>CM023490.1:42443460-42760969 GCA_013339685.2 Hyalomma asiaticum
ATTTATCGCATTGCTAAGATAGCGCTTAACACACGTCAATAGCGCCGTTTACGTTACACAAGCACCATAATCACAACTGCCGGTGCAATTCGTTTATTTTCTATATTTACCGTGCCGTACGAGCCGCCGTAGCTTGGTGGTAGCGTGCTTGCTGGACAACACGGAGGCCAGGTTTCGATACCCACATAACGCATCGTAGTTGGCCGCCGGAGATTACAGCGCGTTCGTCTGTGTCGGCGTGTTTGGTGTGTGTACATGTGAATCTTATGCTACGATAAACGGCAAGCCTTTCTTGTTTTTGAGTATGTTCTAATGCTATACTATTTTAGTTGGCAGGAGATGGATGGATATGGGCTGTATAAATTTCAAACACTTGTGGCGGTAATATTATATATATATATATATATATATATATATGGTTAGTTATTTTTGAGGTGCATGATTGGTATATCATGTTAGTCATGTAAAGATCAATCATTCATGTTCGTCATACATTGGTACCCTGCTATCCAAATTTTAGCGCCTATCGGTGAACGAAAACACCAGGAGAGCCCGGTGACGTAAGCGGCTAGATAGATATATGGATGAATAGATGAATGGATGGATAGATTGATAGATAGACAGATATATAGATAGATAGATAGACAGATGCGTCAAGGTTGCTAAAGTTCGCCAAGGAATGCTTCGCATTTAAGATTGTGTTTAAAGTAGTGTTTTTTAAGAGGGAGATGTTCGACCCTCGAATTCAACAAATAGAAGATGATATACGACAGATGAAAAACCAATTTGTAAAAATGAAAATTCGTATTTATGCAAATTTTTTTGAGCAGTATACCATAATGAAGCATTCCGTCCCGCATTTCAATAATTCTACAAGTTTTTTATTCAAATCCATGTTTTTCGCAAAATTGTAAGATTTTCTGCGTGAATCTCGCGGAAGCATACAGAGCTATCGGGATGACCATACAGAATGTTTCAGTAGGGTGCGCGTTTTTGAAGATAAATAGAAAATTATGAATTGATACGGTGATCCAATATCAAACTTGTTGTTGACGATATGGATAGCCTCGAAAAATAGTTATGTCAAAAGTACACTTGGCCATGTAAGCACAAAGAAGAAACCTATGCACCATATATGAACGCAATGCATATCTGCAGTTCTTCGATTAATTTCCACTATATATGCGCGCTTTCTAAGGGTAAATGCAAAATTTAAGAACTGCAAAAGTAAAGAAAAATAAACACATCCGAAAGCATATTGCCTTTTAATCACGCGACTGAGGGAAAATCTCGGAAACGACTCAACTTCGATCGTCCTAGGCGAGAGAGAGAGAGAGACAGGAAAGAAAAAAACAACACCAGTGAACTTGATATCCCGTCGCGTAAATTGAATTCATCGCGTTTCTGAAAATGCGAAGAAAAAAAATGTGTTCCACAGAAACGGTATCTCAGCTAAGAAGTCGTACTACATGAAAAGGCCAAACGCGCGAACGTTTATGAATAATTTCAGCGCCTATTTCACGTTGCGATTTGTAATGAATATTTTTCGCATTAATTTTACATTCATTATAAAACTAACGCATTTTACATAGTGAAGATAAATTATGTAAGTGTGATTCGAAAGTGAAGAACGAAAATGCGGACACGGACCTTTATTGCAAGAATACGCACTGTTATTGCCAGAATGCGTCACGTGGCACGCAGTCTTGTTGCAAGATGGCTGCTGACGGATAAACCCCCTCTGAAGGTGCTAAATCTGCCAGGACGAGACTCGGACTACGCAAGAACGAAATAAGCTAGGTGCAGGCATATATATATATATATATATATATATATATATATCCGTGAGCCCGAATAAATATTTTCAAAAGAAGAGATTCACACGATTAACAAAATGAATATAAGTTTACTGACGTTGCGGCCGGTGGACCGGCCTTCATCAGAGTAAAAAGCTGTTGCCGAGCACCCTCCTTTTAAGGGTACAGGAAGGGGAGAGAGTGCGGCTAAAAAGGCGTATTCTGTACACGGAATGGCTATGAAGTCTTCCTGGACAGAACACGTGGTCGGCTGCGGCGAGTCACGAGGCGACCCCGTAGCCTATCAATTAACAGCAAGGCGGAACACTTGCAACCCCGAGGGATTCTACTACCTGTATGTAACGGAACTATAAAGCCACTGTACATTGTAAAAATGGCAATTACAATGTACAGTGGCTTTATAGTTCCGTTACATACAGGTAGTAGAATCCCTCGGGGTTGCAAGTGTTCCGCCTTGCTGTTAATTGATAGGCTACGGGATCGCCTCGTGACTCGCCGCAGCCGACCACGTGTTCTGTCCAGGAAGACTTCATAGCCATTCCGTGTACAGAATACGCCTTTGTAGCCGCACTCTCTCCCCTTCCTGTACCCTTAAAAGGAGGGTGCTCGGCAACAGCTTTCTACTCTGATGAAGGCCGGTCCACCGGCCGCAACGTCAGTAAACTTATATTCTTTTTGTTAATCGTGTGAATCTCTTCTTTTGAATATATATATATATATATATATATATATATATATATATATATATATATATATATATATATACATTATAAACTGAAATGCGATGCGCTTCTTAGAGAATGATCGTTTATTGCGTCCACGTTTCGATCGGAGCCTGACCTTTCTCAAGACATGTTGAGAAAGACATGTCTCAAGACATTTCTTCAGAAAGGTCGGGCTCCGACCGAAACCTTGATGCATTGTCAATTCAGTTATAAACGGCGGCAACCCAAGGTACTTTTGCCTATATACATACACGTACCTCTGTTGTTGTTGTTTTGTGGGGTTTTACGTCCCAAAACCAGTTTTGATTATGAGAGACGCCGTAGTAGAGGGCTCCGGAAATTTCGACCACCTGGGGTTCTTTAACGTGCACTGATATCGCACAGCACACGGGCCTCAACATTTCGTCTCCATCGAAATGCAGCCGCCGCGGCCGGGATTCGATCCCGCGACCCTCGGATCAGCAGCCGAGTACCTTAGCCACTAGACCACCGTGGCGGGGCATACGCGTACCTCTAATTTTCGTCACGGGTTTTATGGTGAATGCTTCTGTACCGGCGCCTTCCATGTTTTATAGGCTTGTATTTGTTTGCACTCGTTACTTTTGTGATGTATTGCTGGTAAAATATAGTTGTATCACAATGATGGTTACTTTCTTAAGAGAAGAAATCGGTGCGTAACAAAATACAGTAAGATGCGATCGGTTACAAGTTGCAACGACTTATGTACGATTATGCTTCCGGGTACCCTCATAAGCGGCAATGCCAGCGCTGTCCCCCAATTATTTCCGTGCTGTAATGTGTACGCAGAAAAGCATCGGTGCAATGGGTACTTCGTTTAGTCTCTATAGAAGAAATGAATGTAACACGAATGACGTTCATAATTCAAACCATTTTTTTCCTTTACTTTCCTTATTCATTCGTACCAAACAATGAATCTTCGTTGCTGTATTAGCAGGAATTTCCCGTTGTTACTTGTACTAGCGCACACACCGATAACTATTATTATTATTATTATTATTGGAAGAGGCCTACGCTAAAGACCTGCAACACCGTAAATAAAAAAGCAAAATAGAAAAACAGCAGTTGAATACGATAAAGTCACTAACATTCGGGCGGAGGAGGGATACACTTAGACTACTGGCTGATTTGGTGCAACACCTTGGACTATTTCGTACTTGAAGCCATGCCACCGCGATCAGCTATTAAGCCCGCTCCCAGTGGATCTGCGTATCGGACGGGTAGCGTGAAATTGTGACTTCCTGGATGTCGCCATAACCGTAGCTTGGTTTCATCCGCGCTTACCCTAATGCTCTCTGCAGAAGCTGTATTCAAGGAATTTTGTTCATGCAATAGTTGCATCCGCTTTTGTGTTTTATAGGCGTTGGACGAGGAAATGTTTCCGTTCCGGAAAGAATACACGACTGACTCGTTTGCGGCTGCGTTTATTGGCTGTTTCCCAGAGCAGGCTGTGCAATTGGCGGAAGCGACCACCCCGAATAAAAAAAATATCAATAAAGTAGTCTGCAATGTAGAAATATCTGGAAACAGGATGTATAAGCGTTGGAAATATTACCGCTATACGTATACACCGCTCGTACGCGGCTCGTTCATTGTGGTAATGGCGCCGCTCATCTATTTATTTATTTCAAAGTATGCTTACAGGCCCCATGAGGAGCATTGACAAAGAGTGGTATTGTACAGAATGCACCTATATCAACAAACCAAACTGCGAAGCAAAGTAAAAAAACAGAAAGAATAAAAAGAAATATACATAGAACAGAAATACAATACGGTCCCAAAAGGAGAATGAATGCAAGTAGTGCAAGTATAAAGAAAGCAGCGCTATGCTAGCTCGCAAATATACATATGTATATACATACGTATACAAACCGGTAGAAAGACGCATATCTCGCGCACGTAATATTAATAACATTAAAACAACGCGGCCAAATTAAAAAAGTACGTTTGTTATAAAAATGAAGTTCTGAAATTTGCAGAAATAAAAAAATATAGATGTCAAGAATGTTACAAAATATAAGGGATTCGTTTCATCGTAGCAACACGGCACGGCCCATTGCAAGCGCGAGAAAAAGAAAAGAGAAAGCAAGGAAGAAAGTAAGAGTGAAAGAAAAGGAAATGCAAAGCGCCAACGCTGCCTGACATAACGAAATGTAAAATAAAGAACAGTTATGCAGGACAATCACGCCGTGATATATGATGCCACAGATGGATAGAGCAAGCGGGTTTTCTTATTTAAATGTGAAGAACATGGGAAGGAGATTTCCATAATGATGAAGAGATTTGTCGCGATGAAAACAGCTGGTTGAGGAGTGGCCGAAATTTTTAAGTAAGACATGCCAACCATGACGTGTTTTGGGCTCGGCCATGATCTGTGGCATATGCAGGACGTGATACGCAGGACGTGAAAACGCGACCTTTGTCTGTAACACTTTCCTTCGGGCCAGTCTTTACGCTGAAATCAAGAACTTGCCAAAATTTATATATTTGCTATGAAGTTCGCATCGTCCCATTTATTTTTCGGGCTGGCCGTACACTGCTGTGTGTGGTACGTGGCCAGCACAGTCGGTTAGATTGCGCTTAGTTCTTATGCAGATCCCACCGGAGATTCTGTCCACCATTCATATATTTTTGTGGCCACCTTAAGATAAGGTACTGGCATAAAATCTAAAAAAAAACAAGTTGAGAGGGTGATACAAGTTGAGTGTCCCGCAGGAATGATTGTACTCTGAGTGCTCTGAACGCAAACAGGCTACACTTTTTTTGCCTATAAGCCTCCATTCATCCGAACTACTAAAGGCTTCCGTTTTTCCGCTCGTTTTTCTGATCTATCTATCTATCTATCTATCTATCTATCTATCTATCTATCTATCTATCTATCTATCTATCTATCTATCTATCTATCTATCTATCTATCTATCTATCTATCTATCTATCTATCTATCTATCTATCTAATCTTGCAGACTCAGATGACGCGCGATCATTTTCTCCTGTAAAGGGTGCACCGCCGCACGCATAGCCTTCCAATGGTGAAGTATCTCCAATATGTTGTAGGGGCCTGCAAGTGACCTGCTGCGGTATTACCTCCCGATCGTACACATGTGTTCCACAAGCATGAGAAAACTAGAAGCGACACGAAGCAACTGCCTGCTAATATGTTTTGGCCTTCCGAAGGGGTCATCCCGCTCAGGAACTGTAGCATAAGCAGTGTGCCTGCATCTTTAAGTACTGCCACCGCAGGAGACACCTCGTATCCACCTCAGACACGTCATACATGCGAAGACACATTTTTTAAGGAATATTTCTAGAGACAGTCCTCCATCTAGTTTTGGACGTGTTATCGGAAGTATATCTACACGTTTTACGATTCCTACTCAGGCGTCATATATGATGCCTCGTAACATACCACCGTGGACATTGTCACCCCTAGAAATCGTGCCATATACTCCTGCAATTGGCGCAAAACAAAATCCTCAGGCTGCGACCCTACTTTGGAGTACATGCACAAAGAATATGCAGCCGTCACACACATGTTCACGGATGGCTCAACTGCTCAACGTCGCTTATCCTGCAGAATATCTATCTATCTATCTATCTATCTATCTATCTATCTATCTATCTATCTATCTATCTATCTATCTATCTATCTATCTATCTATCTATCTATCTATCTGATCTTGCAGACTCAGATGACGCGCGATCATTTTCTCCTGTAAAGGGTGCACCGCCGCACGCATAGCCTTCCAATGGCGAAGTATCTCCAATATGTTGTAGGGGCCTGCAAGTGACCTGCTGCGGTATTACCTCCCGATCGTACACATGTGTTCCACAAGCAAGAGAAAACTAGAAGCGGCACGAAGCAACTGCCTGATAATATGTTTTGGCCTTCCTAAGGGCTCATCCCGCTCAGGAACTGTAGCAGAAGCAGTGTGCCTGCATCTTGAAGTACTGCCACCGCAGGAGACACCTCGTATCCACCTCAGACACGTCATACTTGCGAAGACACATTCTTTAAGGAATATTTCTAGAGACAGTCCTTCATCTAGTTTTGGACGTGTTATCGGAAGTATATCTACACCTTGTACGATTCCTACTCAGGCGTCATATATTATGCCTCGTAACATACCACCGTGGACGTTGTCACCCCTAGAAATCGTGCCATATACTCGTGCAATCGGCGCAAAACAAAAAATGCCTCGGCCTGCGACCCTACTTTGGAGTACATGCACAAAGAATATGCAGCCATCACACACATGTTCACGGATGGCTCAACTGCTCAACGTCGCTTATCGTGCAGAATATCTATCTATCTATCTATCTATCTATCTATCTATCTATCTATCTATCTATCTATCTATCTATCTATCTATCTATCTATCTATCTATCTATCTATCTATCTATCTATCTATCTATCTATCTATCTATCTAATCTTAAAGAAGGCACACGTTACAAGTGCTACGCAGTAAGAAAAAGTGAGCAAATGAAGGAGACACGGTGACGAAAGGACGACGTGGTATTTCATAAACGAGGTTACCGTGTAGCGCTAAGCATGTACTATAAAGGCAGTTGAAGAATGGACATTGTACTTCGCAAGACACGAAACTTAGTGAGTAAATCTGAGCAATTTGCAGCAAAAATTTGCGAAAGAAGAGCAGCCAACATTCACCGGGTGTTCCCTCCACCTTGCGGCGCTCACGGCTCAGCTACAGTGTAGTATACGTACTATGATGATGTAATATACTTAGTGCCGTTACAGCGCGCCTCGAACCCTTATTAAGTACGCTGTCTTCGATTATTCAGGGCGGCGACGCCTGCAATGGACGTTACCACACACTACGACAAGTCGAGAAAGCTAGGAGGCGCTAACGTTACCGTAGGTATAGAAGAAAAAAAAAGAACATAGAAAAGGAAACAAAGCACCAGCAAGTAGGGTGATATGACGCGGTGACCTTAGGAACTACTCGACGTTCCATTTTGTCGTAGGATCACGCGCGCAAGCGTCGGGAATGGCGTGCAGAACCTCTGGGTTCCCTTTTAACCCCAACCTCACCCTGGGTTCTCCGCGGCAGCGCTAAAATTTATGGAGGGCTCGACCGCAGCCGTTTATAGCTCTTCCAGAGACTTTCCTTTTTTTTTAGAGTACGCTAGTCCAAGCACCAGAAATCGATTTCTCTCGCTTTGTTTCTTTCTTCACCTTGCCCTTCGGGGAGAGAATGACACCCCACATACCAGGCATAACACGTACCGTCGTTGGTGGTTAGGCAGCCCACCCGCATTAGAGGGGCCAGACCGCTCGCCTACAGAAATGGGTCTGAGGAGAGGCAGTGGCTTGACGTGCCCAAGTTGATATGACCGCCTCGACTTTCACTGGAACACGAAACGGCGCAAAAAGAAGTGGACAAGCGTTAGATTAAGGCTCGTATTCATAAAGCTAACTTATCCTTATCGCTTGTTTTCGTTATCTTCACTGTACCCTTGCTAGGCTTCGTGAACAAATCAGTCTAGCGTCTATAAACAAGCCTTATCGTAGTCTTTCTCACTGATTACCGTTTAATCCCCTTAACGCGGTTTAATGTCGCAGGGGCGATAAAGAAAGCAAGCGTTAAGGATTAGGTAGGTTTATGACGACAGGCCTTAGAGAACGTAGCACAAGCGCCGAATCTCAATCGATTTTTTTATCGAAACTGCACTGAGCGTACAGATGCCTTATCAGCTCATAAAGACGCCTCGACACTAGAGAATGACTCCTAACAGTCAAAGTGCAGCTCGCAGTGACAGAGACACTCACGCGACGTGAAAATGTTCAGGCGTTCCCTGTGACGTGCCTAGAATTCTTTTCGAGTCGGTTTGGGAACGGCGAGAAGTAAGGGGACCTTATTGAGTGGGCTCCTGACTGCGATCCTGAAAAGTGCGTTTGAAGGAAGGCGTTTATTATTATATATTTTTTTTATCTTGTAGAAAAGCTGCCCTGAATGACGGAAGGGAAGTGGTTTCCTTAGAAATACGGGAGAAAACAAGCATTAAAAAGAACAAGCAGAAGGTTCGCCTTTTAGAAGTCGCTCTGCCGGAGTGACGCTCGCCTCAAGTGTAATCGGAGATGAAGTATTGACTGCTTTAGAAAAGGACAGAGTTTATACCACGCCTTCTCTCTCAGCGAGGAAGGCAGACTCCTGAACTGCGCCGACAGAAGTGGGCTTGAATTAAAACTTCTTAGATGCAGTGCCGACGTACTAATAAAAAAATAAACGTCGTTCGCAACACTGTTGGTAGAGATAAATCAATACAAAAGCATTTGATTCTCGGTGTTTGGTTTGAGGTTTTGTTTGTAGTTGTGTTTTTATAGTCTGTCGTGACAAGTGATTTCTAGTGTAGTGAATGTAGTGAATGAAGTCATTCGTCAAAGCGGATGCGTATGTATTATGCTGAATGTTCGTAGTTTGACAGGAATGTGCTTTGCTATCAAAAGCACTTTCTTGTAAAATTTATCGGTCGCAATGCCCCATGCTGAGGTGATCAGTTAGCACAGATTTACTCATCGGAACAGTTCGTTGTTTGAACAAAACAGTGTTTTGAGCTTTTAAATGATCGACTGCCAGGCTGATGGTGTCAGCGCCCGACTAACTAACTAACTAACTAACTAACTAACTAACTAACTAACTAACTAACTAACTAACTAACTAACTAACTAACTAACTAACTAACTAACTAACTAACTAACTAACTAACTAAGCAGCTAGCTAGCTAGCTAGCTAACTCATGGAACTGGACGAAACGCACCAAGGAAACGAATGAGCTAGCGAACTGATTAACGTTACGCTCCGGCTGTGATAGGCGACAATGCAAGGAATGCTGGTAATGGAGGGCAATACCTAAAACCTTATTTGCCCTCGCTTTCTGTGGGCACACGTACTTCGAGAGCTAGCTTAGTGCGCTCTTTCTCTGCCTCTTTATACGAAAGACTGCTCGAGACATTGCCCGTGTTCAGCCTCCTGAACACGCATAAAATAGAGCAGAGTTAAGAAACCTTGCATCAAGGTTTGCTGCTGATGCTTGCATGGCTGAAGATTTTATTCATGGCTCTAAGTCTAATTAGAAGATTACTCTCTTCGCAGTGATTCCGTTATGGCGGAGCATAGACTGCAGCGGGATAAGCTAATCCGCACTCACTGAGCAGGAGAACTGCCTTTGTAATCCCACCCGAGAAATAATAATCCCTCTCTACAGCATAGTCGAGAATTCATTTCATGTTTCGGTAGGAGCAGCAGGTAAGAAAAAAGTAAAGATAGGTATTACAGTATCTGGCAAGCATTAAGATTTCAGAGGGGTACGCGGCTCAAGAGATTTCACGTTGGCTAGGCGTAATTAAACCAAAGCTTATGAAGGAAAATAACTAGACACGCATCGCTTTGGTAATTATTTCCACAAGGTTGAGGGAACCACACCGTGTTCTACTGTGTGTGTGCGTTGACATGTGCATGGGAAATGACACCAGTGATACATTACCTTAAGGATAGCGACTGATGGCAAAACAAAGTGGTTTCATGTCGAGTGAGCTGTGCTGGCATTTGAATATCTTCGATGTCGGCTTAGGAATATTGATTTTGATGACGGCGCACAGCAGGGTAAGCAAACGATTGGTTTCTGCGAACTTCATTAATTAATATTCCACAATAGCGTTTAAGTGTTTTTACATTCAATGTCAGCGAAAAAGTATTGTCTGGTGAAGCTGCAGTGGTGAGATCGGCTCGCCGAAATAAAATTCTCCACGGGCACGACTGGATGGACGGAAGCAGTTTTGGTGAGAACCTAGCCGTATACGTACAGTCAACAGTAAAAATTTACGGGACTCGAAACTCTCGGAAAGCCTATATTACTCCATAGCCTGGCAACGTAGCTTCGAATGAGACGTTTCAGTGGGCACAGTCTTTTGCGATGTACAGGCTGTAACATTTAATTCGAGCTATGTTCAGAGGCTAGGTGGTAATAGAGATATTTCGACAGTTAGCGTCCCGTAGACTATTGCTGTTGACTGTACATTTTCATTTAAATCCACACTACCTTTTGTTCCCTTAGGCAACCTTCGAATCACTTTGGCTTAATTCCCTTTGGCTCAATTCCCCTTTAAGATCAAGTCCCTTTATTGAACCTTTGGTTCATTTTAGTTCGCAGTTGGTTCACTTGATTAACATTTTTATGCTGCCCATGAGCCACCACTCCACGTCCTGCACAGGCCCCCCAGGATAGAACCACTGCTGCAAAACTTGTTCGCGTCGTTTCGACCACGGGTGGTATACAGGCGAACTCGGTTATAGCGAACGGCAAGGTCTTTTAGGCATTTGTTCGGTATATCAAGTATTTCGATATAGCTGAACATGCTTTTAACAAATTTCGGTGCTTAGTTTGTTGTAAAGAACAAGAAAACAAACAACCGTCCCTATCATGTAGCCCCTAAGGTCACGTACGCTTTCAGGGCCGCACTTGCGCTGCGCCTGTTCTTGGTTAGCTTGGCGTCGATCGCTAAAACGCCGCAAATTACAGCGGTGTCATTAGAGGACCTTTGGGGTACAAGCATTCTGCTGCTCTCTGCAGCTAAGTGCCCGTAAAAGTAGAACGCAGGAGACCAACGTGCGGGCGCGCCCTTGCCTGCTGTAACGAGGACCTAACTTTGTACGAGAAAGGCGACGCGGGCACTTCGTCTCCTTAATTGCGTGCAGCGCGGCGCTGCTCGTGTTTGTGATTCTTCTATCTATTTCACAAGGACAGAGGTCTTTCTATGCTGGGACACTGTTGTGTCGATACCTCCGTACCTTTCTGTGTGGTGAATAGCACTGTGACTCATTTTTAATGCATTAAGTGGCTTGTGAGGAGCTGAATGTAACCGTTCGTTTCACCGTCGTTGACTACGGTACCCAGGCGTGGTACCGAAGCTTTATAACTCCTGCTTCGTTCACACACGAAGGTGAATATGCGAAGATCATAAAAAAAAACAAGGCAAGAAAGAAGGAAATAACTTCTTTGTTTCTGTACTGTCCTTCGCATAATCTCTATCAAGTAGCAGTATCGGCAGTCGACCATGGGCAAGAGTTTTCCCTTCTCTGCCACAGCTCCGCTGTTAAGTGCCAACGACGCTCCACAGGGATCAAACTAGAGCTTAAACAACTCAGCTGTTAAAAATGTTGAAATGATGAGTTTTTCAAAATTCTTTTTTGCGCAACACCATCCACGGTTGGCTTGCACAAGATACGTTAGGCTGGCAATGTATATATATATATATATATATATATATATATATATATATATATATATATATATATATATATATATATATATATAAAGCTTCTGACACTTGTAACGTTTACTGGACATGACGTTTTAAAAGAGCAGTTATAACAACAACATAAAAGAAACCCAAGGCCTACAATTGTCCTTATGTGGCGCGAATTCGCAAGAAATGAACTTGCCATTTTCGTAATGAATCTCAATTCAGGTCGAGTTCTGACCTAATAGTATTTTATGAAACGTCTCTACCTTCCTGCTGCAGCGTCGTAATCATACATGTTTCTTTTTTTTACAACAGAATACGGTGAAACATGGCTGATACGGTCTTCACGGGAGCCCCGGAAATAAAAAGTATAATATAAAAGTCTCATCGATCGCATGAAAATAAATTGTGCCTAGGTAGTGCTCGCAGGGAAGAAAAGAACGAATTATTCCGAAAGACTTATCAACCGGGATCGTATCAATTATATTTCACTTCCTTTCCTATATGTCACATACGTTGTGAGAAACGGCGTTTGCCTTGCCTTGCCCCTCGTACTTTATTTCCCACACACATAACGTCCCTATGGCGATGCAGATAGCCTGTAACAGAGCTAAGCAAACTGATCTTTAGGCATGCCCTGGAATAAATAGTGCCGGCATCGAAAGGGACCTCAAGGCTGCTATATAATGAACAGACTAACCTCACAAGGGTAGCGTTCGTCAGCGTCTTCGTTGCAAGCCTAATATAACCTTACAGCTACTAAACAGGGTTGATGGATGGCCAATTTCACACGCCACTCATGCACTGTCTTCTAGAAAGCTGGCATGCATGTCTCAATCTAACTTCGTTACCACGTTAGGGCAAGCGGCAAGTGATGAAACTTAAAGAGTGGAAGAGTACAACGGGGAAGAACGTTTACTAAGTCCCTGTTACGAACAAAACCTCTGGGACTTTGTAGTCTTTCGATTTTCATTGAAGCTTAAGTGGCTTTCAGGAACATTTTGCTTGTTCGGGTACCTAGCGAGTTCATGACACACAGTGAGTGAACGCAAGTTGGCCTAACATGGACAAGCTGCGTGCTAGCAGCTTAGTAGCACCAAACGCAGATCTTTCAGTTTAGACTGCCATGAATTAACGTAAGGCCTTCCAAGGCAGTGCTGCTGCGCTTTGTCGACGCCCGGCCTTTAATTGCCACTCCTTTCACGTCAAATTTATTTTGTGCCAGACGATTAGGACGTTTTACAAAGCATACATTCAAGGCTGAGCGCCTTGAATGCTCCAAATTGCGCAAGGCGAAACGAAGTAGAACAAAAAAAAACAAGAAAACTCTCTTTATAAGTCTCAAACGAGCTGTCAGAAAGACTTCAGATTCTCAAGTCTTTACAAAGCGTTTCGTCTCTGAGTACGCTTATATCCAGCCCAGATACTTTACGAGAAGAGTAAAAAGCAAAACGCGACAGGAGGGTAATAAGTCTGATGCGAGAAAGCAGAATAAGATTGTGGAAAAGGTGCCGATGAAAGGCCACGTGCAATGGCTGAACTTCTGGGTAAAGAAGCAGGAATTGCGACATGAGCTTATTTGACACCTTTCCCGTCCGTAAGAACACCTTCACCTGCAGCTGACAAACACAAGACAATTAAGACTCCAGGTTTTGCTTTTCCGAACAACGGGTAACGCGTTAAGCGAGTGAAGCGAAAAAAAAAATACTCGGATATTTTTTTTATTGGTTCCTTATACACTTTGCGGACGAAGACATGACACTATTTTTTATGTGTGTTGTTTTCTGTTGTCCTTTTGCGCATTGAATGTAACGCTCTAAGCGTATTTCTTGTTTGTGAGGTCGCTTGTGCCGTGGGACAATGACCTAGTAAAACGCGGGTAATTATTATGCTATTTTGGATCGGACATTTATGTTTGCTATTTGATTTATTTTGCTTGTCTAGTTCTTCAAGCGTACAGAAATTTTCTTTTTTTTTTGTTGCAGGAGGTAGATAGTTAGAGTAGCCGGTGTGGCATATGCCTTAACATATTCAGTTAAATGGCGTTTGAAAAGAACAGCACCGACTACTTCACTTCTGACGCTTTGTGCACCAAACCAGACGCCCCTCTGGTTGGACTGCCTGCTTTATTTTTCCACTTCCTTATCCTTTAATGTTCTCTGTGGAGCGCAATGGGCAGTTATTCTGGCCGCTCTTATTAAAGTGACCTTTATGCGGTGTTTGATAAGCGGGCCAAGAAGAAAAATAACCGAAAATAGATGAACACAGTAACATCCTTGACGCCATAGATGCTGGCGCGACTGACGTGTGTTTGCGCCAACGTTGACACGCTTATGTTCTCTCGCCATAAGAACAAGAATAGGAGAGCGCGCTCCAACCACGGCCGCTACATATGCGCGTTGTATGCAGAAGGGCGTGCTGCGACACCCACTGGGACCGATGCATACCGCAGAGCCGCTGTGGCCGGAGCTTTCACTGACTGCCGCTCTTCCCCGTTAAGCGAGGAGATGGGGAGACGTTCAATATGGATGCCTCGTGTCCAAACATCCACCTATACGCCTTCGTCGTCACTGACTCTCCGACCTTTTCTGCGCTGGGCTATCGATTCTCGCTTCGACAGGTTACTCATCGACCCGCGCGTCCTCAGACCACGAAGCATAAAGGGAGGAAAGGACTTTCTCCATGCCGCGAAGGAAGGGGGAAGCGAAATGTGGGCGCATTCCATGACTCACGCCCAGCGGTGGGTTGAGCGGGTGTCAATCTTTATTATTATTAATTTTTGCTTTCTACTGGCTTTTGCATGCATTACTGCGCTGCTTTCGTTTTGTTGGACGGCCCGGCCTGTCCTGGGTATTGACGCGAACGCGGTATGACGCACTGATAATCGCTGCTTCCCGCGAAGTTTAACAGCATTGTGAGACGTGTTATTGCGGGGACGTTGAAATAGTTTTGGCGAGTTTGCGCAAATACCTTGCTCCAAATGCCTTGCGCCGAGTGGCCTGGACGATGCCCTATAGGAATTTTTTTTTCGCCGAAGAAACTGGAACGCCAGATATGGCTTTCTTTTCAGTAAACGATATTCATGTTCAGTGTGGCTAGTAGTCATCACTCACTTCGTACTGCACAGAACTGGTGACCACAGATAGCAGACATGGCTGGCGACAACCGCGACTCCTTCAACGATCAGAACAAAGCTTCCACCCTGGATGATTCAATGACCCGTGTACCACAGGGCGACGTGGCTGCATTTTCGCTGCGGTTGACCCAGTACTGGTCAGCGTAACCACAACTATGGGTCGCCCAAATAAACAGCCAGTTCTCCATAGCCGCAGTCACGTCGCAGACTCGCAAAATTCAATAATCTCGGGTCCACGTTGCTGCCCGAGGTTTCCACAGAGATTCGCGACGTGATTCTTGAGCCCCCGGCAGCAGATCCCCTTTGCGAGCGAGCTCGTCAAGCGGAGGACAATGTCGGACACCGATGGCTGTAACAGTTTGACCAATCCGAAGAGCTCGGTGACCGAAAGCCATCGCAGCTCCTGCATCGCTTTCAACGACTCCTGGGAGACAAGGCGGCCTCATTCAATCAAGGTTTGCTTCGAGAACTTTCCCTACAACGCTTGCCCGCCTCCGTGCTCATGGTGCTGCCAGCAGCGTACCACGTCATATATTCCCGCAGAGCTGGCGACGTGCTGTTACATTTTGTCCACCGGGAAACAGTACGGAAGCCACTGCAACGACCTCACAATGGTGGTTAGCGCGTAATCCGTTAGACCAACAGGCATTTCACTGTGGACTTTGAGATCATGTAAAATGCGTGGCAGGTACAGGTTCCCTTAAGCCCGAAAGCCAGAGCAATTCGCGGGCGGGGATGCCGGCAGGTACAGGGACCCGCTCCTCCCTTTCCACCAGATCGTGACACATTATCATCTCTCTCGGAGGGTCTTTCCACTTCCTCACCCTAAACTCACTCGTCCGCAGTCTTCGGCCTTCAGGATGCTCCAAACGGGGTCTTTCCCTTCGCGAGGCAGGTTTAGTAACTTCTCGCCCAACGTTGAACCGCATTGTCCGAACTGCGGAGAGGCTTACTGCTCACTAGCTCACATGCTCTGGCAATGTCCTGCGTTACGTGACACAGAGTTCAGCAAAGAAGAGGACTGGGAGGAAGCCCTGAGAAGCGGCGACCTTTCGGTTCAACTTCGGGCTGTCCAGAGAGCCTGCGAGAGGGCGGAGGGCCACGGTCTTCCTGTCCCTGCGTGGGAGCGGCCCGCAACTGCTACAGGATCCCCCTTGAAGGGGACGTCCAACTGCTGTTTCTCAGGACCAAAATAAAGTTCTGTGCCTGCCTGCCTGCCTGCTGGCATGTGTTGCGTCGTAGTGGCAATCAGCCTTGTTCCCGAGATGAATGAATGAATGAATGAAAACTATATTTGTCCCTCTTAAATGGAAAGGCCAATGGGTCAGAGGGTAAGGGTAGGAACAACCTCAAGTAGGCCTCGTCCACCCTCTCATCCGACTCCAGGACAGATACCTGCTGTCGGAGTACTTGCGCAGGCTTTTCGGAAACATTATAAATAATTTTTCTCTATTTACGGCAGGTGACCGTCTTTCATGTGAGCCCTGTTTTATATTTAGTCCATTAACCCACCTTTTCTCTATTTAGGCCAGTGAACCGCCTCTTACCTCAACGCAAGTTTCCTGTAAAGGAGCAGAGGAAATTTAATGTACAAAGGCGAGTGATGTCACCCAAACAACAGAGCTCTGAATTATGTCATTGACTATGCTGTGTGAATTCGTTACCTGTTGTCACTTAAATTTGCGCAGTTGTTTTATAGATGATGTGCAGCTAACTAACCCGCCAGCACCTTCGAAACCACTTTCTGATTATTTTCACGTAACATTCCTAACCGGACCACTGGTAACTCCTGAAAATAGTAAGGACAGACTGCATGTAAGGTACAACGAATACGTTAAACCAGTTTTTGTCCGGGGTCCCGGCTGATGGAGAGTACATCACGCTTTCACATCTCATACCAAGTCAGATAAAGAACCGCTTAATATATATATATATATATATATATATATATATATATATATATATATGGTAAAGACCATCTGTACGAGCTGTCTTGAGTTTTAGTGTCTAAAAAAGATTGCAAATGGGGTCTTGTGAGGGTGAGGGGTCTACTTCGTGAATGACTTCAAAGGACAACTCCAGCGATTTTTAATTTTTCACTGATCTCAATCAAATTTTCACTACATGTACTCCTCGGTGCTACAATAATTTATGCCAAGCCAGGCGGTTGCAGGTCATTTAGTTTTCCTGAGTATGAATTTTAAAAATTTTTTTAGCGCATTCTTACGCGAGCCACCCTTTGTTTTTGACGTCATTAACTGTAATGCTGCCTACTCGAGCATGCGGGCCGTCTACAGCAAAACGCCGATACTTCAGCGCTTAGATAGTCTCTGTCTAGTTCAGAAGAGCTCGATACATCGTTGGATGACATCGCCACTTTGTTCTTCTGGCACCAGCTCCATATTCCCGATGGCGGGAAGGCTGTGAAGTCATCACATACGCCGCACGAAGCGTCTACCCATTTCGGCTTCTGTTTGAACACATCGTTCATTGGGTTATTCGGTGAGTTTCTGAGCAAATTGAATGACCCTGGCTGCTTCAGGGCTATTAATACTATTGGAAAACGACGATATCAGAATACGGTGGAAAATCCGCCGGAGTTGCCCTTTAAGGCGTTTTGTGTTCTCTTTCAGATAATACGGTGCCTATCGTATAAGGAGCGCGCTTCGTCAAGGGCACTCGCATTGTATGAGGCACTTCGGTATGCCCCCAGTGCGCTTCAGGCTACAATCGCCGTAGCATAAGTAAGGCTTCTGCCCTCGACGGGCTTCCAATGCTTGATTGGCTCACTGTACAACGCGGACTGTGCCACAGCGCACTGATTGAACCTTGCACCCGCCTTCATTTCTCCGTAAACAGCAAGAGAAAGAGAGAGAGAGAGAAGGGGGAGTTATCGACCATAGCATAACGCCTGTCCCCGTACTGTGAAGGGCCCGTCAATATGCGTCGCTGTTTAAGAACGACGAGCTAGCGGGACTGGTTTCAACAAGGTCGGGCGGAGGGCGACGCGACGGGTGGGGATTCTGAATGTGTGGTTTCTGATATACAGCATAGAGACCTAATTAGCACTAATTTACGTAACAAATACATCCATAATATGTAATCCGTGCCGACTTTAACCCAAGTGGAGTTAGTTAGCTTACGCTCCAATCAATGCTGAAATGTCAAAATACACTTCGCACAATGTGCACAAGGAAGTCGAGACTACGCGAGGAAAATATGCCCTTTGGTATGACAGCCATGAGAGAAATTGCAATCGGTGCAACGCGGTATTGTATTAGTGACGCCCATGGTGTATGTATCAAGAGTTGAACTTGAAGGCAACTATGCGTTTGGATGGAGAACTCCTCTGAAAGTTTTGACAAGTGGACGTTTGATAACTAACGGAGGAGGGGGGGGGGGCGGTGTCCCCCACAAACACGCAAACTCAAATCTTCATCATCTGCGTTCGCGACATTGCGCAGTAATTGGAAATTCGACACGCCATAACTTGAAGCCACAACTGAAGAAATCTTAATTAGCTTTGCGCCAGCGCTCTTCTACGCCATCTCGTACACAACCGCAGCGATTTCCAAAGGTCAGTTTTGCCGCATGACTGCACTGCCGCGCAGTGAAGCCTTACAAGACTCGGAAGGGGCCGCTGCTCCGGATCAGCGCGTGTGTTCGCTAATTACACGCTCGAGCGCCCATCGCGTAATACCAGTAAACATCAATAACATATACCCTTTTTAAAGGTACTAATGGTTTGAACGTGGTTGCGACGAATCCCGAATATACGTAGGACCTAGCTAACGTGTTCGTTTGACTGTGCCTCAAGTCGTACTTTGTGCCCACTGGTTAGCGCGTGTCGCGATCCACTTTACTCGCATAACTGAGGAACCATGTTTTTGTCGTTTTTGCGGGGTTTAACGTCCCAAAACAAGCTCTGATTATGAGGGACGCCGTAGTGGAGGTCTCCGGAAATTTCGACCACCTGGGGTTCTTTAACGTGCACTGACATCGCACAGCACATGGGCCTCGACATTTCGCCTCCAGTGAAATGCAGCCGCCGCAGCCGGGATTCGATCCCGTGACCCTCGGATCAGCAGCCGAGTGGCATAGCCACTAGACCACCGCGGCGGGGACTGCCTGACTGCCTGATTGCCGACTGCCTGACTTTTCTGCTGGCGACTTCGCGACCCTTCGGTTTATACCACTCTCATGCAGCGCCGTCACTGTCACTATCACTGTTTTGTACAAATCGGCTGAGGGCAACAGTTTGTTCGCCGTCAGAAGAACTGCAATGTAATCGACACACGTATTAGCTCGGATTGTAAGTTGAACGTACGGGAGAATATCCGTTTACGAGGAAGCTCAATTACAAACCCATTTTGTAGCATTTTCCCCACGCCAACAGCGGCGCGCCCGGGCAGCCCAGCGCCACTGATGTCGAGGAGGCGTTGGCCCTGTTAGGTTAGCAGAGCAGACATGGCGCTCGTTTCCTTGGCAACGCAGCTCGCAGAGAAATATATAATATTATAGTGGAGACGCTGGTTTTAAGTAATGTCAGAGTTTAGTGAGATACGGAGTTTTATTAGTGTTTTCCGTGAGTGTTTTCCGCGCCAATAACATCGCGATAAGAACGGGGCTAGGCAACGCTTTCGCGTTCCACTCTTAAAGGCGAGGCTTGAGCGACCTCCAGCTTTCGCACTCCTTGGTTTATTCGCACGAATGGTTCGAGCGCTCAACACTGAGACGCGGTTCTTGGGGTAGTTTTATTTATTCACTGCCTTTTAAGTCTTCGTCCTAACGAAGTAGAGAATGAACGAGAGACAGAGAAAAGCGCACAACTCCGACACGTGGTAAAGATTTCACGTGTGTACGTTATAACTCAAGGATTCCTGTTCTTTTTTTGCTCTCGAACCGGGAAGTTTATCCTCGTGGCAGGCGCAGCCGCTGCACTTTAGTCTCTCGCGAGCATGAAGCCTCTGTCAGTTTTTCAGCCCCAATTCGATATGCCATGTATATCTAGCACTTCACGGAGGGATCCGCTCTGCCTCATCTCGGCTTTCCAATACTACTCTTGCGCGAATGTTTCCAATGCGATCCTGCATGCTCGCCTGTCACCTTAGCTGCGTAGCCAATTCCAAGCTGTCGCGCTTGTAAAGTGACAGACGCATCCCCCCCCCCCCTTTTTTTTTGTTCATTTGCGCTAGGAGTTCGAGGAGTTGCTGTGCGTGCGGTATGTGTGTTCTCGAACGCGCATTACACCGAAAAAAAAAACAAACAAACAAAAGAGGAAAGCGTTCCCGAACTCCCGTACACTTAGCTCTAGGGCCAGTCTCATTTCCATCATAATAAGCCCTCCGCAGGACCGCTTGAAAACTGCCGTCGTTGAGACGTGCGCAAACTCAGGGACGCAGTTCGTTCGGGTTTCGGCCCGGTTTGGCTCACATTATAGGATTCGATTAGTTGGAGATTTTTTTACGACTCGCTTACACTCACTTGGGCGCGAGGCCTCTCTTCTCCTTCACAACTAAATCGATGGCCGGCCAGGACTTGTGCTTGACAGCGTCGCGAGATTTGGGTAGGCGATCTTAACTGCATGCCGCCGTGCTTTGGTAGGACGGAGTTAGAGTTGCATGCGAAATTGCTTGAAATATTCTCTTTACGAAAGGTCGGGCTGGTACGTCCAAGTTGAACGAATATGCGAGATAACGTTACGAGGAAAGTAAACGAAATAGTCATTCGTCAAATAGAGAGAGAGAGAGAGAGAGAGAGAGAGAGAGAGAGAGAGAGAGAGAGAGAGAGAGAGAGAGAGAGCTTTATTATTGGTTCCGGCGATTCCGTCAAATGGAAACTGAAACACGATTAGTTGTATCAAGTAGCTTTCATCCCAATGGCTGTATAAACAATGTTCTGAAGTTATTAGAGCTATCATTTATCGAGCAAACGAGCTTTGGTACCGGCGTATACTCTATACATGTACGAGGAATCAAAGTCGATGACGTTCTTTTTCAGCTTTATTTCTTTATTTTCGCAGATCGTTCGAGGTTAAGTTAAACAGCATTCTTAAATAACAAAGTATCACTCGACATTCGCAATTTGCAAAGGCAGATCATGCGTTGTATGAAATTGAATTCGAACGTATTACTTGTATTAAAGCGACGCGAAGGTAACTAGGTTATGGAATGGAGCTCATTACAAGCATCCCTTGCTTATGTTCTCTGTATTTTTTTCTAAGTTGTCTTTATGCACTGAAGTAGTGCAACACAGAGAGATGCAGTTTATGAAATAGACCTTGATAAGTGCTCAAATTATTTCCAATCAGTAACGAGCCGGAAAATAGATGTTGCGAATAGGAGACCGTTGAAGCACTGCTGAAATTCACGTTCCCTTCCGTACTGCCATAATTCCGTATGTTCCTTACGAAGCCTATACAGGTTCCATATGTTTGCCGTATGTTTGTCATATACCTTCACATGATTTTCACAGAATGATATGCTATAATGGCAACGGCAATGCGGAATTTTTTTTGTTGTGGTCGACCCATGGAAAATGAGGAACATCTCTAGCGCGAAAGTTTCGGCAAGTGGGTTCGTTTTCGTCAGGTTTAGCACGTGCGGCGTCACAAGCAGGGGACAGAAAAAATATACGTGGCTCTGCGGTTGCAAACGCCAAAGACCAGCGAAGCTCTGGGAAGTCACATTTGCTTTATCTAGGTTTCACTGGGTTTCCCACAACTCCGCTAATCGTTGGCGTTTGTGATAGCGAAGCCACCGGTCACCGAAGCCACCGTCATACTCTCCTTATCGGAGAGTATGACGTCACACCGCTTATACGCATGCGCCACATTCCGTCACCCCTCGCCGTACGCCCTTCCTCCTCGCCACCGCGCTATGCTCCGTGATGCTATTCTAAGCTCGGCAAATCCTGTCCACGACGGTATGACGATTCTAGCGAGTTGGTGACAGCTTCGCTGTAAAAAGACGTGCACAAAGGGACAAGAGGGCGTTGACAAGACCAGGAGTCTATTCGAATGTTAGCCCGACTAACAAGGGGTGTAAAGGAGCCGCATTACAGATTTATACGGGACCTGTTCACCTTAGCACGTTAGGCATGGTGAAATATACTTCGCGGGAAGGTTAAGGAGTCCAAGAGAGGTGATAGTTGCGAGAGTTGGAGAACTATCATCTTGATGTTCTGAAGCGCCGCGCGAGAAGCGATATGCAACAAGGAAGGAGACAATAGTCCTCTTTGTTCTTGTATGCGCTCTTGCGTGCCTCGCTGCTTCAACCAAGCTCTCCGACGGGATTCTCATTTACGGGTGGTGCTCAATCGGAGGCGCAGTTCTTCGAAAATTAGAAAGTCGACATTCTTTATAAAGCTTTGCTCTCCTTGCTGAAGCGAAACATTGCACGGATAGTTTAAATGGGGATGCGGTGGTTGCTGCGTACGCATAAAACGGTCGGAAGCTTTCTCTTGCCCGGGAATTTTCGCTCGCAGTTCCTTATTCTACCGCACCCGACTCATTCTAGCACTTAGCCCCTCACTACGCAGTAATGATTATGGGAAATCCAACGTGCGAAATTCGAAGTGAGTAGTCTAATAAACTCAAGCCGAATGTAAATGTGACCTCATTAAGCAACACAGAGACGTTCTAGCCAATAAGCGAGAAAGACTAACGAACGGTCGGGGTTAACCAAGCGATAAGCACCGGCACCGAACCTCTCAGTTTCACGGCTTTACGACGTATACAGGGCGCACTGGTGTCGAATTTTTCGTCAACCGCAGTGACATCGGCTGCGGCATGCATTTTTCCTGGCTCTTCCGCTGGCGTGGCCAAGATCGGTAAATACTCAGAAAACAACTCATCCTAGGTTTTTCTTATTTTTAGCACGAAAGCGTTTTATGCCGGGGTCCATCATGAAAGTACTGACGTACTTCCTGTAACGGAAGTGGATCATTGAAAACATGAACTTGCATTCACACTGAAAAAGTTCCACGCAGGCGGACTCCAACAACCGGGATTTGACGAAAGGAGCTAGGTGCTCTACCGATACAGCACCGCAACATCGGTCATACGAGGAACAGATGGGCCCTTATATGTTCACTATAGCCCTTTAGAAGTTACATTTAATTGTCGTCCAGTTAAAGCAAAGGCGTTTAGTACAGTGAAATATGGTGTTTAACAAGCAGAATTACTCTAAAATTAACATCGCCTCCCTTATACTGCACTCTTGGTTTTTCTCTCCTCTGCTGCCCAGCCTCGACACAGGATTTGCCGCGCCAACGTTTCCCCTTTCTCTCTCTCTGTACCATTTGTACAGACGAAGCTTCGACTCCTATCCTACTTGCCAGTTCTATGGAGAATTAAGAAAACGTACATAAACACACCGCTGGGGAAGGCAGTGGTTGCCATGGCGAAGTAAGCCCACTTTTCGAACCGTTGGCTTCAACTACCCTTTTTTATTTCAGTCCTCCACTTCAGGTGGTACTTATCCGTACTCCACGTTAAGTGTTAATTTATCCGTGCAACACTCACGAAAAACTCTTATTGGGCTTCCTCGCTAACTGATCAATGTTAGGGGCACCTAGTACAGCGGGATACAGACGCGCCTTTCCTGTGCCGTGTGGTGGTAACTTGGTTGGCTGTTGTTGACAGCAGTGATCTATGAACTATGAACACAAGCAGGTCTAGCAATGGCAATGCAAGCAAGTACCACGTTACCAGGACAAGAGAACAAAAAGAAAAAAAGAGGTCCGACGAGAAGACACGATCAAATTATTGTACCAACACACCAAGTTGGGCCAGTTAGCGTGGATTACTTCTCGAACACAACGGCGCACGAAAACAGACAGAAGAGCCGGCTCTCTGTGTGTGTGTTCCTGCTCTTTTCTTTCGTTGTCTTCTTGGGCTATTGTCTTCAAGACACGTCGAATTTAGTTCTTTAGTTGTAGTAGTGGCACAGAAAAGAAGAATGGGAATGCAGTCGCGGCGTGTGGTTAGGGAAAGACTTTATTCTTGGCTGGTTATCAAACGTAGGGTGTGGCAGGTCACTCAGGGACCAACCAACGTTGATACAATGAAAAACAGCAAGGATTGTTTCTTTAAGTAAACACGTAGAAGCGGAAAATAAACTTGTTGTCCACGTTTAGGGGAAATCGCCCGCGGTAAACAAATGAAAGCGCTGCATACGGAGACTGCACAGATGTAAACGCGCCTTTAGTTGGTGATCTTGTTGCCCGCGATTTGGCCGTGCGAGAGAGCGGGAGTGCACCACACGCAGAGATGCGTCTTTCAGGTGTGGTGTCTGCGAAGTATAAAAAGAAAAACACGCAGTTCTCTTCAACAACAACAACAACAACAACAACAACAACAACAACAACAACAACAACAACAACAACAACAACAACAACAACAACAACAACAACAACAACAACGACGACGACGACGACGACGACGACTATTGCTCGTGCTATGTGCTCTCGGTGTGTAGACCACGATGCTATAAAGCAATCACGGCTGCCATCATGCGACAAAAAGGTCGTTGTCAGTGAATAGCACCGATGATAGCACTTCTTTCCTGATCGCTGGTGCTTATCACTCCCCTTTGCACTCGCGCGTAAGAGAACGCGCTTGCACTTGCTTTTGCGATAACAAGTATGCGGACTTATGAGCTGTATTCGCGCGTGAATGGCGATATAGGCGTATTAGTACTTATTAGTACGGAGTCATACGAACCACATTCGCACCTGATCGGGGATGGCTGGGTACGTCGACACACGAGTCACATAGGCGCCATCGGCGCAATAATCCTCCCCGTTATCGATGGTCCACGCATAGAATGTGCTTGAAAAACTGAAAGGCGTTCAAAGACGCGCGTTAGTTTGGGGCGATAGTAACGAAGCCGTAACTTTGTAGGATAAGCTCTGCTCAGTTAACTGCGCCGAAAGCAGCGCTCTGTTGTAATAGTATTTCATGTGGTTTTACGTGGCAAAACCAAAATATGATTATGAGTTACCGTTGTGGAGAACTCCGGCGTAATCTTATAGCCACGTTAGGTTCCTTGAAGGGCGAATACGGTGATACTTCAAACTTCACTGATCTCAACGGTATTTTCAATATGTTTTCTCCTTGACATTGTGATAATACATGCTAACCCAGGTTGTTTCAAGTCACTTAGTGTTGCTGCAAGTGAATGTTAAAACTATTTAGCGGATTCCCACGCAGGCCACCCTGTCTTTTCGACGTTCTTGCCTGCGTCGCTGCATACCCGAACGAGCACGCGATCAAAAGCAGAATGGTCATACTTCAGCGCTGATATTGCCGCTTTCAAGTTGAGAACCGCACTGGCGTAACTCGGTACATCATCGGATGACATCGGCACGTTCACTTTTCTGGCACCGACTCCATATTTCTAACGGCGGGGAGGCTGTGACGTCATCTCATACGCTGCACGGGGCGTGGTTGCATGTTTTGGTTTGACCACCTAGTTCGTTTGCTTATTTAAAATAAAGGATGAGTTTCTAAGCAAATTGAACCACCTTGACTTGTACAGGGTTAACAGTGCCGCTGGAGTACAGCTATACCAGAATATGGTGAAAAAAAAAGGAGAACACCAGAGTTCGCTATTAACGTGCACTTAAGTACACGGGTGTCTTATTTTCTGCATTTTGCCCCCACCGAAAGGTGGCCGCAGTGGCCGGGATTCAATACCGTGACCTCGGGCTCTGTTAATGCAAGCGTCACGCTGACACTGATTAGTGCTGGAGAACTTTGCTTTGTTGTTGGAAAAGAATAGGCAGCAGCTTCGAGAAAAGGAACGAGTATGTGTGTGTCCTTCTCAACTTGAGAGACATTAGTCGGAGAGACATTAAACGGCGGGTCGTTCTACAGAAACAGCAGCAGTGTTCTACTAATCTCATGCTCTAGTATGTTCGCCCTTACCGATAGAGGCAATCAGTAGTCCCCCCACTCTGATTAAACAGTCAAACATTCTCTGCTGAAAAGTGCGGTGATCTAAAAACTATAGATTCGAAAGTAAAACTTCCCGGACTTGATCGATAACGCCAGAGCGAACTCATTGAGTGCGAGTAAAGCTGGTTCTCTAGAAAAGCACCACAATTCTTCTTGCTTATACTTGAATCTGATAAAAGAGCGCAAATGAAAAGCAATAGTTCTTGCCGACTACCAAGGACTCGATGAGCACAAGGCCTTGAGGTCATGCTATGTACTGAAAAAATATCTCTACCACAGTAACGCTTCCTGAAATCTTGAAAAGCAATTCCACCAAGAGTAGAGCTTGCTGCTGGGCGGAATTTTCAGACATCGCTGGAGAAATTTATGATCGCAAGAAAGCACAATTTCATGCGCGCGAACGCCAGCACGCATGCAAATAAGTAAGGATGCCAGACACACAGCTCGGGCTAATGCTTTCTTCCTTTTCGTGTGAGCAACTGTTTCTCCCCAATTCGTACCAATATGGCTACCGCTCTCCATTTGGTGTCCATAGCGATAGTAATTGGTGGGGTTCTACGTGAAAAGCCACCAATGATGATGAGGCATGTCCCATACGGGAGCGCTCCGGAGTAAGTTTTTTCAACTCAAGTTCTTTACCATTATCATGATGATGATGGCAAAGAACTCCGGCTGGAGAAACTTACTGCGGAATTCTTTAAGTTACACCTAAATATAAACACGAGGGTGTTTCTTTTTCTTTATTGCATTTCTGCCCCATCGAAATGCAGCAGGCACTACCAGTATTCGATCCCGCAACCTTGATATTCACAAGCCGACACCCTAGCATCTAAGCGACCCATGGCGGGTGGTTTCGTTGCCAGTTTGCGTATGTCTTGCGTCTTGCGTGTGTCTTGGCGTGTGCGTGCTTGACATTGTGGTGTTTTGTGCTCTTGCATTCTTCAGTAATTCAGTAAGAGTGGCGTCTCCCTTATCTCCTGCTGAGCTGCGTGCCGTGGCTTACGAAAAATGAACCGCAAACGCGACCGTTACCGTGGGCTGTGTGGCACTCCCTGTTCGGGATGATTGTGCAACATTTATAGCTGCGGAAAAGGTCACACGTAGGGCGGACTAGGATCGCAAGTTCGTATATTAAACTAGCCTCAGAAGCATCATGTTCAATTGGAGTGGTGGCGCAAGACATTCTCTGTGGATTAATTTACTCACTAGCTTCATCACTGTACTGCTGCGTCGTGACCCAGTGTGGAAGAAATAACCTTTCAATGATGGTACACGGCCTGCATTCACAAAAACAACTTACTCCAAAGATATTCCCAATGGAGAATTTTAGCCAATGCGGACGCTGGGCATATCAGTATCGGAACCATTTACAAAGCGCATTTACGGAAGAGAAGTTTCCTGAATACGGCCCCAAGCGTCTTTCGCCCGTTTTATGAAACTGCACGAGTACGAAGTGGATAAGTGAATATCGAATTACTTGAGTGTTCTGAATAGAAGAATCTTTTTGCAGAATAACGAAGGCGTATAAAATAGCACAAGGACGTTGCTTGTACTATAACCGGAGAAATATAGCGGACCAGAATAGATACTTGGGCAAGTTGGTCGATACGCATTTTCCAGGAATAACAGCGGAACAGGACAGGACAAACCATGTCGTGTTCTTTTTCTGTCCTGTCTTGTTCCGCTATTATTCCTGAAAAATATAGCGGACTTGTACGTTTTACTAGAGCAGAGCTTATCTAATAAAAGGAAATGCGACTAACAGGTTTCGTCCACCTAAACGAAACCATCTGCTGTTGTAAGAGTATTGCATTTCTGCCAGCAGTGAAATTGAGGACGGGATCCTGTAATCTTTAGGAAATGCTGTATCCACTCGGGAAGAGAAGCCTTTCACAAAGAGAATTGCGAACACTGCATTGCTTTGAAATCGGGAGTGCGGCCGGCTTCGCGGAAGCCGCTTCATCTTTACTAAATTGCGTGCAAGTCCTCGACCGTCGAAACGAAGCAGGTTGGGCGTTCGGCCCCGTGAACCTTGCGCGAGAAATAGAAAAAGAAAGTTAAAGAAAATGCTGCCAGCACAGCCGTTGCTGCGAGGCCACACATCGTTGACGGGAAATCGAAGATCCCGTCTCGAGCAGCAATTTCCCAATGGCAACAGGCACGCTACGGCCGTTCGCCGCCTCCCGCTGGGCTTTGAGCATTGAAGGGTCACATCCGTACAGCGCGGGATCTCTTTGTTCCGCTTTCTTTTCAGAGAACCGGGCTGCTACGTCCGTCTATTGTCCGTTCGCTTTCCTGTCGAGGTGTATAGAAATTGCGTTTACTCCTCGATTTATATTAAGCGTTCCTCGTCGATTTACTTCCGTACGTTCCCACCGTACTCCGGTGTTGAGCTTGCTGGAAGGCACCTGCCGCTTGCTTTTCGCTTGACAGCCGGACGGTGCGCTATACGAACGCGAGATGCAGCGCGAACATATGTAAATGCCATGAGCTATTCTATTGTGGACATCGTCAAATTCCATGGTTAGAATGAACCTGCAGCGCGATGACGCAAGGACCAGAAAGAAGGCGAGACACTGCGCTGTCTTACAACAAACCCGGTTGCAGGTAGCGCCCGGGATTGCGCCTTCATTGGCTCTTTGTAAGACTGCGGAATGTGTCGTCTTCTTCATTGTCCTTGTGTCGTCGCGCTGAGAATCCATTTTAATAAATTTCCAGCAAGACTAAGCCTCAACCCTTGTGAAATTCCGCCGTGTCATTGAACTATGTAACAACGACATTTCTTCTAGCCAGTCGGGGAATCCAGGGCCGCTTTGCGGTCCAATCAGAGCTGACAAGATGAAGACACGAGTTTGTCCAGAATAGCTGTCGGTGACGAAATGAAAGGATGAAGGGAACGCCACTGCTCGTACTCTTATCGTGCTGAAGTGCAGGTTTTCCATGGAACGCACTACTAGCGGTGCTAAATGAGTCTGAGACGTAGATGACTGCTGACCCGAAATGTGTAGGTTCGGTCCCGGCAGCGGCTCTCGGATTTTCGGTGGAGACGAAAAGTGGTAGAGGGCCCTGAACTGTGAGTTAGAGGTGCAAGGAAAGGGTCCGCAGGTGATCAGAGTTTCAGAAGCCCTCCACCACAGCGCGCCTCATAAGCATATCGTGGCTTCGGCATGAAAAGACACATCGCTTAGCAGACCGCGCTCATTGGAATTTTTTAAAATTACTTGATGTGCCACATGCACGTTTGTGGCGGTATATGGTGTGCTTGCTTGTGGTTTAGGAGAATAACGCGTTGGCGTAGTTTGGCGTTTACACTGTTAGGACTTCTAGCGTAGTTCCCTGGAGCCAATTTAATTATCAATGCTTGACGTGGTGCGATGCTAAACTTCGAAATAATACGGAACACGTGCTTTGCACACGATGAAAGAAATACGCTGCTGTTGCGAATAGAACGAACGACTTCGAGCTGAACCGCTGCTCACGAAGGCCTTCGCATGCACCTTCACGTCCCTGCCTGGCGGCGTAATCTTTAACATTTTTTTTTGATATTGTGTAAAGACTGATCATTTCATGTTGCTGTTTGCTACATGGATGAACATGCATGCAGAAAACAAAGATAATGCGAAAGGGCACGGCAAAGAAAACGTGTATTCACGATTGAAAACCAGACATTAGAAGACGTACAAGAATACCTATATATAGGACGGCTCGTGACAGGAGAACCCACCCATGTAAAGGAAACCCACCGTAGAATAAACATGGGATGGCGCGCATACGGGAGACATTCCCATCTCATGAATAGGAACCTACCACTATCACTCAAGCGGAAATTATATAACTGGTGCATTTTGCAACCACTGACATACGGGGCCGAAACTTGGAGAATTACAAAGGAGCCCGAGAGGAAGTTAAGAACAGCACAGCGGGCGATGGAACGAAAAATGATAGGCGTTACATTAGGAGACAGGAGACGGCCGAGTGGGCCAGGGAACAGACAGAGGTAGGCGACGTAATAATCTACATCAAATCGAAAAAATGGACATAGGCAGACCACGCGATAAGGCTAGATAACCCACGGACAGTTAGAAGAACGGAATGGATACCAAGAGAACGTAAGCGTAGCCGTGGACGACAGCGAGTAAGAACGGGGTGACGAAATTAAGACATTTGCAGGCATCAAATGGAATCAGCTCGCGCAGGACAGGAAAGGATGATGAGCATTTGGAGAGGCCTTCTTCCTGCAGCGGACATAAGATAGGCTTGTGAAGATGATGGCAATGATGAAGGCTCCCCCCCCCATTTGCTTTGAAGCTTTGATTTCATTTCACAACATCACTGTTGTGATTTGTGTAATGTCTCCTTCGATGTTCAAATGAACTGTTCAAACTGTTCAAAGGTATGCTCGTTATTGTTCGATTCTTGGAGCATCCTAAACGTTCTCCTACGCAGACGAAAACGCGGGCGTGGTGACGCGGTCTCCACAGTACTAGATGGAATCCAGAATGCTTTCTAGCATGCCACAATAGCTTCTGCAAGCCATGAAAAAGGCACGCAATACTTGTAAAAAACCTCGATGATGTGCATGTGACGATGGCTGGATGGATGGATGGAAAAACGATGGTGGCACAAATTATTGTTAACGTGTCCTCGAAGATATATGAAAGGTGTGCGGCACACGTGCTCTCCGCTAATATGCACAAATTCATGCCAAATAGATGACGCTCTCGTTATGTAGATTTCGTAGCGCTGCACTTAATTCACTAGATTTCCGCCAGAAAAAAGAACGAAAGAAAAAAGAAACCTGCGGCAGGTCTGGGGGTGTTTATCGATGAGGCCGAGTTCGCTTATCTGATGCACACGTGGTTTTTTTTTATGGGAACGCTCATCACGTACCCGTAGTGGCGCTGTTGTTGTTTTGTGGGGTTTAACGTCCCAAAACCAGCTCTGATTATGAGAGACGCCGTAGTGGAGGTCTCCGGAAATTTCGACCACCTGGGGTTCTTTAACGTGCACTGACATCGCACAGCACACGGGCCTCAACATTTCGCCTCCATCGAAATGCAGCCTCCGCGGCCGGGATTCGATCCCGCTACCTTCGGATCAGCAGCCGAGTACCATAGCCACTAGACCACCGTGGCGGGGCCCGTAGTGGAGCATTGTTTACTATCCGCGCTGTACGGTAGTTCGAACATCATCATCATCATCATCATCATCATCAACAACAACAACAACAACAACAACAACAACAACAACAACAACAACAACAAGACAACAACAGCGTCTGCATATCCAATTTTTTGGCAAGCAACTGTGCTTAAAAGGTGCTATCCCTGTGTGCGTAAGACCACGTAGAGTGTAATGAAATGATACTCTGTTTGATACATCGGGTACAACACTGTGGAGTCTGCGCAAGAATTCTCGTTCGCAAAATGTATAACTCCGCGAGTCGCTTAGCCGCCTATCGTTCTCGTGCGCGTTCGAGCAGAGCAAGGGCATGCATGTCAAGCATCGTGACGCCTGCAAACGAAAAAGAACAAAAGAAAACAATAACAAGGAAAGGAAAGCGACCAGACACTCAGTGATACCGACGAACATATTCACAGCCGTACGCCGGAGTTGTCTATTTCTGGAGCACAAACCATTTTCATTTATCACCCAGCATAAAACAGGAATAAGTCGCATTGTGGAGGGTAAAAATTACAGCATATCCACGGAGTGAATGATGATGAGTGGGCGAAGCTCGGGAGGTTCATCGTAGATCGTGCCGAGTTCCGGATTAATTTAGTTAACGCGCACGCTACGAATCCTTATGGTTCAACTATGCACAAGTGAAATCTCCCACCGGCACTTCATTGCAAGTCAAGATCCAGTGCCTATATATATATATATATATATATATATATATATATATATATATATATATGGGTGGCCGGTGAACGCTTCTCCAACGCGAGCAGTCGGTATTTCTCAATCAAGAAACTCACTAGGAGACGCTGCCTGCGCCAACGTTGTCTCTCGCGGGTGAGGGCGCGTTCTCCTTCTTTGCGAGCTGGTAGAGCGTTCATCTAAGAAAGAGCGTTTCCATAGTCAACGCGCGCCTTTCGCTCTCTCTCTCTCTCACAAGACAGCAGATTGAAGAGTGAGAGAGAGAAAGGCACGCACCGGAAGGCACGCGCCGGGACAGACAGACAGAGAGAGAGAGAGAGAGAGAGAGAGAGGCCCGCCGGTTACGCCTGACGCCTTCCGCAGGACAAGGCTAGACTAAGAGGAGCTTCGCCCCTAAAAAAAAATTGAGGGCCGCTTAATCTTCGCCCCTAAGAGGGGAACATGACAGCGTTATCGTCCCCGTTGGCATCGCCTTCTCATTTGCTTGCCCTGCTCTTGAGCCCCGTAACAGCATAGGTGCCATGGAACAACATTCTTTTATTAGTTTACACTCTGCCACCGTCTGGCGCGGCCTCCCTCACGGTCGAGTACAAGTTGATGTAGATGCCCCAACAGTACTCGCCGATGAGGAAGTTCCCGCTGTGCGCCCGACACCAGAGCACGGTACCGAATCCATCACTTGAGTGCGAAGAGCGAGCGCGCTCTGCGGCCCATTTTGCTCTAGCGCTGACGTCAAATGAGCTTCTGTCGGCATCCGCGAGCAGCGGAAGCTTTGCACGCTTATGAAAATGTCACGCGCACAGGCGCCTTGTCTATAAAGCGCTGGAATCGTTTGAGTTCCGTCGCTACATAAGTTTCTTCGTAAAAGAATAAGAGTTTTCTCGTAACTGAATTAGAGTCCGAGCTATCATGCGTGTAGGTGTTAGTGAAGCCGCACCTCACAATATTTTTAACGACTTTTACTTTGACAAGTTCAATTTTGTTCACTGAAATACTTGTGCCATGGCGGAGGCTTTGCGTGGTGTGCTCCGGATTGCTACGGCTGTTAGCAGTGGCTCGCGATCATTACACTTGTCGCACGCGCTGCCGACGTCGGCACCAGATTTTCTTATTACGTTGAAATGAACTATTTCCTGATGCGGATACATCTGCTGCAAGAAGTCGCGCTAGTCTCCGGAGTGTTTCACGTTTTGTATGAAACGGAGTATTGGAGGCAATTAAAATTTGCAGTCGTCAATTATACAGCAGCAAGTGCAATGGCAGCGCCCCGCCGCGGTGTTCTAGTGGCTATCTTACTTGGCTGCTGATCCGAGGGTCACGGGATCGAATCCCGGTTGCGGCTGCTGCATATGGATGGAGGTGAAATGTTGAGGCCGGTTTACCGTGCGACGTCACTGCACGTTAAAGAACCCCAGGTAGTCAAAATTCCCGGAGCCCTCCACTACGGCGTCTCTGGTAATCGTAGGTGGTTTTGGGACGTAAAACCCCACAAAATCAGTCAAGTGCAATGGCCGCACGTAATGCTATACTGGACAGCAACAAACAATACAATGTTAGTCCCACTTGCATTTGCCACGTCAGACTTTTTTTTTGTCCAGCATGCCTCTGTCGGCATCCCATTCTTTATTCGACGGTTCTTCGCTAGAAATGTTTATAACGCCCTTATCGTGCACGAGCCTTCAAGAGCGGGCGTAACACAGTTTACCACAAGCAGCAAAGATGACAGCACTGAGGACATGGCCGACGGCGCTACCTTGCCTTCCTGGGCGACCCGCCGGTGTTGCAAAAAAAAAAGAAGGACAAGTTGATGGATGGATGGATTGATGAAAAAAAAAAAAACTTTATTAAGCTCCTGCAAGTTGACAGCCATGGAAAAACTGCGTAGAGCGCAGCACGCCCACCACATGACACATGAGCTTAAGCTGACACTGGAGCCGCTACAAAAGCAAAACGTTGCAGTTCGCGTCAGCACAATACAAAAGTTTGCAGGACCAAGCATTATAAAGTCGCTTTAGCAAACGAAACAGTGCAGCTTCTCACTTTTTGTCATTGGTAGTGGCAGGGATTTCTACTCTTTGCGGTCGGAAGGAGAGGCTTCGGCGACGATATTTGATGGATGGCAGTATATGAAACTGGTGACAATCATACGTTATAGATACTAGTTCAGCAAGCAAGGCTCAAGACGGGCGCTGGAGGCTGTGCTGTGTGTTATGCTGAAAAGCATACCAGAGTTGCTTGACTTTGAGTGTCGGACAAGTCGAGAAGGAGTGCCACAGAGGCGGGGTGTCTACTTGTCAGACCAAGGTACCCTCCCCGCCCCCCTTTTTCTTTTTTGTCTCTTTCGCTCTCTCATTGTTGTGAGCCTTATGTGCATCTTCGGGTTACGCCTGTTTCCGCGACACGCGTGGCATGCTTGACAAGGTGTGACGTGAATTGTAGTAGTCTTGGCAACGATGGAACTTGTGCAGTGGCGTCAGCTGTGATGGACGTTATGATAGTCAAGCAAGCTAATTCCAGGACTGCCTTCTGACAGGCCATCATTAAAGGCAAAGGCATATCGCGAGACAGATTAGGGGAGAAAGGAGACCGCATTAGCGATTCTCTTCTTCCCTCTTGATATCCACTGACACGTTGGGTGCCGTGCGCGCGAGCTCATTGAGCTGTTTAAATGTGTGGGGACTCAAATGTGCGACCACTTGCAGAATGTGTTGCGATGCTAGTGTAGGCGCACAAGCCCACGAGCACGAACGCTCCGTGGAAGCTTAGCTGCTCGGGAGTCCTCCTGCGGAACTCTAACCAGCGGGATCCAATCCCGGCCAAGGCGGCCGCATTTCGACAGTGGCGAAATGCAAGAAACACCAGTGTGCTTACAGTTAGGTGCATTTTAAGAACTGCAGATGGACAAAATTGCTACGGAGACCTCCGCTAAGGGGCGTGGCTTATAAACATATCGTGCTTCTTTCGCACATAAAACCCTATGAAGTATTATAAGTATTATCGCCACGCCCAGACGCATGGGCAAACACAGACAGACAGACAGACAGACAGACAGACACACACGCGCAGACAGACAAGCAGACACGCACACAGACAGACGGACGGACAGACAGACAGACAGACAGACAGACACGCACGAACGAACGGACGCGCTAGGCTCAGAAATTGCGTGCTAACAACGATGGCCCCCACGGCGCTTCCCTTGCAGTCAGGGATTGCCTTCCGACGACAACACCATAACACGGGGGGTCACGGCTTCCCCGTGTGCCCTGCCTGTCCACCGGTCGATGCAGCGTGCCGGCTTTCAAGCCAACTGCTTCGCATGCAGTACAGCCAATCACAGGAAGCCGCAGGGCATACAACGAACGCCGTTCACTTCGTGGCATGCAATTATGGCGGACGCGCAGTCTGTGCAACCCTCCATTCTGCGCGGGGGATGGAGCACGAAAGCTTTTGTTTATTCTCGGGGACATGACCCCGATTTCGGGACATCTGCACATGACGTCATTTCTCCGGGGCTGCCGCGGCGTTTCGCGATAATTGAATGGGAAACAGGAGAAAAATAAGTAAATCTCACGAACAAAGCAAGTGATCAAAAATCACTCGCGGATCTGTATAATAGAAGCCGCTGCGACATTGTGGTAGAAGTTACACAGTGCCCCCATCAAAGCGCATTGATTCCGAAGAAATTTGACTACAAGACAACACTGCCCATAAGAGCTTTGTAGGTCACAAATTGAAATATTAGAGCACACACATAGCTTAATTTGATTGATTTCCGGGGTTTTACGTCCCAAAACCAGCTGTGATTATGAGGGACGCCGTAGTGGAGGGCTCCGTAAATTTTCGACCACGTGGGGTTTTTTAACGTGCTCTGACATCGCACAGTAAACGGGGTCAACATTTTTCCTCCATCAAAATGAAGCCGCAGCGGCCGGGATTCGATCCCGCGACTTTGGGATTAGCAGCAGTGTACCATAGCCACCAGACCACCGTGGCGGGGCGTCACAGCACCCAGGCAAAAAGCGTTCGTTGTGCAATGCCGCCGAAATTTTACTGGTATATCGCAGTGGGTCTCTGTTATGTAGATACGTGAGTCGTTTTTGATAAATGGTTTTTGTTGGCGAGATACGGTTATTTTTGGGGTATTGCCATTGAGCTACAGCGGGGAGGCCACCACTGTGAGGTGACGGCGTCGGCTTATGTCCGCAAATCTTGGGAATAAAAGTCGCTGTATTCTTATCGAAACGTTCCGGCAAACGCGGTCCTTGCTTCTCCTTCTTACACAACCACTGGTTGCCACTTGATGTGTTTAATGGCGTTATTTACTGCGGGCGTGAATAATCCGGGATTCAATTGTGTTTTTGACTGACTCGTCCAGTCACCGCCCTTTTAACTTTCATTTATAGAGATACGGGTTAAATCCCTGCCGAGGCGGTAGCGTTTCGATGAATGCAAGGACGCTTGAAACCCGCTTACTGTGATGCTAGTGCACGTTAACGAACAGCAGTTGGTCAAAATTTCCGGAGCTCACCATCACCGACATTCCTCTCCTCCTTATCATTTCGCTCCCTTTCTCCCACCCTTTTGGGCGCTAAGCCGTGCTCCACGTAAGGGCAGCAGAAAAAAAAGCGTCATTTCGACATCCAAATCATAGTTATCGTTCAATTAAAGGAACTGTAGCTGCCAGTTTCCCGCAAAACACCACTACGGCTACGGTCAAGCAATGAAGGACAGAAACGAGCGGGACACACACTTACTGCCAACTGCATCTCTAATTAAACGGAGTCTTCTCCAGTGACAAGTTAGGCGGTGCACTCGTGTCACTATTTGCTGCCATTGTGCGACATATTTTTCCTGTTTATTCCTTACGGCCGCACTTAGATCGCGGCATGTTCCGCACTGCTGAGCGATCGATGTTTCTATAAAGGGGAGGTTGTGTAGGCCGCCAACGTTCGTAGGGTTACGTTTGCCAGTCGATGTCGTATAGTTATCGGATCAATGCAAATTTCCTGCTTCGCGCAGCGAGACTGTTGTCAGGAAGCGGCCGAATGGGGTGTCTCATGCAAAGTTTTTATGCCTTGTTGTTGAAGCAGGTCTCAAGCTAGGCATATAGGACTAACCATTGCAGTCTACGTTAAGCTTAGGAAAGCGTCGAATGTAGTAATTATGAAGGAACCTTGACACGGAAAGCCTGGTTGTGTTTGTCCGCTTGACTTGACAAAGGAGCGTCTACAGGACATTTTTGTTTTCGTGAGACAAGAGATGCTTCGCTGTACACATAGAAGGGAATGCCGAGAAGTTCACAGAAATTTGCGCCTGCTGCTTGCGTAACGGACACAAATTAGAGGGTCATACATGAAATATATATAGATCGCTGAGCGCCTCTATTCACACGTAACACGTTTTAAAATATGACGCGTTAATATAATGGAAATCGTCGCTGATATGCTTGCGTGTATCGCGTATTAGTAAGACGGCATGCTTCTTAGACAAGCCGCCAGAACACACAGCTTGAGTTAAGGACATAATCCTATGGATACCCGGAAGCACAACGGTTAACAAATACGCCAAATACGCTACTTGTCGTAATCGTGCTGAGTGAAATGAGCTAACCAAGAAAGCTCCAATGCTTAAGGCAGAGGTGACATAGTGTTTCATCCGAAACAGGAAGTGCTGATAGCTGTTGTATTTCCAACGATACACACTGTGCGAATTGTAACCACGTCAGCGGAATGGATTAGAGGGAATTCGTTCACTAGTGAAATCGCCAATCGTGGTGTCATGCTCCCACAAACATGAGCACATCGCACTCGACGTTCGCGAAATATTTCTCCAGTTACGAAGCTGGATCGTACCTGGAATTTACTTGTACATCACGGCGAAGGCGTTGCTGTAATCCGAAATTGTCTCCCAGTAGCGTTGGCTATTACCCGCATCGCGCTCGCTGTACTCGCTGAAGCAACCTGCTGGCATGTGGTACATACGCGCTCTCCTTGGCGCATTCAAGTAATGGCGCTGGGCTATCCAGAATAATGTAAAATAAACGGTAATTCACGCAGTGAAGGACATGGAATTCAGTATAACGAGCACTAGGAGGTTTATATCAGCTGGTATGTTCAACTGAAGAACTCGTAAGAGTTGCAGTCAGTGGTGGATCCCCGGGTGACAGGGAGATCAGGATCTAGCGACCTCCTTTTTATTTTGAATGCATGACTCCTGCTTCCAAAACGTTCTTATAAGCTTCGCCAGGGTGGTCTAGGGGCTATGACACTCGGATGCTGACGCGAAGGTCGCGAGATCAAATTACTGCTGCGGCGGCTTGGCTGCATTTCTATGAAGGCGAAATTTTGAGGCCCGTGTGCTGTTTGATGTCAGGGCACGTTAAGGAGCCCCAGTTGGTAGAAATTTCTGGAGCTCCACACCACGGCGTCTCTTATAACCATATCGTTGTTTTGGGACGTAGAACGCCAGACATTATCAAACATCCTGAGAAGCGACTGTTTGATAGCGTCAAATGCACTTTCTTGCATCTGAAAGCACGCCCGCCGATTTGCTTGGCTGTAGACGCCCCACGCTCCGCTATAGGCATCCCCCTCTCCTATTTTTTCCCTACAAAGATAGAGAAGACCTGGTGTCCGGCCCTGGTTGTTGCAGTAAGAGATAAGGAAAAAAATAGGGAAGGATAATCATACGAAAGTGAAGCAGTGAAGGTCAAAGGAATGTTCCCCGAAAATGATTCGACTGCGGTTAAATCGACTACGTAAGGGAGAAATGGCTACAGGCTTTCTACCGCATCTTAGAATATTTTCGAGCAGGGGTTAGACAAAGAAAACAAAAAGCAGCTAGCACAGTGATGATAGCAGCAGCGACATGACTGTAGCAACCTGAGAGCGCGCGAGGCACCACCACGTTAGACACTCTGCTGCGTCAACAAAGCATAGGGCTGAACGCATCACATTTGCGTGTTCCGATGAGAGTACACGGGAGAAAAAGGCCAACTTCATTAGTGAGGCTGCTCGCAGAGCGCACCGACTAATGATCAACTGCGCACGACTTCAGTGTGCGGCCTCTCTACACCGCGACCGTTGGTGCAGAGGAAAATCGATATTGTTGTTTATGCAATGGGAAGAAATTACATCCAGGCAAATGTTGCTGAGCGGCGCCATTTGTAAAAGGGAGCGGTTATATAAATGGTCGTCACTGATGTCGGCGGGACGAAAAAGTAGTTCAATATATCAAAAAAGAGCCACGGCTGCGCGGAATAGCAGGACAGTGACAGCGGAAGCTGGAGTAGTGACCTTCTCGGAGGCCATTGTAAACGCATGGGGAAACTAGTGAAAGTACAGGTGGTACGTATCCCCTGCGCAATAACTCTACGGTTTAGCCTTCCCTCTGCACAGTGGTCTGTTGTGCCTGACGTTGCCTTGCTGCAGCCGCGCGCGTAGCTCTGCGATTCACTTCTTTAGCATCGGTCCGCACCTTGCGAGGAGGCGCCATCAGGTATATCGAAGAGCCAAGTCAGGTTGCTGTCGGGACTGCGCACGTCGCCTGTCGCGTGACGCACGGCACGATAGGACAAAACTGTTGCACAAGGCAGCGCTTCATAATAATGACGACGGGCCGCCGCCGGTTACGGACACCGGCGGCGGCGGTGGACACCTACGGCGCCGAAAATGGCCGTTGTTGTGATATCATAACAGCTTACGTTGTAAAAAAGAGAAGGGTATTGTGGGTATGCAGGCCCCAATATTGGAGTGAGTTACAACGAACGGAAGGGCGCACCTTAGTGGAACACTTGAATATATACTGCATAGGCAAGAGAGAGAGAGAGAACAACTTTATTAAAGAAAAAGGAAACCCCCGTCCGGGTCCACTAATAGAAAAAAAAAGGCCTAGCCCTCAGACAGGCCTAGAAGTGTTAAATGTCCAAGGAGTGCCTTCATGAGGTCTGGGGAGGAGTCCGCCAGCCACTCCTCCAGGGTCGCACGTCTTAGTTTGGTTGGTATGTTGTTGTTTTGTTTTGTGGGGTTTAACGTCCCAAAACCAGTTCTGATTATGAGAGACGCCGTAGTGGAGGGCTCCGGAAATTTCGACCACCTGGGGTTCTTTAACGTGCACTGACATCGCACAGCACACGGGCCTCAACATTTCGCCTCCATCGAAATGCAGCCGCCGCGGCCGGGATTCGATCCCGCGACCCTCGGATCAGCAGCCGAGTACCTTAGCCACTAGACCACCGTGGCGGGGTTGGTTGGTATGTGTTTGAGGCTCTCGTCCATACACTCTTAGCACGGTAACCTTTATTTCATTTTATAGGTACACAAAAATGTGAAAATATGCTCCTTTATAAAGGTTAAAGTGCCTTTAACCTTTATAAAGGATCATATTTTCACATTTTTGTGCACCTGTAAAATAAACTAAAGGTTACCGTGCTAAGAGTGTAGAAGCACGAGCACTCGGACAATTCCACAGAACGTGGGCGTTATCGGGGAATCCACCGCATGCCACGCAGGAAGGAGACCCGTCCTTGCCTTCCTTGTACGTAGTGCTCAATGTGAGGTGTCATCAAAGAGTGAGTTTGGGCACGCCTCACCAGGGCTGCCTCGCGTCTCGTCATGGAGTGAGGTGGATCAGGATAAACCCTGCGGTTGTTGCGCATCTCGTCTAATCGTTCGCGCCTATCTAAACGCGCCAGAGCAAGTAGTTCGGTTCGCTTCAGTGAATCCGGCCACCACAGGGGAGGGCCCGGGAGACTTACACGGGACATGGCGTGTGCCACTTCATTCCCCCTTATCCCTGAGTGACCAGGTATCCACTGTATTCGAACACGTAGCGACGGGTGGACATCTAAGTGCTTTGTTAGTATGCTGTATAGCGCGTCTGGGAGGTCACCTGTCGCGAAGGCTCGACAGGCTGCCTGGCTGTCTGTTCGTATGAGTAAACAACGGGCATTTGGGTTGGGCATAGTAATTGCCTATACTATGGCTGTGATTTCGGCCATGCATTGTGTACCGATGTTATAATGGAAGCCCCATGAAAGTGGTAGTCCATCGGAAGCTATTCCCGTACGAAAGCCCTCGCCGGTCTGAGACGGAGATGCGTCCGTGTACAGGATCCACTCTCCTGTGGTTTCTTGGAGATGTTGGGCTCGTGCTTCGCGTCGTCCTGTTTGGGTATCTCGATCCATGTTCCGCGGCACAGGTTCGACGTTGATCTGGTCGAGCGTCGCCCATCGGGGCCGGGATGGTTCAAGTGCGACAGGTGGAGGTATATCATAGCCCAGTTCACGAAGCAGAGCATATCCTTGTGCGGATAGCTTGAGACGCGTGAATTGTGCTTCCCGGTGAATTTGAGCCAACTCGTCGAGGTTTGGAAGGACAGCCGTTCATTGAACCCTATCAGACTTGGCGTATTGAGGGGTACCCTATATAGTGCGAGAAATCTGACGAAGTAGGGTCTCGAGCTTAGATTTCTGGGTTTTCGTAATTTCAATATATGGATATTGATACAAGATGCGGGGAATGGCTAGGGCAAGGGTCATGCGCCTGAGTTGGTGTGCTTTGATGCCTCTCAGCTTGTGCGTTGTGCGTTTTAAGAGACGGTGGACTTGCTGTAACTGTTGGGTTTTATGTCGAAGCCACTCATTTGACTTGCCGTCGTCTTGCAACCAGAAGCCTAAAACTTTTATGCAGGGCTTCCTCGGAATGGGTTCATTCTTTATGGAGAGTGTAACGAGTTGCCTGTCTTCCTGTGCGTTTGGAAGTTTCCTGTTAGTGACGACGATAAACTCGGATTTGGCACTGGATAGAGTGAGCCCTCTGTCTTCAAGGTATCGAGCAGTAGTGTCAATGGCCGACTGTAGCTTGTATTGTATATCTGATGGGGAACCATTTTTGGCCCAGAGGGTGATGTCATCCGCATATATGGTAAAATGAAGGCCTGGTACAGATCTCAGATTGTGCGTCAGACCGTTGAGAGCGAGGGAAAAGAGTGTCGGTGACAGAATTGACCCTTGCGGCACGCCTCGTTGGAGGTACCGCGTGCGTGCTTGTACTTCGTTTACCTGTACGGCAACCGTGCGGTCAGTAAGAAAATTCTTGACTTGTTGTATAGCTTCTGCCCCGGTCGGATTGCCCTGAGGCCCTCAAGAACCGCCCCGTGGGTTACGTGGTCAAAGGCACCCTTGATATCAAGGCCAACTATGGCGCGCAGTTGAGAGGTGCTGTATTCAGTGTACACGTCCTGCAAAGCAAGCATCGCATATTGCGTAGACATGTGGTTTCTGAAACCGATGACGCGTGGGTCAACCGGACAGGTTCTGTCCTGCTGCCAGAGTAGTCGCGTGAGCGCCATGCGCTCCATAAGTTTACCTGGACACGACGTCAGTGAAATCGGGCGAAGATTCGCAATTTCGGTTGGTGCCTTATTGGGCTTCGGAATGGGAATGACCGTGGCCATTTTCCACTCTGCGGGTATATTGCCTGTTTCCCAAATTTTGTTGATGGTGTCGAGGAGAAACTGCAGTTGGGTTTCGGGCAGATTTCTCAACATCTTATTGCTTATCCCGTCCGGGCCTGGCGCTGTCTGCCGTTTACAGGCGTCGATAGCCATTCGCAGCTCCCCCAATGAGAAGGGGCGGTCGAGATCGGAAGGAGTGTGGTCGTCCAATACCGGCAGAGGATGAGTGCAACGGACAGTCGTAGCTGTTGGAAAGAAGTGGTCTGCGATTTGTTCAGCCAAGGTTTGCGAGTCAGTGCCTTTCTTGAGTTGTATAACTTCTAGGTGGTTCTTTCGTTTGGGTTGTCCAAGCAAGGTACGAAAAAGAGACCACGCTCTGCTCGTGTGTAAGTTGTTGCCCGCGCGCTCACAGATATCCAGCCAATTGTCGGTGGCCAACTTGTCCGCATACTCTTGCGCTTCTCGCGTGATCTCTTCTATACGGGATTTGAGACGTTTGTTTAATTTGTTCCGCTTCCATCCCCTAATTAGCGCATGCCTTTTGTCCCAGAGTCCTACAAGGTGCCGGTCAATTTGTGGGTTGTCCTCGTTGCGTTGAACTGATTTGGTGGTTTGTCTATGTGCTGTAAGGAGGAAGCGGTTCCAATCGTCAAGTGTCGACGTTTTCATTTCTGAAGTTTTCCTGCGATATGCGTCCCAGTCTGTGAGTTCCAGCGGTATTGAGTCGTACCTACGCCTGGGACCTCTTTGTCGATTAGGTAAGGGAATGGTAATTTCGATGATGCAGTGATCACTACCGAATGTTTCACCCAAATTGCGCCAGTCCGGTGTCTTCTTTGTTCTGCTCCATGCCAAATCGGGATTCGTGTCCCGTTGCACAGAATTACCGGTTCTAGTGGGCGTGCTGACGTCATTGAGAAGAGAGAGGTGGTGTGTGTGGGCCAAGTTGAGAAGGGTCATCCCGGCCTCCGAGGAGGCATGGTATCCCCAGTAGGTATGACTGCTATTGAAGTCGCCTGTCCAAAGCAAGTCCGATTTTTCAAGTTGCTTGAAAAGACGATGCCATGGGCTACGGTGCATTTTCGAATTAGGTAGGCGGTATGTATTGATGATGCTCATGTCGTACTGTCGAAAAAATCTACATTTTAAGAAAACGCTTTCTTCCTTGTCATTATTCAGGTAGTCGAGTGGTTCCTGCAGAACGGTGTGTTGGTCCGATACCAGCGTTAAGGCCATGATCCGGTACGTGACTTGTGCAGTTCCATGCCTACGTTTTGTGGGATGCTAGGAGCACTGTAGGTTGTATAGCCAGGTAAGGAGATTAATGCTAATGGTTCCTGGAGAACTATGACATCTGGTTTACGCGGGGATTGCTTGATGAAATGTAAGAGGGAGCTACGTTTGCGGCGAATACCTCGACAGTTCCACTGCCACACGATAATCCCCGCAGTGGGCTGTGACGAAACGGGCTGAAGATTACTCGGCGTTGCCATTGTTAGTATTGACAAGCTTATACGGGTGTGCATCGTCACGTGCTGTACCACGTCGGCGCGTAGTTGCTGCGTTTCTCAGGAGCTCAAGCGATTGCGCGAGTGCTGCTAGTTGCTTGAGGATCTCTACTTGTTGTGCCTGTATCTCGTCTTGCTGCTTCTGCAGAAGGTTTAGTTGTTTTTCTATTGTTTCTAACCGCGTATCTGTCTCGGCCTTATATGCGAGAAAACGTCGAAGGTGGCGAGAAACTCTTCCAACGAGACGAACGATCCCCTCTCCAAAGCGTCGTGCATCTCTTCGTACCGTTGCTTGAGTTTCTGACGATGTGCCTTCTCGGCCTCGTCCTCGGTCGGAGGAAAGGGGACTACAATCCTAGTGATTTTCGTTATTAACTGATTTGGGGGCCAAATTAGTTCGTTAAATCGAGTTTTAAATGTACCTCACACTCGGGGAGTCAAGTTTAAGCTGCAGTTCATAAACTAGAGGTAGCAGACTGGACACACAACGCCATCTATTGAGCCATTCATAAACTAAACTAGAGGTGGCTACATACATACGGAGGAGGGAACGACCCACACCCTAAGGAGCTTCGCCCCTAAAAACAAACCCAAAACGGTGGTTTGGGTGTTTCCTTGCAATGGGATTACGAAGCGGCCAGTAGTGGTTCTTTATATTGTTCGCCTTCAGTCTGACGCCGGGGGAGTCGGGGAATATTCTACGACGGATCCACACCTGCGCGTCATGATACGGGCGATGATACGCGAGGAATTACAATCGATGGGCTTGACATCGCCATCGGTTTGTCACAGTCAGCCTTCTGGAACTGGATTGCGTGAAGTCATCAGAGAGGTACTGGGATCGAAGAACCACTTCCACCAAGTATGACGTCTCGGTAGCAACGACGTTTATTAGGACCGCACACTCAGCAGCGAACCAGCCAAGGCCCACACACGATAATGATGATGCCGAGGCACTGAAGATGAAGCTCAACCACAGCAGGATGATGATGATTATGTATAGATGAGGAAGTAGTGCATAGTAAATGCCCACAATATTAGGTTGAGAAGAAGTTATGGGGTCTTAGCGCGCCAGAACTGCAATGCAAAAATGAGAAGCAGCGTATTTGAGGGACCCGTAAATTTTGACCATTTGGGGGTTCTTTAACGTGCAGTGCTAATGCACAATACACGGGTCTCTAGCCTTTTGACCTCCGTTGAAAATGTGTCCGCCAAGGCTGTGATCGAACGCGCGTCTACTGGACCGGGGAGGGACACCCGAGAAATACTCGAAGCCAATCGGTGCCAGTCCAGGTGGAAACTGAGCTCATACAGATAAGGACCAATCCTTTTGTTGTCGTAAGCATGTACGATAGAGGGCTTAGGGCATGTGCCAGGGCTGCAACCTTAACGTCAAGGCCAGACCCGGAAGTGGTTGGTCTACGAGAGGAAGGGGAAATGGGGCTTTCTCGATTAAGTTAGCTCAGTGAGACTGGGGCACTCACCGTAACAGTAACACTAAGCTTCTGCTACGTTAAGTTACGCTCACACGAATATCAAAGCTCAGATTAGAGGGTTTGCATCAAGTGGCTGTCGGGCCGTTAATTCACGACATATATACGGCTCGCTAAACACGGAAACGGGGCTCGTAGATGTTATCAAGGGCTTGCAGACCTGCTAGGGATCTATGCTTGTTTGCGAGCAGTCATTTGGCCTCGTCAGATATTGTTTTTTTTTGCTTTTATTGCAATTCCTCAGAGGCTATACAAATGATACGGGCGCAAGGCACACTAAAGTTCCTTAGCATCCGCTTCTATGCTGCTGGTTTTTGTTAGTTAAGGAAGTCTAACGCATTTCACTTTGCGAGACAGCGCATATGTTGCGAAAGATCCGCCTGAGTTGTCTAGTTGTGGTGCTTGGCTACTGAGCAAGGAGACCCGGGTAGAATTTCAGCCGTTGCCGTCGCATCGTTGAGGGAGGCGATTATGCTACAGCCCCTGTACTGCGCGTTATAGGCACAAGTTAAGGAATTCCAGGTGGTCGAAATTTCCGGAGCCCCTGGCGTGTCTCATATGTAAATTCTGGTTTTGGCATGAAAAAATAAATATCAGGAGTATTTATTATTACTTGTTGCGAAATGATAGAATGTGACTCGTTCTTTCGACTTATAGTATTTATAACCCGGCTTAGTAGCTTAGAGGCTGTGGAACTGCGTTGCTGAGGCCGGGGGATGGAGTTGCGGCTGCAGTGGTCGCATTTTGATGGGAGCGCCGTAGTCGCGATTATTACTGTGGCTGATAGGGACATCTGACCGGTCTGAACGTGTGATTTCATCTTTGTTGTACTGTTGGAGAGATGGTGAACTACAGTGACGGAATCGATCACAAATCTGCGCGATTTGAATAGCGCTTGTATTTTTTAACTTTGCTTTCAAAATCACAGGAGTCGGGACGTGGCGGCCCCTGGTGGCGCAATCTTGATACTGATTTTCTATGTGGTTCATAACGCCGCACGTCGTCCCAGTTATTCAGGCGCACCATGACACGTGCTCAAGCTACCAGTCTGCACATGAAATTGCGTACCTGCCCCGTTCCTTCCTTATTACGCAGTAAACAGAGCGCTGAGCAGCGGCGCTGCCCTGTGGGTAACCAGTGGAACCGAAAACCTATAAGTCTAATGGCATAGTCAACTTATAGTGGCTACGGAAGCGGACGATATATAATAAACTTTGGATGAATTGAACCATCTTAGCATGTTCTGTGTGTGTTCATTTCGCTATAATGAACTGGATATTTCTGCATACAATTGTTCTCAAGAAGGCATTACCATATATGACGAGCCGTTCGACGTGATACTGTGCGAGATCAACGTCGGAAGTATAATTTTTGTGTCTCGTGGGCTCGTAACGGAGGTACAACGAGCTACAAATCGCGCACGCATTTCAAGTATGTGTGCTGGTTGTTCGTATGATACAAGAGGACCATTATTCACTTCAGAATAAATAGATCTTTAATTACGCTCTTGTTTCAGGTAGTTCCTGTAAAACGTACTAATCAACACACTACAGCATTCACTATCTTGCAATGGAATGTCGAATGTCACGGAAGGAAGCTGTGAAAATCCGTCAGATTTATAAAGGTGCCGTCATAATCCGCTCCTGAAAAGGATATCAGCGACAACTGAATGTGGCACTCCGGCCAATTTGGACTCGTAGTACGTTCCCTGATTTCTTGTCCGTGATTAATCGCAACAGGGAGACGACTCTCAGAAACACCATCGCGCAAAAGTGAATTACATTTAACTCTTAATGTTCTGTCACAAGGTGCATTTAGCCTCGGGAAATAGCGACGGCTAGGTTTCTGCTTCGGTTCATGATTTTATAGCAGAACTGTGACATGCAGATTTTAATTATGGAATCAAACCTTTATGTTATCCGCGAAGGAAGTCTTCATATCCTGTATTATTTGTTTTCCTTACAAGTTTCTGTATTTATTATTACGACCAAGAAAATCAACTCGTCTCGCTATTTTATCTAATGTAGCCTGTCGATGAAATATGACAGCGAATAGGTGTGTCAAGCAAAAAAGAAATATCGCTTTGCTCTATTTAAAAAAAATTCTTTACGGGTGCTTGCCAACGTTTAAAAAGATTTGTGCGATTTACATTTCTAATCCTGCGACATCAAGATTAAGGTGGTCAGCCACTGTGAAACTTTCCAGCTTATGGCAATGCCGTTCATTACTTCATAAGAAGAAGCCATAGCGCCGAAATGCCAAGGGCAAGGAAGACAACCCTTGTCACTTCGACGTTGTGGCATCTACTGAAAACGAACTAGAGTTCATTACTTCGGTTCGTGGTCTTTCACAAAGAGAGCGAACCACTAGCAGCCTTCTTCTATGTCGCATTCAAAGATTCAGCACTCATGGCAGGTGATGCATAGATCCACCCTGTACTTTATTCGGGACCTGCGTCCTGAACGTGACCACGGTTGTAGAATATTGAAATGACACGGGCCGCTAACGACCTGGCTTGCTCACTCTCCACTCCCATTGGAATATTCAAGGGTGCGCTATTAAAAGCTCATGGAGTGCTTATACGGACATTACAGATGGATTGTGCGATGGTATGCACGACGGGCAGTTAAGAAGAATACATACCGGCTATGGCGTTTCAAAAAGGAGCTGCTCTTTCGTTCGGCCTCGTTATTTGCAGAATGGGCACGCAGCCAGAAATACGTTTATGCTGCGAATGTGGAAGCCCCTTTTTACGATGAGCAGCGCGGCTTGGAATTCTGCAGTACGATGACATGAAAAGCTCGCATACCGTGCGAGAAAGCGAACAAGTAAAAGCACAAATAAGGAAACCGGCACGAGAGAACGGAACGATGAAGAAAAATAAATTTGCGAGGAACTAAGCAACTGAGCAAGTGTATAAACGATGAATACTAGTTCTTTTCCATATGGTTTTGAATTTTACAGCCTGCATGCAAGCCAAGGAATGCTTCGAAGAAACCCGACAAAGCACCTAGTTTCCGAAACGCGAGCTTTTACACACACTAAACGTAGCTGTGAGTCTTCACGGAACACTTCAACGCGGCTTCCCGAACTCTATACTGACCCCCATCTGACTTGCACCATTGTGGCTTCCAGAAAATTTTACTTCTTGGATATCGTGGTCACATAGTTTCAACGGGCAATGGTATTTAAGCAACGACCTCACCCTGCCAGGGTGACCTATAGTGGCTATAACACTCGGTTGCTGACCCGCAGGTCGCGGGATCGAATCCCGGCTGCGGCGGCTGGATTTCGATGGAGGCGAAATGTTGAGGCCGTTAATGTGCGGTGTTATGCTACCCTGCACTGGGGAAGGGGTGAAGGGAGACAGGAAAGGAATGGAAGAAAAGAAGAAAGCGAGAAAGAGAGAGATCAACTCGCGCACACACACAAGCACGGCATGTGTCAGAGACGGTTCATGAGGCCCGTTGCGCGCAAAAACTTGAGCACAGCCTTCGTGGCTTTCCGCTGCGAGACACTATCGTTCCGGCATTCCAATATGGTTTGCTCGGACAGCGGTTGACCATCGAGGCGTGATAAGTCTGCGGCGAGAGTCTGTCGCTGGGAGCAGTACCCAGGGAAATCGCAGAGGACGTGCACAATCGTTTCCTCGCTGCCGCAGTGGACACAGGCAGCACTGTCTTCCAGTCCAATGCGACAGCCGAAACTTCTCGTGAATGACGTGCCTAGCCACAGTCGGCAAAGTACGGTCGTTTCAGATTACCGATATTTCTATAGCACCCCCTCCCCTTCATTCTTTCTACGGCGTCTCTCACAATCATATCGTGCTTTTTGGGCGTAAACCGCCATAAATCATTCAATTCTAGCAGTGACCTTTAAAAATTTGACGGCGCCGCGTTACGTCATTTGGATAGTGTTTTAACTATGTCGAAAGGACAGTTTTAAGGTGCGTAACGTCGGAGTATTTTTGTGTTGTGACCGAGATAATTGTGTTTTAGGAACCACTTGTCAATATTTGGCGAGGCGATGCTACACCAGTCGGGTAGCGCGTTGCACACTTCCAAGATTCAAGTTTATTTCGCAATTTCCTTTTTTTACAGCAAAAAAAGCTAAGAAAATGCAAGGGCTAGGAACAAAAAGCTGCACAGCAGCTGCTTGACGGGGTTCCTGCCCTCTTCATTTGACAACAAAAATACAGCATGTATATAAAGTACAGACAAAAAATGTACAGTACATATTCTACACACTTCTATATCCACGTCTACGCATACACAACATGTATACATATCCCAGTCCATATCCACATCTATTCACATGCAACATTAGCACATATTTATAGTATATCTGTCTGTACGTTTCCATATACTTAGAAGCATAAACAGTTATGTACACGCAGAGAACTTTATGGATAGGAAAACATAAAGGCCAGGTACATTTGGTGCTTAGTGACAATAAGGTTTTGTTACGAAATATGGACATTGTTCAGCTGAACAAAAGACAAAACAAAACAAAACTAGGAAAAGAGAGAGGACTTCACGCTAAGATACGCGGTGGGCTCGGAGAGCACGTTGCGCGAGAGATAGCTGTGTTAAAATTTTGTTTATTTCTTTCTTGCGACGGGCTGTTTCGTAATGATTTAGGAGGTTGACGCTGTGACGAAACCCTATTAATGTAATAGCCACGCGATAGGGAAAGTGATTGGATCCTTTTGGAAATGTTGGAAATTGGAAACTGAGGTTCTGTTGGATGAATTCGGTTTAATAACAAGATAAATTAGATTTTGGCGACACTCGATACCTTTGTGCGGAGGCTTGCCACGCGCATGAGTTATCTGATCTTGTTATTGTTCAGAGCGCAATATTTTGCTTATAAATGCGAATAACTTATATAGCTCCTGTTTTCCGATACCTCACAACGTGTATTTTGTCTGCGTTTCCAACGGACGTACACCGAATGAAATATCTGTGTAGTGTGTCTGCTACGGAAAGAACAATATTTTGCTTGTAACTGAGGTTGATCGTCATTTTGCATGCCGTTTCCTTGGACATTTATCCTTGCCAGATTATTGAGCGAGAACAAAAAGAAAATGTAATTTTCAAAATTTGGCTATTAAGTTCGTTTTAGGCACTCAGTTAGCGTAGACGCTCTAAAAAGACAAGGACGAGATGTGCGTAAACCTTTTTACCACCACTGAGTATTTTGTACGCTTAAGAGCTCAAGAAGCCTAACAAAGACCTGGCAGCCATTCTACTCTTGCGGATGCAGATGACCAGCGATGCGGCGCCGCTCAGACAGGCACAGCGGCGCAGCTCAGACAACTACAGCAGGAGCGGTGCCGCTCAGACAGGCACAGCAGAAGCGGCGCCTCTCAGACAGGCACAGCGGAAGCGGCGCCGCTCAGGCAAGCACAGCGGAAGCCTCGCCCCTCAGACAGGCACAGCGGAAGCGGTGCCGCTCACTTCCGCTGTGCCTGTCTCTCAGGTCTCTGTTCCCCTTGCTGTTCCTCGTAAGCGAACGGCTCCTCCGGCGCTCGCACTACAGTGCTCGCCTGTTTCACACTACCGGCAGGACGACTTTTGTATCGCTCGCCTACAGACGTGCACACTCATGTTGTTCCCATTCCTACCGTGTCTAGCCGCTGTTCATCGCATTCACGATGCTCCTTGAGTGTTCCTATTGGGCTGCGGAATTAAGAGTCGTTTTCATTACTAAAGCACGACTACTCATTCTCCCCCTCCTCGTAACAACACATACTTGACCCATGCACGCCACGCAGAGCCGCGCCAAAGCAGCATCTAGACTCGACTGACGATGCCGGGTTCTTTTTGTTCCCCACTGCGACGGTTTCTTTTTGTACGCCACCTAACGTGTACACGTGCAGTTTCCCCTTCTCATCTCTAGGCGTATAACTCTTTGACAAGAAATGTATGCGCGAGGAAAGCGGGAGTATGTATCTTCTTCGTTTCCCTAGCGGACAATGTCAGCAACTTTGGGCCGTAAAATGATATCTACGTAGCGCAAGTTCCCAGCCCCCGCAGCGTATCTACGGGGGCTGGGAGCATTGCTTCATGCTCCTAGCGGCCGATTTCGGCGACACTGGGTAGTATAAGGAGAACAGTGCAGCAATTCCTTGTCGCAGAATGGTGCCCGTATTATCATAGCAATAAGGTCGAGTTAATATGCAGGAAGATAGGCCAACACTTATCTGCGAGGAAGACTAACGGAAAGAAAGTAGACGTCACATAGAACTTTGTTATCATCGCGCGGTGCACGTCATCTCAACATTATGCAGTTTTATGGCCGCTCCATGATTGGATTTTTGTGGGGGTTGCTTTGCTTTCGGCCTTGTAGGGAATTTCGTGACCTTGTTCGAGAATCGCTAGACCTACCGTACCACATTCAGGCGCGCACGCTATCTTAGTAGAACGAGCAATTTTCAACGAGCAGACGTTGCGACCGCCAGGTGCAAGCGTTGACCCAGTCCAACGCGTTAAATCTTAACGACAGAATCGATTTTCGAAACCTCCAGCCGTCGGGCCGCACATGCGAATGCGGCTGAAACGACCAGACCATCTATAAACGGCGGGGTCGGAGTACATGTGTGTGGCATAAACGGCTGTCCCTGCAGTCGCACCGTCCCGGGTGATTTTTTTTTTCTCCGCTATCGGAGGCACCCTGCACCCGGCGGGGTTTCATGGATGTGGTGGCTATGTCACCTCGCGGCAAGTAAAAAAAAATGTTAGCGTGTAGCTAAAGAAAGGCAGGCGTGGTACAATCGATGGCGCCGCCGTGACCCGATTGCGGGCGGCTGCTTAAGGGTCTCGTCTCTTCGCTAATGGAGCCGCAAAGTGACCACCCGCGTGCTTATGAAGGGGGCCGCACCGAGGCGCTACAGTATAAAGAACAGCGTAGCCCGGATTTTTTCGCTGATGTTTCGGGAAATGGCAGGTGGCCAGAACGGGTGGGTAGCGGGACGTTGTACTGTGCTTTATTATGAATGGCTCTGGCCAGTGGATTGGGAAGGCGGTTGGGTACGGGTGACGTTAAAGCAGGTCTGTCATCGAGAACACAAGAGCTAAGTGAGTACCGTCATGCAATAAACGTCATTCTCGATCATGGCTAAGTGTATTATTTGTCAGGCCTCGTCTACGTGGTGAAGGAATACTGCAGGCGTCGCTAAAGTGAAGTAGTATGCCTAGGGAATTTGGGTTACTGATGCGCCGTGGAACGCTGGCACGCAGAAAGCCATGCGAACTTATATGCACATCAACATCAGCAATGTTTTCGGCCCCTTATGGCTTCTGTCTCGCACCGTTTCTTCTAATGCGGTCGACCGTGCGGCACCGAGAACAGTGCGGGTTTCGAGGTGTGGTCGGTATATACCGGCACTGGGGTGGCGAAATTAACAGTTACTTTTAAGCGGAATGCGTTACTTGTATGGCTGGCCTTCATGTGCTATGTTGCCCAACTTCAAAAGCGTTTTTTCCCCCTCTGCGTCCTTGTAGTTCGCACGCATTTGCTTAGTTTTATTTATTCCTACGTCTTTCTCCTTGCTCAGTTCAACGTTCTCCTAGAACTTCATTGTTGCGGGACGGGTCCTGCATGTCAAGAAATGGACGACACCACAGAAAAGCCGGGACATTCAGCGAACGGTGCCATTGAAAAGAGTCATTTCTTTCCAAGTAATGGGGAGGAGGCTCCTACAATTCGCAATGGAAAAATCGTTTCCTTTGATAACTTCCTTGATGTGTGCCAAGCGCCGCTGTAGATTTAGAAATGAGTTTGCTCTAAGGTATTTGCTTTACACAGCAGTTGTCGAACTAGTGTCAATAACGGCACTTTCACGTCAGGAAAAGCAGTGCCATGATATCCTATTTCTAAAGCATATGTACTTAGCTTTTCGAAAGGAGACTCGATAGTCTAGTAAGGTACATTCTGTTTTGACAAATATGCGGACGCCGTCCGTTTGCTAGCCATTGTCTTAATGATGATCGTCACCAGTTTGGTCGTGACGTCCATTGCCTTAGTCAAATGAGTTCAATGTGCGCCTGTACTTTCGAGAAAAACTCTGTAATACATAAATAGGAATGTCTGGGGCACAAAAACTTCCATAGTCATTCAGCGACGCGTGGTCGTGTAAAAGAATCACCAGATATTGTATAACATAATACAGTACCCTGATAAATAACAATCATAAAAATCACAAGAAGGCGAAATAGATGAAAACACCAAATGCGCTAGTAACGCCCAGCAATGCCGCTTTCTTCGAAAAAAGTTATTAGTGCCTTCAATGCGTATTTTAGCAAGGCCGTCGTCGGCCATGGGCCCAGAAGTTTCCTTAAACTGAAAGGCCGACGGTCGAGTGTCACCAGAGCTGCTTTTAGTCGGTGTCTTGGTTCGTCGTGGTTTGGGCAATGTAGAAGGAGGTGGCTTATATCTTCGTCTTGCCTTCTTCTCTTCCTTGCAGATACCAGTATAGCCGCGAAAGAGCCGAGACAGCAGGCAAACGTTCACAATGATCTCGGCAATGCCTGCAGTGGCGGTGCGCCGCGAACGGCGGCGCAGCAAGAGCGGCCGGGGTTTGGGCTCTCGCCAGGGCAGCATCGCCTCGCTGCCGCACCGGCCCGACAGCCTGTCGACTCTGAGCTCGATGCCCACCGGGCCGGCAGCGCTTCGGTGGCGGCGGCGGGGAGGCACAGTCCAGGAGCAGCGAGCCCGCGTGCTCATCTACCTGGCCACCTTGCTCCTGGTGGCCGGACTCATCCTGCTCTTCATCGGCGTCGGAGGGCGAGTGGCGCACACGCGAACCGTCGGACTGCTCTTCATCGCAGTCGGCGCACTGCTGTGCCTCGTCAAGGTGCGTGTTTCACAATGGATGCTTAGTTTAGCTCACACAAAAAGAGACACAGACGCTGGAAAGAATACAAACGGGCGCTGAATGATGTGTGCTGCATACTTACTGTATACTGCATACTTACTGCATACTTATGGTTGGTGGGCTGCATACTTGCTACATGTTTGTCGGGTGCTGGCCCGTAGGCCTCCTTGAACCTGAACCAGGCCGCATTCACTTCCGCTGGTATGTTTCGTAAAACAAAACTTCATCCAATCCCGCTGCAGGACACATGATTAGTGAAGGCAGTTGACCAAAAGCAAAAAAAAAGCACTTATGTGAGAAAGTTCTGTGGATTCAGTCCTATGGTACTGGTTAGCTACAAGGAGGTTTTCATTGAAGAGCTCTAATAAGGGCTCTCGGTCATTGATGGGCCTCGGACCTCTTGTTGAGTAGGAGAAGTGATGGGTGGGCAGTGAAGTGAATCAATGGGGGTAGGGTGCGTGTATGTGCAAAATAACCTAACCGGCGGTGTTAAATAGGTGGCGACCGAGACCTTTTGAGTGCACTGCTGCCACAGTACTGGGAGCAAGCTCCGCACACCAGGATCAGTAAAGACTACAGATACCGGCTTTGAAGAAAACGATTTTTCTGGCAAGCGCTGGCTGCTTGTATTATTCCTCACTCCACCTCTTATGGCTTCTCAGAAGCCTCTATGAGAACCACTGAGGTATAAGAATAAATGACGCTGACTTGGCCTGTTACTAGAGAGAAATAGAGAGAAGGAACAAGGCAGAAAAATAAGTGTAAGTTTGCGAGCTGGATGCATTCGCTTTTCTGTCTTGCACTGGTTATGTAGACGAGTGGGAAAAGACAACATGGCAACGGCGGAAGCAAGGAAATACAGGACCTAATCAGAAATCCTACCGCTTATGATTGCTTGTAGGGAGCAGACAGTACTCCGCGCTGCCTCTCTTTGTCGGCGCCTGTTTGTTGTACGAGAAAAGTGGTGCTATAGGACGGGTGATATACTGAATATATGCTGACCAGTTCTGACAGAGTCGGTGTGCAGTCCCTTGAAAAGAACACCGATTTTTGGGACAGCCAGGAAGGTCATGCACTGACGGCAATGGAATAGAATAGGATGTTGATGTTGTGTACTTACTAGGTGTTAAAGGTAGACTTACATTACAGCCTACATTCGCAGACAATATGTTGGGGCTTACTGGAAATAAGAGTGATTAAAAACGCAGTCCCCCACCCCCACCCTTTCTTCCCCAATTATCTGTCAATTCAGCAAGATCAGCAACTGTCAGGCCTCCCACTTAAGGAATATTTAGCTTCACCCATCTGCAACGTGGTCCTTGTGATAACTAAGTGGCATTCACACACGGTAGCTCCAGATGTTAGATACCTGTTTAGCATTGATATTCCCCAAATTATTGCCTGCTTTGTTATTATTAAAAGGCACCGTAGGATGGATATTACTCGCACCTTCGCTTTGTTGCTCTTTTTCTGCAAACATGACTGTTGTGGACTAAGTGCGGCAAATAAAAGACAATGAATAGTTAGCAAGTGATCAGTATGCACTACGTGAACATGTTGAATTCTGCTGTGTGGACAATGCTGTTGTGCGAACATTTGTACTTATGATTCTCTCCTTTCATCAACAGTTACACTGCAGTAGTGAGTGCGACTACGTGTCCATGGGCTTATTTATTCGTATTAGTTAAGTGCCTGTAACATTCCGGCGACAACCACCATGCAAAGGAAGACGAGCATGGTGGGAAGTGGAGCATGGGCACCAACCTCTACCTAAATTCGCTTAAATAAATACCCAAATAACACCTGTAACGTGTTAGACTAGGTAGCGTTAAATTTTCAGTCACGCGATTAATGTCCATTGGCAAGAGTGCGCTTTAAGGTTTCGTTATTCAAGACTAAACAAAAATGACTTTTTATCCCAATACAGAGCCTTTATCGTTAGCCTCTCTCTGTCCACTGTTGGGCTAATGCTTCTTCCATAATTCACCAGTTAACCCGGTCTTGCGCTAACCGAGGCAACTTTATTCCTGTAATCTTCTGGATCTCATCTTCCCACCTAACTTCCGGCCGCCCCCAGCCTTGCTTCTATTCTCCAAGAAAAGCAGAAACAGTCATTAAAAAAACATAAAGAGACCATGAAGTTATAGCAAACATTACCAAAAACGGCCCAAGAAAGACAAACTTCGTCGCTTGTACCTTCATTACGAATTCATATTTGAATTTGCGTTCACTAGGCGGGAAAGAAAATTAACCGTATCTGGAGAATGCAATATGCGACCGGCTGTCGCGCAATATACTGTTCTGAAATCTTTCGATCTTTCGTTTCTTTGTACAGAATACAAGCTAAGGATATCAGGCGGTTCCTTTGAGGTTCTAGGTAATTCAGGAAGCTGGAGCTTCTGACTTCATTCTGAGCGGCCCTCGTGCCGTCTGCTCTAATGTTAATAAGATAGCTTCGTGGAACGCGCCAAGTCCAGTCGTATTCGCTCAACGCCGCACGCTTGCTGTCTAGAACATGTTCGCGTTAACGAAAACGAAGAGAGAAATTGTACGTTTCATAATATTCGGGTTCCGTAATTCCGAGATGACACAAGAGACCAAATTCGAACGGTGCCCGTCGCGCCGTTGCACTCAATGAACGCTGTTGCACACTGCGGTAAGCGAGTTGAGATACCGCCCGCCAACATCTTGATTTTGCCATGATGTAAGCTGTCTTTCGACGCGGAGAAATGCAATAGACGTATTCAGACAGGTAGACTTCCAGGAAAAGTTGAAGAGGTATTTCCCAATAACGAATTGCGTTCTGAGGAAGTTCGAGGGGTCGTCGCGCACTCTGTAGCCTTCCATTTACTGTCGTATTTGCTTTATATTGTACCAAGACGCTTCGACAGTAACGCATCGATGACAATTTGACACTTCATTGTGTGCGTCGGTCCGATCAAAAAGCAACCTCCTCTCCCCCTCCGCCTCTAGATATTTCGGTTTCCTTTTCTCTTTGTCCAATCTATGCTATTATAAGAAAACCCAGTATGGTTAAACTGTCCTTGTATAATTTTTGCTGGCACGGGTACCGCGTGACACTCCTGTTTCGTCAATAGATCTTCCACTTGGGCTTGTTGGTTATGCATGAAGATGCGTTAGTGTCGCGCGTAAGGCACGGACAAAGAAAGGACACGGTGACACACACAAAGGGCAAACTATTAACAGTTTATTGATGGGTCGTGGCACTTCTGTCACTAAACTGTTGATAGTTTGTGCATTTTGTGTGTCACCGCGTCCTTCCCTTGTCCATGCATTACGAGCAACACCAACATATCTTCTGCTTCTGGGTATCACTTTTAGTTGTCTTCCTCGGACGGCCTTGGATGAAATTGAATAAGAAGAACTCGACGGATTCCTCCCATTGTTGGAATCTGTGTCACGCGATGGAATCACCGAGGAACTGCATTATGCCGACCTGTTTGGCATTCAGCCATCTGTTGCGAGCAGGATCGACGTCTTTGAGCAAGCTGAGCACAAGCGCTATTACTAGGATTGCTGATGCGATATGTTTACGTACGACATGTGAAGCGCTCGAAGATTCGTGCTTGCTCGGCACTTCAGTTTCCCAGGCTCGATTCCTGCCCAACTAACGCGTGGTAGGCTGACGCTTGTCTGAGTCTGTGCACTTGTTCTGTGTTCATTTCAGTCAGAAACTACAGCAAACGCTGTGTCTTTACCCTGTTGAACTCACGTAAAGGGAAAAACGGGAAAAATAGGACGAATGCAAGGACAGTGACACGTCCCGTTAGCCCAGTCTTTTGCGCTGTTTCACATGAGGCATCAGGTGTGAATTTCAGATTGTCCGGTAACCCATAATACGCAAAGCACTCTCCGTAGAGCGGTATACCGGGTGTAAACAGCGCATGCGCAAACATGGCCGAGCACCCTCAGCGCATGTTTTCCGTTTCAAATCTTTCGAGTGGTCGTCGCGTGCTCTGTAGCCTTCGAGTTACTGACCGTTGTATTTGCTTTAGTATTGTATCATGAAGCTTCGACAGTAACGCATCCGTGACAATGCGGCACCGCTTCTGATACCCGCATTCAAATTATCGAAGCTGTAGGCTCAGCGAAGGGCTACCACAATCTCGGAGGACATACATTACGCGGGCTTGGTTGTTCTGTTGATCACTCATAGGTGATGCAACCTGAATGTAAAGAAACAACGCTGCATGCTATGCGGTACCCACTACGCCTTTGCGTATACGTTTTACCAGACACGCTAAAACTCCATAGTACCAACAAGCCCGAATCGCAGCCGTTTTGAACTCCGCATAGCACGGGCCGGGCACCCCGGTTATGAGATACACGTGGCCGTATCATCTTTAATATTGACGTACGTGACGAGTGTATCGTTTGAGAGGTGTCTAGGTCAATCATTCGTGTTCGTGATATATTTATGCCCTGCCATCCCTATCTTGGTATGTACCAATTGAATGAGACGACTAGGAGAGCACGAAGACGTAGGTGGATAGATAGATAGATAGATAGATAGATAGATAGATAGATAGATAGATAGATAGATAGATAGATAGATAGATAGATGATTCGGTACAAATTGCTCAAGTTCTCGAAGGAATACTTCGCATTTATTAATTAATAATATTTAAAATACAAGACCTGTTAGGAGTTTGGATATGATAGATAAGACATGAGAGCATGGGTCCTTTAAGCTACGAACGATGTTGAAATATTTACATGATCATTTTATGCACATTTTTGTAACTTATCGCTATAACTATTCTAGAGTTTATTCAGTGTTGGGAGTTTCAAACGTGTCATGTCATTGATCGTAACATATGCTTTTTTTCTGTATTCGTGTAAGTGTGCCGAAGTTTTTCATGGATGCAATAGGTTGTACAATTACATGTTAATCGATGCAAAGTGCTGTACCTTGTGTTATATCTTCCTGTAATGACGCTCAAGAGAGGGTAGATATTCCAAAATTAATAAAATAAATTGTAAGAGGGAATTTAACCATGAGGCTAATTTAATAGTTAACAACGCTCTTCGGTAAAATTTATTATCACGTGCGGCATAAAATGAGGCAACGAATATTCCGACATGAGCCATACGTAACAAAGAAAGAAAGAAGGAAAGAAAGGAACAAACAAAGAAAAAAGAGCGAAAGAAAGACAGGAAAGAAATAGTGTGTTGCTCACACGCACATTGCTGACAAGTTGAAGCCACCGGGTCCCACAAGCGCCAAAGTACGAACGACACTACGAAGTGAAGGTTCAGGGTCTCCTGCCAGTTTTCCTCTAATTCTTGAACGTACACGCCGAAGAGTATTCGTTTGCGTGCAGCTTACGTTTAAGGTTTCTAATGTCTATCACTTTTGTCCCTTCGTCGGTGAATTTCTGTGCCACAAGTAATTGTAACAATTGAAAAGCAAGTGTCACGCTCTTTGGCGGGTTACCTTCCGATCAACCATGCAGCTCTTGACACCGACTTCATTTCACATGCGCGCAGGTAATCATCACTCCGGAACACCACCACACCATCGTGCGGCGAGCGCGACTGATGTCGTCTCGCGAGTCCCTTTACGTGGAGCCGGCCGTCAAGAGCGTGCCCGAGGAGACCACGGAGCAGGTGCGCCGGGAGGCCCAGGAGTCTGCGGCCGGCGCAGCTGCGGCGGCTGCGACCAAGACCAGCCCGCTGATGGACGCGCACGGAGCGGTGGCGCAGCCGAACAACAGCAACAGCGGAAGCAGTCCCGCGCACAGCTTGCACACGGCCGAGACGCAAGGACTCATATCGGAACGGAGTGCGCCGATGGCTGCTGGCCGCTTCTGAGCGTCGCCCGCGCGTTACGTTGGCTCGCCTCGCTGCGGGCAGCGTTGAATGATTGCCACGAGCCCCGACCGAGATACAGGTGCGCACACGTCACCGCTGAACCAACCTGCGACACCAGGGAGCCCTCAGAGGACGTTGGTCTTCTGGTGAACGGAGACCTTCGATAGCGGCTAAGTCATCGGTGACGATGTCTTGTGGTGAACCTCGACCACGGATGCTGGCTAGTGCACCGACGACCCACGTCTTATGGTGAACCGAGATCTTCGATAAAGGCCGATCAAGGTGTGCGGTGAAACGTTGCATTGGATACCGGCTGTGTCTTCGACGGCAACGTTCTCTGGTGAATTGTGGCTTTCTAGACCAGCGATGTCTTCGATGACGTCTTTTCGTGAGCCGTAACCACAGGAGTGTCCTCGTCCTGGTGACAGCTACAGGTCCAGATGAAGGTGTGCGCCGGCTCCTGACAGGATGCCCGAACGGACGTCGGCAAGCAGGAGGTTTCGACCGAGACTACGTTGCGTTTTCGTTGTCGATGCAGCCGTCAGGTGTGGGAGCAGTGTGACGGGCTCAGACAAGCCTGGTTCAACGAGTTTCACCTGTGCACGGGACCTCACTGTGAGCCGTGCGACGAAATCCAGGATTAAAGTGCGCTTGAGGATTACCTACTTCGAGTGAGATAAGGTCCTAGTGGGGGTACGCTTCCCATTGCTAAACCAAGTAGCAACGGTCATCTGGCGGGCCTCGGAGTCTACGTATGTTGTCATGGACTGGCACCTGGATTCCGCCACTTTTTTTTGAGCTTCAAGCGTGCACACACCATTCTCGTGGGACTTGTGCGCGAGTCACATGAGATCCTGGTGGCGACCTCTTTCTCGTTGCTAAACAAGGTTACAACGGTAATATGTCGACGATCCGAGATCCCATATGTTGTCCTCGCTAGGCCACTAGGTGCGACTGCGAGTGAGTTGTGGCACTAAGTGGTAAAGCTATCATGCAGCTTATTCGTGCTGCAAAAGTGGGGATGCGAAGTGCGCCTGTGCTCGGACATTACTGTGGCCATACGGCCTTCTTTCATACGGTGGCTTGCTGTAGGTACGGCACATATGGCCCCTGGAAATAGGATGGCCCCTGGAATACCCCGTGCGACGAAACAACACTGTCGTTATGAGTTTTGTACATACGCAAAGAGCACTGCGAAACGTCCCCACCCGAACACACTGTACCCGACCACTTTAATGAGAGAAAAAGGAGATGATGGCTTGAGTAGTAATGAGAATGGCTTGAATCGTATATCGAGCAAATCGAGGGCATCGTTCTATTTACACACAAAGGTGGCGTTGTCGTTATTGGAGACTTTATCGATGCTGAAGACGACGTCCAGCTGGCTACGTTAAAGCTAGCTCTGGAGGTTGTTTACTCACTGAATGCTGAATGATCAAACGAATGGCTCGCATGGAAATTCTTCAATGCAGGTGGGCCGTTTTTACCGATGATAGATTAAAGTTAGTTAAATTTTTATTACCGAAGGCTCTCAGTGCAGTCGCTTCAGGAGCTGTAAAATAATGTGCTGCGTTTTTATACACACTATAAAGAAACACCGCCGGATGGAACTGTTTGAGTGAGTGGCCATTTTCTGATGCCCTTATGAATCTGGTTATGGTTGAACCTGTGCAGAATTAGTGGTGTTCTTAAGCATGAGACATCTGCGTATGCCCCGTCGCTCTGCCGTGAGCATTACGTAACTTAGTCGAGAACCCGACTTACTGCGGCACTAAGAAGGCGGTTCAAGCACTTCATAAGCAGCGCATTATTTATTTTATTTTCTAAAGATAATGCAAACGAAAGACAAATGAGGCACATCTTCCACGCTGCCATGTTCTAGCTGGATGGTGGATATATAAGTTGAGCAGCAGACTCACAAAGGGGGCACAAGTTAGCGTATCTGGGCCTACGCCCTCTTAAGCCTTGTCCTTCGTTAATATAGTGCACAATTTCGCAATAGTTTATAGGTACTGTTGGCCTATGATTGTCGAGGGTGTGTCTACGAACGATAGTAGAAATGCATGGAATTTGAACTTTGGATACCGGTTCCAGGGAAGTAACGCGCGTTTGACATTTGTAAAGCTGCAGAGGGAGGAGCGTGAAACCACGAGCTTGCTAGAGGAGATGGAAGTAGTTCCTGTTCACGTAAGGTTCTTTGCGTTAGAGTGACTGCGTATTCACTGGTACGTTTGCACCGTCTCCGGCTGATAATGATCTGCGTGATGATAACGGATACAGATAAATGCTTTTATACGAATTCTGGCGAACAAATCGAGAGCAAATGAGAAAAAATAGACAAGTGCGCACGAAGCATGTCTATAAAAAATGTCAAAAGCGCCCTTCACAAATGAACGAAGTCGATGAACAACGAAGTTCCATTTGACATGAGCCCGATGAAAACCTATTGTTACATATAAAAAAAACCTACCATTTTGGTCACCTGTTAAGCACAACTATAGTGCCCACTTAATGTTCGATAAGATCTCGACGTTGAAGCCGCACACACTGAGGGACACTTAACGGATCGTCGAATCTCTTTCACCACATTGCGAGCAAATATACCCTAGCAGCGCTAATCCATGTTTGAATTCACTGACGTAAGGCTGATTTGTTAAATGCTGGCGCGCAATCAGAGATCCTTGTTCGGACCAGAACGCGTTCGGTCTCTGCGATATCACGGAGGGGGGCGTCTCCCTGTGCACGCTGCGGATTCGTCGCGGCTAAATGCGGCGCTGGTTTGCAAGATCATCGCTGTCCTTTGTTTGTTCTGGCTGCTGTTTTGTGACAGGTTGACTCATAGACTCTTTGAGAATATGAGGGTCAAGACAGCCAATGTGCAAGCTGTGAACATTCCAGAAGTGGACAGGCATCTTTTGTCGTGCTCTTTTGGAAATGTATTCCAAACGAGGTGCTTTTTTTTCCTAATTGAGAAGACCTTTGTGAGAACGAATATTTTTTTTCTTTGCTGAGCGTAAGCGCGTGACCTGCCGATAAAACTTCGTCATGCGAAAATTGCCACGTCCCATGGCCACGTCCCATGATTTACAAAGTGGAAATCGAACAAAACCGAATGCGTTCGCAAAGAACTGTCCCCCCTTTCGATCCTGGTTCGAATCCTTTTTACACGCTTCTTGAGTTTGTACGAATGCTGGTACACAGTGAAAACCCTTGCAACGGGTGTGATTCATTCCAATGGCATAGTCGCTTCTTCTGGCTGCCATATGTTCAGCGAAGTGACAAGACGTGCGGAAGGACCTGAACAGTATTGAGCCTGCGAGGTTGTACTTGAAAGTGTCAGGAAAAAGGAGAAGCCTATGAAAACAGGACTCGCGTTTCTACAGGGTTGACGTCATCGTCGTTGAGGAGTTGTCAATTGTTAACATCCAGTCAAGGCAGGTTGAAGGCTTGTGTTTATCGGCCGGCATACAGTACAGCGTTCACATTCCCAAGGTTGTCCAGGAATTTCTATGTATATTCCACGCATTTCACATTTTGTCCCCATACGGGAAGGTGCTGTCATGATTTCAACCTAATGACCAAGTCGCTGCGAGAAGGCACTTTTTGCCGAGTTCTTTTTTTAAATTGCTCCGACTTTACGCGCATCTTTTTTGTAAAGAAAATTTCGAAAGCAACTATTTTGTACTTTGACCGATCCTTTTTCAATTAGCTAGATTGTACAGACGTCTTGTGGGTGTCATTTTCGGACGATTTAAAATATCTAAGCAAACGTTTAACGTTTGCGGTGTGTAATGCAGTCACGTCAAAGGCCATCGACTAGGAACTTCGCTACACATCCGAGCGGAGACTCGCGCTGTTTTCATCTAGGTAAGAGAAGTAGGTTGCTCTCGGAGTACGTTTAAAATATTTTTCAGTGAACGCTTTCCAGTGTTGCTTGTCGAGAGGACTTTCCGAACGCTGGCCTTATATTATTTAGTCAGCCCTCGTTAAAGCTGGTTAAAACAACGCCTAGAAAAAAAAGAATTTCGCTTTTGTGTGCTACTGCTGGATATTTATTTGCGACTGCTCCTGGGTGCGCGGTAACAGTATTTCCTCGAAGCGTGAGAGTCGTGTATGACGTCTCGATACACAGGGTTTAACCATCTTCTTGGCCGCAACCTTTGTTTTAAGTCCTGCTTTGCAGACATAACACACATCTAATCTTATTGCTTCTCACTGCGCGTGCAGCTGCAAGTTTCGGCCTATACCGTAGCACGGTATGAGGAATACTATTCTGTTCCCGTTCTCCCTGATTGGTCGATTCCGCCTGCCGAGGCAAGACTGGCCAATCAGTGGTTCTGGATTGTTCAGGAATCGGTCAATTCAGCCTCTCAAAGCAGAAGCGAGGAATCGAGTATGACCAGCTCAGGATAGTGTCCTGAATTCCGTGGCATGGTACGGGACCCCTACTAGCGTCCAGTAAATGAGCTTCCAGTGCGACAGCACAGGCGGAACGCTTTCTCGAAAGCGTTGACTGCTCAACACTTGTCAAGCACTTGTAGTGCGACGAACAGCTGGCTTGCAGTGACGTCGCTATTATTCCGCGTAGGGATAAGAGCGTTAGCCTGTTTAGCTTTGGCAGTGTTGGTGGTAGTACTTATCTTCCAGTTTCGTACAACAAACGCCGTGAATGGCAGAAAAAGAAAATTCCAGGAAGTGTCTCGGCTTGAGAAGTACGGGCAGCAGCTGCTGTAATTTCCGTAAAGGTAAGCGAGTAAGCCCATGTCTTAAATAGCGTTGAGCATTCTAGTAAAAGAACTGGCGTATTAGCAGCGACGTAGCGGCGACGCAGAATAATTGAAGGTGTAAATAAGAAAATTCTCCCGTGTAACATTAACCAAGGGCTTGCAGCTGGGGGCGATTTTGGTTAGGACCCAGCTGGCGTTGTGCACCCGAATACGAGATTGATCGATTTCTGGGATTTTATATCCCAAAACCACGACATGGTCTTGAGAGACGCGTTGGTGCAGGGCTCCTGAAATTTCGGCTAGCTGGTGTTCTTTAACATGCACTGAACCCGAGTGCATGAGTGAACTGGGTCAATAACACGTAGCTGACGGCAAGAGCTCGAACTTGCAACAGGTATTCCTGGAAACAAAATTTGGTGGGGCAACGGGTGACGTGACCATACTGTCCGCAATGTCTGTGTGCATGAATAGCGCGAAATGAATTTTATGCACAAAATCCAACAGCTATGTATGTGTGAGTTTCTAGTAATTCAGCTGGCAGAAAAATCCTCCAAACCGCGGCGTTATCCTGAACGGCGAGACAAGAAAGGCACAAATTTTGGGCAGACATCTATGAATAGATCACTGTGCTTGACTAGTAAGTTCGGCTGCGGTCCCGATTGCCAGTTTAGTTCTCAGCGCTCCGACACACCTGTGTACACTGTGCATCACGTTAAGTTTGTTTATGTTAATAAGAAATAATATCGCTAAGCTGAACAAAAGCTGCTTCAGATGTCGGGTAAACAAGTGGACGCACATTTACAGCATAATTGGGGCCTTGGGAATGCTTGGCCATACTCTCCCCAAACTTTATTTATATGTGTTCAATGCCGTGAAGGTAAACGTAATAAAAACAGCAGCGCGTATGCGTTTTGTTCCCATCGTAGATTCTAGAATTTCCAACGTCATTGTGCTTTTATGGGTGTTGGAGCACGGAGATGTGATTTTCTTTACCTCATGTGGCTCTAAAATGGTGGCAGTGCATGCACTTATAAAAAAAAATGAAACAGAGTACATTATACAGAGTGACGGTACATACACATTTCCGCTTGGCGTCCTGGACGGTGAAATAAACGCTCTAATGAAAATACACAATATTTCTAGTTTCGGCTTTCGATTTCCACTTAATGGGTCAATAATGTTCGCTAGAAGAGCGATACAAATACAAACAAAGGTATATTGTTCAGCCACTTTTTGATGAATTACTGGAAGAATGCAAGCTATGTAGGCACCATTTCATCGGGTGCTGCTTTCGAGATGTGAAGCTGAGATATCACGAGCACAGGCTGAGAAGAGAAGGTGTGTTTACGCACGCGCATTTCTTATATTTAATTAACCATGCTTTGCGATGGTGTGTGAATGAAAATGATGAATTTTTAAGGCGGCAATGTTTTTTGACAAGAACGGGCAAAAAGGTTGAAAAATAGCTTTTTTGTCAGGTTGCCGACCATCACTGCTTTTTCTTCGTCGAACAGCGGACATAGGCACAGGGAGTGCTGCATGTCGCCGGTAAATTCACCGCTAAAAAATGGATTGCATCGAGCTCTCAGGAGGTTACAAAGCATGAAAAGTTTCGTGAGAATACTGTTGAACCCATGTGAGCAAAATACGTGAAAAAAGCTTTGTAATGCGTGACGACATGCTTACGTTCAGGTGCGGAGGTTTCGGCGCGAAGTTTAAGAAGTAGAAGGTGAGGTCTATTGTCTTTCCTTTTTTCCTGAATTCAGCGACACTGGATTTCTCGAAGAACAATCCATCAGATGACACTTATTTGGTTTTTCACTTTAGTGTCTTTTTAACACCCACAGATCACGTAATGACCTCCGCATAGCCAATACAAATATTCTTAGTGTCACGGAACAACGTCCATCCAGTTCCAAGAAATGCCTGTGCTCATGCAGCGAAGCTCGTCTAATGAGCTCGCGAAGCTTGCGCCTATAGTCGCAGAGAGCTTCCAAAGCATGAACATGAAGCCTCAGCGGCTGTGAATAACCCAATATCTCACTACTCGCCGTGTTTTTGCCCGTTCTTGAGCGAGGAAGTTTGGGAAGGAATGTACTGTTCGTGCCTGCGCTGCGCATTTATTGTTTGCCGCGGCTGTGTTTTGTTTCGGTGCAATTTAAATGTCTATGTGGCGCGCTCTTGCACGCAGTCGCGACATGTTGCGCCGTAATTTTGGAGCCGTGTTCCGACCGGCCAGCTTTCAACTCTTTCATGTACCTTTCATCGTTGTGCTGTGCAAACCTGTTGTCGATGTTGGGTTTTACACTTCTGCCAAGTTTACGTGTGTATTTGTCTGTACGCGCTCGTAAAAGCTTGCTTTATAACCAGTCGCATACATTTAACGCGAAGGGTGTGCTTGCACGAGGTTCGCTACTTGCAGCTTCCGCTGCTGATGTTTTACATGTATTGAAAAAAGAAGTATTTATGAGTGCTTTGTGAAAGCGATGCCCTTTCTTTCGTAAAAGATGTGGCTGATCCCTCTGTCAAAGGAATCGGTATAACACGAAAGCGAAATGTCTCTTCGCATAAGCAGTTGAATGTTTATTGTTACATCGAGGTGAACTTGCCTATTGCTATCGCTGTTTCGCCGGTATCGCACCGTTGGACGTGGATGAACACACGTTCACACATCGCCTCCATGACATCAAGGGCCAACCTTTTGTGGTAACTAAAGTAGTTTACCTAATAACTGGGCACAACCTATAGTAAATGCCACGCGACAAAGGTATCAGTCAAGTTTATTTGCGCCACATTGGACCGTCAACGTCGTTGCCGTGCTGTGGCGCCTAACGCAGCAGTTTTCTTGTTCCCATCACGCTCGAAGAGCGGTCGGTGGGGAAATGCCACCCACGACGAAAGGCGACCGGTGCCCTACCACTGCGAAGCTGTACGAACGCGGCTATGCGCGCGGCTCTGCACGCGTTCGTCGAGGCGGACTTTGGAACGTGCCTAGAATGGTGGCGCCATGAAGGAGAGACGATGTAAAGCTGCAGTGATTCACTTTGCCTCTCTTGGATGGCGGCACCGTTCTAGGCAATGTGCGCTTTGATGCGCGCGTGCTGAGCCGGACGAGACAAGAAGGCGGGGTCCGTACAGCATCGAGCATGTGCGGCGTTAGCGCAGTAGTAGCGCGCCGGGCTCCTTTCGTCGTTGTGCTGGGGGCTGTGAGTTCGATTCCCAGCGCATTAACATAAGGTTTTCTGGGTGTTATTCTATATTGTCCTTACATGTTTACTTTACTGCATCATATCCGTTACGGTAGTGACGGATGGGGTCGCGGTGGACCCGGCGTAAAATACTTTCGTGCTAAAATTGTTTCTGGGAGGTTCATATTTGTTGTATTTGCCATACGTGCTTCATAAGCACTGCGTCTCCTTGTTGATTGTGCTTTCACATTCAGAGTTACGACCAAGCTTCGGACACTTGGTAACCGTACTATAGTCAGAAAAGGTCTTATCAGATGAACGCTAAGTAGTACAAGACACTACGAAATACACAAGAACAAGCGCTTAGGCTAAGGCACAGTATCGGCTGCAAGTGCTGCTTTATTTCTGTTCCTTTACGCAGTGTATTCAGCAGGTCGCCTTTATTATTGCATCACGAATCCAAAGCAGTGCTGCCAGCGTATTAGAAGAGGCTCAGTGACAGTGAAGTCTGCAAGATTGCTGTTACGAAAATTGAGACAGCTGAGAAGGCTTTGAATGTCTCACTGCTGTACAACCTAGTTCCAAATGCAATACCGACGTCCGGTAGCAGTGTTCTTGGCCTAGAATAGCTGTATTTTCTTTTTGTTTTTTTCATGTTGTCATGAGTGGTGGTGGGACATGTCGAATTTATTTTATACTGAGTGGTAGAAATTAGGCACGATAAAACTGATAGATATCACAATTATTTGTTTTTGTGTATTTAGAGGATACAAGATGCGAGCGCAAAATTTGTAGGAACCGAAGAAAATAATATGGGACCATCCTCGGAAGGAACGCAAATGAGGACACGGGAGTGTTAGCGTGAATTATGTAAAAAAAAATATGGCAACAGCAAAATGGCTTTCTTTGAAGGTTCAGAGGTACTTCAAGTAAGACTTTGGACAAGGATACGCAAATTATTGGCATGAGGTACCTCGAAACATACGTTTATGGTATGACTCATCGCGTGAGTAGCCGATGCACGGCTGCTGACAGTTGTTCGCGCGCTCTTTGTGCAATTTGTTTTCATCATTTTCTCATACTCCATGGCAAACAACGCGAGAGCATTTGTTTGGGCTTTGAATAATGAACCTTCGTGTTGTAAAACGATATTTTCCAAATATTTAATTTTGTACTATAATAATAATGACCGAGGGGTGCGTTATTCTTTCTTTTACGTTCACGGAACAGGTGAGGCCAGACGCACAACCTGATTCAAGAATTCACTGGCCATCCAAAAATAGCGATTGAAATGCGTGCGAAACTACAGCCTCATTGAGCGTCTCTCATTCAGCGTCTTGCAGGAGTAGGAGTTATGGAAGGGAAGCTCCCTTTGCCAAAGATTCCATAAATAATGCTTCTTTTCAAGTTTTCTTTTCCTACTAGTGCGAAGTTTCGCAGGAAAACCGTGAAACTGGTGCAAGCATGACCCGAGTCATATACACAGCCAGAAGGACTGACGCGAGGTTTGTTTTTTGGTTATTTGTATATCAACTGGCGTGTACAGTTTCTCAGTGCCAATGAACCATTGTGTTCTGTGATGACTGTCCGAGTGCATACTCATGGAATGTCGTGAAACATGATTGTGTCCTATTGTGCCTGAACAGCGTTATACGGTGTTTTTAAAACGAAGAAGCGAAGAGGCATCGTGTAAATATCGGTGAATAAAAATATATCAACTCCATACTCGCTGTCTCTTCATGCAGTTCCAGAGCTATGCCCACGTCAGTGTTACCACACATTTCTTAAAGAAAATGCATGTTATTGTAATGGAGAAAAGATGGCTGTAATTATCGTCTGGAGAAAGGTGTCAGTGAATGTACAGGAAAGTGAATGACATGTAATATAACAGTGCGCTTGAACGATAGCATCAAGAGTTAGATTAAAGAAAGGTGCACTGGTGTTATTGTTATATTAAAACCGAAAATTTGTTTACGCAGAAAGATAGTGGTAACATCCGTTTACTCGGGTTTCCGTAATTTCGTTGAGAAGAAGCAAAAAGAAAGGAACTTTGTAAATTTGCACAGAAAGGCGAAGGACAAGTAATATAATAACGTCGGAAGGAGCGCCTTAACGATAGCATAAAGAGTTGCATTATACAGAAGTTCAGTTTTGATGCTCTTTTATATAAAAGCCACGGAATTGACTTACGAAGAAAAGTTGCGGTTGCTAAGCCCACTAAGTGCTTGTTTTATTCGCCATAGGGACACATCTAAAATGATGACCACAATCCAGTAGCGCCTTTTCCTTTCTGTTCTGAGTTCTCCTGTTATTCTTTCAACCTGTTTCTCCCAATGAAGGGCATTATTCGACCCTTTTCAGTTGACGTATGCGGCCGCTAATAGAGAAACCGGAATTATGATACACTAGTATGATTGAACTGTTGTACGCCATTGCATCCAACTCATTTACCTTTGCAACGTCATTCCGCTTATAATAGGGAACACTGGGAACACTAACACTTGATACTCAAGCAGCGAAGGAGGAGGACGCTTGGTGGGTGCAGTTACCTTGCTCGGCAACGGTTGTCGCACTTGGAAGGTGCGCCGCGTTGATTCTCATGGATGTATGCTGCTTCGAGCTCTGTCTAATAAATGTTTTACAGGCGAAGCTCCTCTTAGTCTAACCTTGTCCCGCGTCAGGCGTAACCGGCAGTATCTCCCGGGAGGCACGCGCTCGCCCTCGGCGCGTGCCTCCTGCCCTCGGCGCGCGCCCTCGCCCTCGCCCTCGGCGCCTCCTGCCCTCGGCGCGTGCTGCCTTGTGTGTGAGAGAGAGAGACAGAGAGAGAGAGAGAGAGAGAGAGAGAGCGAAAGGAGCGCGTTGACTGTGGAAACGCTCTTTCTTAGATGAACGCTCTACCAGCTCGCAAAGAAGGAGAACGCGCCCTCACCCGCGAGAGACAACGTTGGCGCAGGCAGCGTCTCCTAGCGACTTTCTTGATTGAGAAATACCGACTGCTCGAGTTGGAGAACCATTCACCGGCCACCCATATATATATATATATATATATATATATATATATATATAGGTACTGGATCTTGACTTGCAATGAAGTGCCGGTGCGAGATTTCACTTGTGCATAGTTGAACCATAAGGATTCGTAGCGTGCGCGTTAACTAAATTAATGCGGAAACTCGGCACGATCTACGATGAACCTCCCGAGCTTCGCCCACTCATCATCATTCACTCCGTGGATATGCGTGGATTTTTTTAGTCAAGAAATAATTTCATTGCTCGTTAGGGTAAGAGTCACGTTGATAATGAATGTCCACTGTGTGGTGCGTAGCACCCTTCAACACCATTTCTACTTTTCTGACGAGACCGGAGGCGGAACTGGGAACGTTCTTCTCTCGTAAGTTATTTTGCTAGTTAGTGTCATGCTGCTGTACCTATGGCTAGCAATAGCGGTTATCATGGCTGACATGTGTTACAGGATAGTCCGTGCCTGAGGCTTGTTGCCTGTTTTAGTTTCATTGAAAAGTTCCTTTAAAGAGAGCACGGGTATTTATTCTGGCGCTAACATGATATCCCTGTTTTGAAATAGTATAGGCAGTCCTCTAGCAGGTAGGCTGGTTTATTTTGCTCAGATTAGTTGCTGTGAATAGAAAGCGATGACGTCTTCGATATTTACGATGGAAGACGACCACTTGTACGTCATTCATTTTCTACGTCATTGTTCGTTGTGCAGTAAAAAAAAGGGCAGTAAAGATACCTTCACACTGCGCGACACATGCATTACCTATGTACGGGTCCATTTTCCTGCGTGCACTTTGAACTCTGTCGTAACTTCTCGCTGCACATCTCTGTGGATGTTTCGAGGGACCGTCTGAGAACAGTCACGCGAATTCGATGAGAGCGAGACCTACTGGGGAACTATGGCGATGCAAGGACTTGGCCGCCAGAGGCAAATTCCCGAGAACAGCACGCCGAAAAGAAAAAGCCAGGTTATAGTGGTCCAGAGAGAGCTGTTGGACGCAGCCGCGCGAGAAGAGGACGGGCATTGCCTAAAACCGGCGCCATGAACAAACACTCCGTTCAGGCGCGGAGGCAGTGAACCGGTAAGAGAACAGGCAAGCACGACAAGGCATAGAAGCACTATGCTGCGGACCAGCACCGTTAGGGATGCGCGAGTGCACTTTGCTTTTCCACGTAGCTGTGCTAGCAGATAAAGCTAGGCCGCACTACGAGTGCTCGCAGAAAGGCGCGCCAGCTTAACGTAGCGAGTCTCGAATGCGCTTCGGGGTGCATTAGGATTACAGCTCAAGGGGAGGAATGACAAGGCAAGAAAGAGTAGGGGACAAATACTTGTAGAAGGCGGTCTAGGAGTCCTACGAGTGCAGCGCCCGTTCTGTTTATTCCAATGCATGTGCGTTAATGCCTTTCCCGTGTTTCGAATCTACCCGCCGGCTGTTTGCGTTACACGTACGATACTGTGAAATGCAAGTGATATGCGTGTCTCACTCAGCAACGCCTTTCCATGTTGTGCCTGGACAAGTACAGTCATGCTCAGTTCTAGGAACTAAAGAAAGGTGCTTTCACTTCGTATTGTTGATGCGTAAGATTTTCGTTGGTCTAGTTCTTTCGGCTAGTTCGGTTCGTACGTGGCATAGAGTGTTATAGGGATGGCTTCTTGTGCGGCGTGTGTGTAGTGGGGATGAAGGAGGGTGAAAACGTGGGCTTAAACGCTGTCTGCTCGTACTTAATGTGTGGCCCTCGACTTATGCCCCTCAGAATGGAGCGTAAATCTCAGATGGGCGGGGAATGTAGTACGTCAGTGAGAAGGCAAGATAACCAATGGTCATTGGGGGAAACAGTTTAGATTCCTTGAGAAGGCGAGTGACAGAGGGCGGCAGAAAGTAACATGGACGCAGGAGACGAAGAAGTTTGAGAACACTAGCCGGAAAGAAAAAAAAATATCCAGTTCGCTACTCTGCAGTGGGTAAGCGATGACGGAAAGACAAGACAGAAAAGGAAGAAAGAAAAACAAGTTGAAAGAGATAAACCTAATCGCGCGTACACACAAACGGCAGTGTCAGAGAAGAATGACAACACAATGCAGCGCACTCACGATGCACTGTAAAAGGTTGACCACAGAATCGATTTCGACAGCGCTGTAGTTATGGGAAAAAAGCTCTTGCTTGAAACGTAGCCCATAGAGGACACCCCAGAATCATCAACAGATCAGTTAGAACGATTACCTCTGTATATACTCAGGGCCTTCGCTTGACAAAGGAAATGGTATGCCTAGCAGAAATGGCAAGAAACAACGCCACCTTTGCGAACCAGGCAGCCAATCCCTGAAGGAGAGGCAGAACGGGCCTCGAAACATCGGGCAATCTGGGAAACGGCTCCATAACCTTTGTTTCTGATATTCTTTTACACGCTCAGAGAGCCGTCTCTCTGAATGTTTACATTTAACGGTAAATGAGTAATCTACCTTTACCCGCAATGCAGCCTCTGCGTGCAGCTTTTCTTGAAAGAAGAACGCAGCACCACCGAGTGTTCAATACTATTACGCATAATTATTTTTAAATGTAATGGCTTGTTAGAAAGTGCGCAAAACCATTTAATACCGCCTCGAGTAACTATATATATATATATATATATATATATATATATATATATATATATATATTGCTGAGACTCGACTTAATAAACCAAAAGACAATGACGCTAGGAAAGCACAGGGAACACTATTCAAATTCCTAATTATGGTATTGTAATTTTGCGGTAAGTAGAAAGGAATTAAAGTGGACGAAAGACAAACCTGCCTTCGATGGGAACCGAAGGCAGGTTTGTCTTTTCGTACCAGGTAATTCCTTTCTACTTACCTCTCCGCTTCGACGGCAGGCGTCCTCATCGGGGTGATGTTATCGCATGCGCCCTCAGAGCGGTGGAGATGGGCCGGCTTGTTTGATCTCTGTTTCAGCTGTGTTCGTCGCCCTCACTCGGCGGCTTTCACCCGCGAGTGGAACGTACGATGCGCGGGTGATTGTTATCAATTTGGACTTTCTACTGGACATGACTGCGACGGCAACGCCAGAAACCCGTCGAGATTGCTATCGTCAATTGCTATCGCAATAAAAGAAGGAAACCAGAGCGGCAATGAGCACAGAACTAACCGGCGCGTACAAAGAAGTGCGTGTAAGTCAGTGTTCCGCTAGCTGCAACCGCAGCTGCCAAATGAAAGCCGCGGGATATTATGCATTGCTATTACATTCATTGCTTCGCCCTTCTAGCGAAGCTGTCCCCTTTTTCATCATTTCTCAAACACCTCTATGTAATACCCATTATGCACTATGCGGACGTAAACGGCAAAAGGTTTTATGTCGTGACGAAGCAGCATTGCCCGCCGGCGGGAAAGACCTACTGCATGCAATTGTATAGGCCATGAAACCCTTTGGTGGTGTACGCTAGGCCAGTATTTATGTTGACGCGGCAAAAGTACGGTAGAGAATAGAACGACCGCCTGGCGTAGCACCGATATATTGGTAACGAAGGGACATGTAGGTGGGCTTGGAAGCGGTGCTGCCAGGGGCCACGGGAGAGGCATAAATAAGGCCAAAACACGAGAAATGGCTCTAGGCGGACGGCACGCTCTGCTTTATTGATGCGATGAGTACGCGCACTAAGGCGGTGGTCCTACTGAAAACAGTACAGTAAAGTGAGTGCTAGCATAGTGCGAAACACATGCCCATTGTGATGAACGCTATAAAAGGAAAGCTTTTTATGGTTTATTGTTTCGCCCGTGAGTGCCGGAAACTCACCTCAGCAAGGCCAATTTACCCAATGGAACTATCCCTACTTTTGCGAACAGAACAGAACAATGGTGCGCGACATGCGCACCATAGAATACTACAGTTTACATTGACAATTATGCCGATAAAAATAACGTGAACCGCAATGTCACGTTATCCTGACAAACTGTATATCCTCGTGAGCGGTGAAAAACGTTCATGTCGCGAAAGGACCACGGGAACGGGATCGAGAGTTCAATGTTAGATCGCTCCTTGTTGAGAATGAAGACGCTACAGAGAACTACGTTTCTGCCTCGATCACACGTTTGTAAGCAGTCTGTGCCATGTTACATTGCCGGAGAGTCTGACCGTCTGTAGATTGCAGTGTAGATCCTCCCGTAAAAGTGACCGGAAAGCTACGTGACCTGGAATAAATGCTATCTAACTCAACGAAACATGTCTGTGTAACTTCAGCGTTCGGAAACTGCAACCGTAGAGAAGCAATGAAATCACAAATGCGTCGCTTCGGGTAGCTCAGCATTTCTTGGGTTAGTCGCGTGGTTGTTGGCTTTGGTCTTTGATTCTGTTTTAATGGGGCGAAGTCTCGTGTTCAACCATATTTCTTTAAGAAAGGGTAGAAATGTTTCATACACTTTTCTCCGTCTCCTTCTGATTCTGCTATCGAGGGTCGCGGGATCGAATCCCGGCCGCGGAGGCTGTATTTCGATGGAGGCGAAATGTTGAAGCCCGAGTACTGTGCGATGCCAGTGCACGTTAAGGAACAGCAGGCGGTCAAAATTTCCGAAGTGCTCCACTGCGGCGTCGCTCATAACCAAATAATGATTTTGGAATGTAAAACACCAGAAATCATTATAGCAATTATTCTTTTATTTCTTTAGCTTTGTATCTTATGCGACTCTGTCTGCAGTGAGGGTATCAAGCTGAATATTTACCGCACGGTTAACCCGCCTGCCTCCGACTTATAATTTATATCTCCTACTTCATCGCACTAATATTTCGTATATGTAGGAACAGGGCTCACAAGATGGGCGATTAATTCTTCGCTTTGCCACCGCTGCTGTATACGCAGCTCCAGCTTCAATAACTTGTCGCATTTTTTCCTCTATCATCCTCCTAATATATTTCTCACTAATTTCCTCGTGCGGTGCTAGGCGACGATTGCGCTAGCCTTTACGAAGCGTCAAAATCGGAATCGCATTCTTTTGAAATATGTGGGCAGGGGCGTTACGGGCTTCTACTGCACATAAATGTGGGTCATAATTCCTAGCTCTTCATAAGATACTTCATGTCCTACTGGAGTGGCCCATGACCGTTTTTCGTGAGACATGTGGTTGCGACGAAACGATATCCCATCTTCTATATGAATGTCCCCATTTCAGTGCCCTCCGGGAAATAACTTAGCGCTGCCATAGGCAGAATTGACAGCCGCCCTTTGTCGGAGGAACGAGTCTTGGGACAGTGGCCTGGACCATTGTCCACACGGAAAGCGATGAATGCGTTGCTGTCGTTCTTAAGAACGAGTGGTCTAAGCTACAGACTTTAAGCAGTGTCACATTTTTTTCGCTTCTTCTATCTTGTGTCTCCTATATATTAGCTTTTATTCCATGTACCCCTTTTCCCCTGCAAAGAGTAGCCAGCCGATCTCAGCACTGGCTAACCTCCCTGACTTTCTTCTTTCCCTTCCTTCTCCTCCCCTCGTACGTTCCAAATCACATGGTGGAGTTCCCGAGGAATACAGAAAGTCGTACTTTCAGCTTAGTCTGTAGTTTTACTGGACTACGAATCAATACGGTTATATAAGAGATTTGTCTGAATTTGCTGAAACATCTCTGAAGTTTGTATAGCGCTCCGCAACTGTGCGGTGTATAACTCAGGCATAATTTCCTTCCCACTCTCCATCTGATTGGGACGCTCAGTCGAGTGCTATAGGAATCCGCACAAATGCTATCCTGACCGCCAACACCCGTGCAATTACAATTATCATCAACCATTATCTTGAGATCACGTTCACGTTCCCTCGACCTGAAACAGGCGATTACGAGAGACACCGTAAGAGCGGGTAATCTTGTGTACCTCTGTGAACACACACTTGATTCGGCTTAACACGATCTGTCCTTCCAAGCATCTGCGTCCAGCTGATGCATTACTGATTTACACGGCGGATGTCTCCTACCAATCAGAGAAGACTCCTTCCGTGCGTCGCTGTCGTTGTGATTTGCTACTCTCTTTCCGTCTTCGCTAAGGGTTATGAATGGAACGCAGATGCTGGATGAACAGAATTGAATTGCGAATTCAGTGAGGTACACAACACCGCCACAAAAAGCACCACTCTTATGGTGATGTCGTTGGATTATGGCAACGGGCACATCTTCAATACGCAAGCTTGCATGAGGAAAGGAAAAGTGATCGCCACTGTGGTAGATCGTAATGGAGTGCGCAACACATGATGTTAACGAGCATGCTTAATTTCCATTGGTCGCCGGCCTATTTCACCGCGGTGTTAGAAATGGTATTATAATCCTGTTCATCATGATATTTTCGGCAGCAACGCAGCGTTCTGCTCTTCAACGCCTCCCGTCCTTACTGTCGCACACTGTAGCATATTGCATTAAAATAAAGCCGCACAAGAACACAACTTTTCCAGAGTAGCTGAAACTGCTCCTTCTCATTTCCCATTAGTCAGTCAAGCTCAAGCGCCAACTTTGTGCTGAAGCTCACGTTCCTTTATCTTCGTACGAGACGCACGAGAGTGGAACATCCCGGTAATTACGGCGCACCGCGTTTGGACAAAAGAATGCCTTTCCCTCTGTTTCTTTCAGCACTCCCTTGTCACAAGGGGTCTAAGACGGCCCGTCTTCCAGATTGCTCGAGTCCACAAGCAGCTCGCTCAAAGCTAACCTGATTAGTGCGGGTCCAATTAGCGCTTCGGCAAAGTCCATCCTACCACGCTGCCAGACAGCGGTTCTAGAAATGTAAAAAGAACAGTTGTGTAAGAGTGTTACGCAAAAGCATCATACTGCTAGTATAAGGAAGAGCGGGACAGAAAGATAACGCGGGAGTGAAACAGGAGAGAGTAAAATTCACGTCTGCACTGCATGGCACGGCCTAAAGCCTGCAAGAGATTGTTCAGACGCGTCGAGGTCGACAGGCGGTGGAAAGGAGCAGGGACAGCGACAAGACAGACTGGCACAGTTACCCCAAGGCTGGCGCATTATAGGATTGCGCCTTTTGAACATGCCTTACGTTCTTTTCAGTATCGTATATACATCTAGGCATTTTTCCTCACCGCCAAATGTAGCCGCTGGACGTTAGTGTGTCATGTCAACTTCAACATAATCATGGTAACGTGCAAGCCATGTGGTTAGCTGCGATGTTGTCTTAAGTAAGGTTTCGATTTAACGCCGTAGAGAATTATTTGTGTATTCTGTGCACTTATACGGCCACTTTCCATTGTAAAGCCTAATCTTCAGCAAGAACGCCAGGAAGGTTATGAAAGTGCACGTTCGTTTGCACCGCGAGCATATTGGTTTTTCTCAGTAGGAACGCATTTTTACAGCGAAGCTCTCCCTGTTCGATCCTGTGCCGGCATAGTGCATGGTGTTTGGCATCGTGATGCTCAGGTGGGCCTATGTAGAATGCTGTGCGAAACCGTGGTAGGTGCAGAAAATCGCGTCCGTGTGTTTGTGGACAGCTTGTGGTCACGGGTTGGATACCCGCAGACGCGGCTGCATTTCCATAGCGCGAAATGCAAGGAAAGAAAAAAAAGAAAGAAAGGAAGAAGTACATGAGTGGGTATATTGAGTCTCACGATAATAAACCGCTACTCAAGAGTTTGTCCGAAATGCTTCTGAAGGACATTACGTCGGGCACGCTACGACAAGGAAAGAAAGATAGAAAAAGAAAGAAAGGAAGGAAGAATGGATGGCTGTTTGGTGGTGTAACTAACTCAACTGCTCTATCATCTACGGATTGGAAGGGGCGGAGATTTATTTGCTTTCTTTCTTTTCGTTTCGTTGGTTTACGTTTCATGCTAATACTATCGAAGCTTACACACTGGACCCTGCATTGGTCGCCTTCTGTGAGCATTTCTATCACAAACCGTGGCTTATAATGATTTGGCAATATTTTATCATTAAAATCGACAGAATGGTTTTTAAATGCGAAGCATTTCTTGGCGAACTTGAGCGACTTTGACCGTATCTATCTATCTATCTATCTATCTATCTATCTATCTATCTATCTATCTATCTATCTATCTATCTATCTATCTATCTATCTATCTATCTATCTATCTATCCGTGAACGCCTCGCTTGTCTCCCGGTTGTCTCGTTCACCCGATATGCACCAAAATTTGGATGGTAGGGAACGGATGCATGATAGACGAGTATGATTGATATTTGCATCATTAACATATTATAATCGTCTTGTACATCGCGATTAACGATGCTGTAATCATGTGCGGCTTATACTGGCAGTGCTAGGCCAGTGATACCTGGGTATGTGCTGCAGGTGTTTGAATATTGCGCAGCCCATGTTAATCTCGGGCCAAAGGAAACATACATTTCGACACATCATTAGAACACACTTAAAATCCACAAGTGCATGCCGTTCGTCGTAGCGTGGAAGCGTAATGTAGACATAGAAAACACACAGGAATGCACTGTCATCCCCAAAGGCAACCTATCAAGGAGCAAGTGGCAAGCAAGCTCGGTACCTCTAGGCTACGGCGGCTTCTCCGAAACGGTGATTGTAGTATATAAACCGAATGAATCCACGCGGTGGCGGTTTTTGTAACGTCGATCGCGCTTCTCATGCGTGTTAAAGCGCTATCATAGCAATGTAATGAAGCACGAATATGTCCTGCTGTCACTCGGCATGCTTTTGTCACACATTTCTCGATACTGAAGCAATAGTTCAGCGAACGAGTCGCGTGAAACGCACTTCATTGACGCTTCTGCTCGCTATCCTGCATGAGCTTTAACGGTGTAAGTTTTGAGGGAGTGCTTGTCAGGGAGAACGCGGACCAACTCTTGCCCAGCACCCACTACCTACTATGGCGTTCGACCAACTTCTGCCATCAGCCCTCTGCTGCATAATAGCGATTAGGCGAAGGCCAATGTGCTATAATGCGCGGAAAAGGTTTAGCTTGAAGTTGCGGGTTCGATCCCTGGAGTGGCTAGGACACTGCTTGACGCTGTTCCCACTCGACCTAGGTGTCAATTACGTCGTGATTAAGGATAAAAGAGCGGCTTAGCTGTACGCGTGGTTTCCACGGAGTGGAAGCGGCTTGAATTCTTTTCTTCCTGCTTGTCATCATGCTGCTTCTCAATGTCCTGTGTTCACCCTTCTCCAAAAGCAAAGGCATGGAAGAAATTCGCTCTCAATCAATCAATCAATCAATCAATCAATCAATCAATCAATCAATCAATCAATCAATCAATCAATCAATCAATCAATCAATCAATCAATCAATTAGCACTTCAGGAAGCGGAGAGCATTGGAAGAAAAAGCTCTTGTGAGCTTGACTTAAGCTTCACCCTCTAGGGTCCACGAGCGGAAAAGTTTCTAACGTGTAATGCGTAACCTGCTGGTTGATACAAACGGCGGTGCAGGAGAAAAGAACCGACATTCACAAACGCGCTTATGCAAACATTACTGCATTACACACACACACACACACACACACACGCACACACACACACACGCACACACACACACACACAACTAAGCCATCTCGATGCTCGTATCAATAACGCAAGCTGCCGGCCAACGGCAAATGGTGTTTGCGTATGTAGAGTTTCGCCAGTTAGGTCTCAGGGCACGAAAATTACGAGGGCGCTCAATAATGAAACGAAAACATTCATAAATCTGGCGCCCATTTCTTCGTAGTTAATTAACCCTCAAAGGCATTGCAGGAACTCCTTCGGAGATTGCTTGCACGGAGCGTCCGCATTGTTCTAAACGCTACTACAGGAACGAAGTCGACAGAAATTAGGGAGTAAGGATATAAAGCGGCGCGGCGTGGGTGAGCCAGTAAGCAACAGCGGCATGTCTATACAAGGAAGTGGATCGACCTAGCGACGCCACAGCCGGTGTTGGCAGCTGTTGCAGCTCATGCTTAATTAGCCCAAACTTCGAGAGGAACAAGGTAGCGCCTACGACATAGCTTTGACGTGCACTGGCTCCGCGTTTTCCTTGCATAATCAGGCACCGAACTAACAAAGCACTTTAGCGATATGATCACGTCACTGCAGGCTTTGGTTGGCGAGCATAGCATGATCATGACGTCATACGGGAGCGCGTGCAAGACGACTTAAACATAAGTTTCTGTTTCTTAAAACAGAAATGATCACTTTAACAATAACTTGTGGCGTTTTATGCGTCAACCACGATGTGATTCTCAGAGATGCCGCTGTTAGAGGCTTCCGGGAAACACTACCACCGGAGGTTCTTTTCAGTGCGCTGACGTTGAAGACTACAAGGACCTCTATAGCATTTTCACCTCCTTCGAAATGTGACCACCGTGTCCAGGATTCGATCACACGACCTTATGGGCAGCAGTGAAGTTGGTAGCTAGCATATCACCGCGTCGGATAAATCGTCTTATCTAGAACCTACGCAGTCAGTTTTAAAAGAGTCGTCATTACTGCCCTTATTATTCTGCACCTGATGTCACTGAGTGGCATGGTTCTAGACTCTCTCTTCCACCTACTTTAACGTACCCACTCGTGCCTGATTGATTTGTGGGGTTTAACGTCCCAAAACCAGCTCTGATTGTGAGACGCCGTAGTGGAGGTCTCCGGAAATTTTGACCACCTGGGGATCTTTAACGTGCACTGACATCGCACAGCGCACGGGCCCCAACATTTCGCCTCCATAGAAATGCAGCTGCCGTGGCCGGGATTCGATCCCGCGACCTTCGGATCTGCAGCCGAGTACCATAGCCACTAGACCACCATGGCGGGGCACCCACTCGCGCCTCTGAATGGAGGCTGTACGTCTGTCCGTTTCACCAAAAGGATATCGTTTACAGGATATCTCTCACCAAAAGGATATCGTTTACACAAGGGTGAATTCCTTACGTGCTCTATGGGAACAACTTCGACACGTGCTTGCGCAAATACCCGCGGCAGAGAGCAGACAGGGATCACAGAAGATTGCGATTTAAGGTCCTTGCGTGTTTCTGCGCTACCTGTGACATTACCGAAGGCTATTCCCTGCAGCCATGGCGGCGTCTCGCCTGGGGCCGATTGTAAAGAGCAGTTCATTATACAGACGCACCTCGGGAAACTAAAAATCGAGAACAGGAGTGTACAAATATGCGTTGGAGTACATCCAACCAATGATGTGACATGCCACGGTGTGTGCCCCGCCGCGGTAGTCTAGTGGTTATGGTACTCGGTTGCTGATCCGAGGGTCGCGGGATCGAATCCTGGCCGCGGCGGCTGCATTTCGATGGAGGTGAAATGTTGAGGCCCGTGTACTGTGCGTTGTCAGTGCACGTTAAAGAACCACAGGTGGTCGAAATTTCCGGAGCCCGCCACTACGGCGTCTCTCATAATAAATGGTGGTTTTGGGACGTAAAACCCCAGAAATAAATCAGCCATGTGTCATTCCCCCACGCGTACAAGGTCGCGCCTGTTGAACGACGCAGCGACGACCCATTAACTCACCCAATTTTAACGCAAATGCGTCCAATACGTACGAAAGCTTTACGCGATACTTGTTTTCGATAAGGTCTCAGTACATTATTAGGCTATGGGTTATTGCAGTAAATGAATACCCTCGTTGCAGGCCATATTTTTCTTGTGTCCGATACTAGAATGTCGTCATTATTCTCGCGAGACTTTCTTATAATAATAATTGGTGGGGTGTTACGTGACACATTATGCGACATGCTGTAGTGGAGGATCGATAGTTTTCAATTTATCTGATTGCTTTCAGTCGATTGAATTTGAATTGATTTATTAGATTGAAAAATCAATGAAATCATTTTGACGGAGGATTTAATGTTGAACATCAAGGCACACCAGAAGTGAGCATAGGTTTCAAGTGTTACCGAAGGCCATAAATGATTTGAACTATAGAAGTATTAATATGTGGACGCTAGATCATGGACGACGGCCTATGGATCAGAGCAGAGTATTCTTAGACAATGCTCGCAGCATACGATTGTCATGCGAAGTGACCATTGCTACAATTGCTGAAGTAAACTAGTCTCTGTGACCGATCTTATTCCAAATAGACGACCGCACCTATTAGGTACAGATTTAACTTCCCTTCCTACCCCTATTTCCTGTATTTTCTCACCTCAATTACCTAGCCTTGCATTGGTATTAAACCGGTGATCAGCGATATCAGCTGGTCCACGCTGTGTATTTGACCTCACTGCCATTCGCTTGGTTCTTATTTGTCTCCTCTCCTCAAAATTGAAATAATCACGCAAATAACATCATTTAATTTAACATCATTTAAGTCGTCCCTACGACAGATAATGGATGACATCTTCGACATTGAGATAAACGTTGGCATGCGCCACCTTCGTCGACTCGCTAGTGGAACACGACCTGTTAGCTGTTAGATAAGGGATAAACACACAAGCCAAACACGGAAGCTAAACACGCAAGCTAAACACACATGCCAAACGCACAATCTCTCTTCGTCTTACGTAGCTGGCGTTGGGAGCATAAACGCGCGCCCCTTCTCAGCCTTCATCTGCTTCCTTGGGGAGAAGGCCTCCTTGCTGCTTATCTTTCTAGTGTCGGTGGACGCGCTCTTGGAGCACCGCATCGCTTGGACGGGAAAGCAAATGCAGAGAGACCGGAAAGAACTCCGACTTTCCTATATGGCGTTATCACCGAAAGAAAGCAAACACCTACTCCACATCTTTTCCGCGACTCCAAAGGGAACTCACTATAGATGGTGGCAAGGCCCAAGGGGCCCTTGGAGCAGTGACAGAAAAAAATTGACATAGAGAAGAATTTCTATTCTCGAAATGTGGCTGAAGCGCTCGGAATACCAAGAAAGCATGGAGGGGGGAGAGATGGCCAGCGGTTTGCGTGGATAGTTTTGTGACGCGATGGCATTTTATGTGTTGTATCAGTCTAACACTTGAAAGCAACAGGCGTGCGATGAACGATGCGTGTAGGAAAGCAGTCCTGAATTTTTACCTTGATATTGTCTGCGACGAGTAGCAATATTTTGCCGACAACAGTTATGTCGCACCAACTTTCTGAGAACGCAGCCCGCTCTGGTACTCGTGGGAACTTAAAACATCTTAAAAGATGAGTTTGATTTGGTTTCCTACGGTATCGCGGGAAACCAAATGAAGTGTTTGAGAATGAAGTGCACTTGAAGTGTACGTACAGAATATTGTAATGTTTTCTGCGTTTTGCCTGTGGAATGAAACATCTACGTAGTGAAAACAGCGGGCACGCACGTAGACAACGATAGAAAAAGAACGACACTAGTGATGACTAACAAATCAAGTTTCATTCACCGTATCAGCCTATATATAAAGCAGAACACAACGTGATTAAGCAAGCGCGCCATCAGGGAAATTGTTGAAGCCCTTCACATAAAAAAAAAGGAAAGGGGGGGGGGGAGGGGTAGGATTGCGTTAGCCAAACTTCACTAGATCTCTTCAAAATGGGATGAGGTTTTTGGAGGGCAATAGGGACGTTGTTTCTGATGTCTTTTTTTTGCGCGTAACTGCCATTTCGCGACCTGATACGCACATTTTGAATCACGTAACGTTCTGCTTCATATATGTTGAATAAAATTTCAGCTGCTAGTCTGCGGTCACGTAGTTATATTTTCTTCATTGTCTTTGACTGTGCGCTCTGTTTCCACTATGAAGTTTTGCCATCTCGCCCAAATGGATACTTTGAAGCATTTCCCTTGCCCTCACCGAGCCACATTTCAAAGCGTGGTGAGGGGATTATTTTTTACAGAAATACTAAGAGAAATTAAGCAAATGAATAACGGAAAGGAAACGCAAAGAAAAGCAAAGCAAGAAGAGAAAATACAGAAAAAGAATCGTGAAGAATTTGAAGATACGAAGAGTCACAAACTATTCCAATTAACTGAAATGCAACATCGTATTCGTTTAAACTGCGCCTAATTACTCATTTGTTTTTTCGATTTCTGCCCTTAAGTAGTATCCTTGAAAGTCACCTGGATGTCTCATTAAAGTGCGTCGTATTTTATCCTTTGAATACATGTGACCTTGCGAGTAGATTATTATTTCGCGTTAAATTCGCTTAAGCCCACCCTGTCACAGTCGTCGTTTCGAAGTGCAAATACACGCTCACATTACCACCTCTCAATAGTGCTACTCATCCGCACCCACTCCTACCCACTTCTACAGACTTGACGCATCCTGTGAGTGGCCTTCACCGCTACACTGTTGGGCCAAGTGTTGCCGCCTTGCGGTGGCTTCCATCTATTAACTTCTTACAACACGTGATCGGATGTTGTTACTGTCTGTAGACACCTTCACGGTAAGGCCAATGCGACAGGCATCCCAGACGTGCCCGCACTATGGCAGGAGATCTGCGTGTATAGGATCCAGTGAGCAAACACTTCCGGGGGCCGGAAACAAAGGAAGCCGTATTTGTCGTGGTGTTATACCCCTTCGTCGAGACGGCTGCGTAGACGGAATGCCAGCCGGCTTGCACGGCTTGTTGTTTTTTCGTCTTTCTCTTTCTGTGTGTATTGTTTTTTTTTCTTTGCGCGTATCGGAACAAAACGCCGTGCTGCGTGTTTATACGCTGCACTAGCTGCTACTTTACTTATGACTTTTTTTTTTGCAGGGGTGCCTGCCGCACTTGTATTATTTTTATTTGCCACAGGGAATGCACACTGATTCGTGAAACGATTCTCGCATTTCCCGCGTTTTCAAACGAAAAATGGTAAGACAATGGCATCCTTCAATGCAAAAATCAATAGTAAACAAAGTTGGAATAATTTTTGCACTACTCTTTGGTTTTGTGATAAACAAGGTTATGATTTGTGAGTTCTGATCTTGTGCCTATGATGTCCCTAGCGCGTAGCACGACCACATTTTTCAAGTACGATATGAAAATGAAGCACGATATGAAAAATGAAGCTTTGAAGCGATAGTTATACATGTTATGAAAGCGCAATAAAAAATATGCGAGTTTGAGGTACGTGTCAAAATAAATAAATAAATAAATAAATAAATAAATAAATAAATAAATAAATAAATAAATAAACCACATGCACACGCTTTGGGTATGCGGGTGTCAACCAGACGCAATTGAAATAATCAAACTGCTACCAAAGCCAACGAAAGGTTCACCAGACTTGAGGATAGCTCCATCAAAAACAATTAAATCGAACATTCATCACGCCTAAAGACTCGTTAGAGCAGTGCTGCCGCACAGGCGCTTCTATTATTGCGAAGAAGAATTCACAGACTCTTGTGAATTCTGGCGAATCCGTACGCCTTGTTAGATGTGAGGCCGTTGACAATGCGTTGACAATAATACTAACAATTTAACATGTAATATGGTAGGGCCTACGAGACAATTAGAATTTCCTCGATGTGGAAGCTTTCTTAGCGGTATTTCTATAACCTCTCTCTCTCTCTTCATTCATTTCGTCACCAACTACACTACGCTAGGTACGAAACTGGGTGTTGTAGTCAAGGTAGAGACTTCGAAGTAACACTGTAACTCATCAAAAGGGCGCGTTGGAAGCTAGGCATTCATATGTACGCACAGTCGCGAAGCATAACGGAAGAAGTAAAAAACGCAAGCCAGAAGCACGGGTCGTTGGAACTGGAATTCGGCCTACATCGTCTAGTGTCATAGTCGCCCGCCTCATGAAAACGCTGGGAAGAACGGCGCCACGACGTCGGTCGATAAATTCCTCGCCGGTGCTGAGGAGAACGCCGCAAAAGGCCCGAGCGCACGCACAGTAACACTGTTTTCTTAGTTTTGTTTCTGGGCTTGTGCATTGTACTATGTGCGTCAAGTAAAAAGGAGTGGAATTTGGCCGTGAGCAGCACTGCTACAGAGACGAGTTCTTCAGGAGCACGGTTGTAGTATATATGAAGGCGCCGCCAAACGGCTGGGTGACTGGTCGAATCATAGGGGAAGACTTATAGACGTTACTGAAAGAAAGCAATCAATAATTACCTTTAGCTAATTGTAAAATGCGACCGACTACTTCTATTTACCTGGATTGAGTGTTTCCTGGATAAACGAACACGGTTCGTAACTGCTAACAACTCCGCTTTACCAACCTGTTTTGTAACCTCTGGTGTGCCGCAAGGCTCAGTACTTGGGCCCTTCCTTTTTCTTATTTACATTAATGAGCTGCCAGATAATGTAGCACCTAACTTCCATCTGTAGGCTGACGATTGTGACATTTATCGCGAAATTACTTATTCAGTTGATTCCCTCTTGCTTCAATCTAACCTTAACGCCATTTCTTCATGCTCTAACTAATGGATGGTGAAACAAAACGTGAACAAATGCAAAATGATGACGCTTTCTCGTTGCAGTCCGGTTTTTGCATCTTCATACAAAATTGACAACTCTGTTCTCTCTTCTGTAACGTGTTATAAATATTTAGGTGTTCACATCACTAACACCCTTTCATGGCAGTATCATACTGAATATGTAACCAATTCTGCTAATCGCTGTCTTGGATTTTTATGTCGCAACTTTTCTGGTGCTCATCTTCTCTGAAGCTTATCCTATATGAAACCCTTGCAAGGTCAAAACTTGAACATCCTTCGCCAATTTGGGATCCATCTACATCTCATCTCACATACATGCTAGAAATAACGAAAGGGAAGGGGTCAAGGGCTCGTTCTTTATTTGTTAGAAACAACTTAATGAGCAAACAGACAATGAAGCCTAGGAAAGCATACATGCTAGAAGCCATTCAGAATCGGTCTGCGCGTTTCGTCGTATCCAATTATTCCCGTAGTGCCAGTATATCTCCATCGAAAGTAGTCTTGATCTACCTGGCCTGTCATCAAGAAAGAGGCTCGCCTGTTTATCCCTGTTTCATAACATTTGTTTTGCCAATCCAGAAAAAAAAAAATGACCTCATCACACCGCCTACGTACATGTCCTGCGTATCGACCACTGGCACATAGTCCTATTGCCTATGTTGCCAGACGAACCTCTTTTTCAACTCATTTCTGCCAAAAACAGCACCTGAATGGAACCACCTCCCCGCCTCGGTCGCCAGCAACCCAGACCACTCATCCTTTCCGAGCTACTTTGTACGGCATCGTATGACCTTGCTTTGTATAACTGATACCTCTGATAGTGAAACGAGTTGCGTTTGTCATACAGAGCTGTTCATTATTCTTCCTCTGTTTTTCTTGTTCTAGCACTTGCTTTTGATTATTTCCACGACATCCTTTTTCTTTCAGTAGTGAGTCATACCTTTTTATTATGTATTGATCTGCTCGTACTGTTAGTCAAGCTAATTCTTTACTGATAACGCGCCCGTATGCTTTTGCTGCATTTTTTTGTAACTACCCCATTTACGTATCCACAGGGGGTCCCCCTGTCAGTTTCTATGAAACTTTGGGACCTCCTTCTGTAATATGCTAACCATGAATTTCAACTGAAGTACTTAATAAACTTGACTCGACTTGATTCCCTCTGTTGAAAGTGTTTTCGATGCGCCTTTGAATAGGCGTTGCATTCAGTGCTGGGAGGTGAGGGCACTGTGTACTACCTTGGCTTGGGCGAGTTGGTTCATACTCGGATAAATGCACAGCGACCGAAACGAAGGCGGGGCGCACATTTCCACAAATGAACGCTGACATTTAACTGAAATTATTTGCGCTTCGAAGCGCCTTTTTATGCGCAGAACGTAGCCATATCAATTGCACACGTTCTACGGAATACTACAACGGAGTACATAAGGAACAATATAGACAAATGCGATCGCATGTATACAGGCAGCACGAGAGTACCAGCGCTAAGGCCCGCCTTGCAACACCAATATGCATGCAGGTCACTTCTTTCGCAGATAATTTGACCGAAAAAAATCTGATCAACTCAAATTTGTGAAACAAATAAACAGACTTGCTTCACAGTAGGAAAGGTGCAAGGTAGAGCATGAAACTATACCTTGATCCAAGGGACAAAGACCTATTCCGCACTGTGTTCGGTGATGTGGCCGGGTTCTGTGCACAAAAAGGCCTGCTGATGAGCAAGTAAATTGAGCCGTAAGTCAGCGCTCGCTGGCTTAAGTGTATCTGTTGTCTTCGTCTCAGTCGCGGTTCTTTGTTCCAAATGTGCGCATGGAGCGTTTTTCATGCAGTGTCAACAAAATAAAATGAAACGGAGCGTGCATTGCTTGTATTGAAACGTTACCACAGCCTTGCTCTTTGTTTGAATCATCTTTTCGAATTTTTGAGGTTCCCAATATAACCGTTCAAAGTAAGACTGTACACAATACATTCTATGTAACGGTAGCTGGCGCATGCATTGACGTTCGCGCTGAGATAGTCGGTATTTCGAACCCTGTTGCAGAAAGAAAGGCAGTGCTCGGTGCATAAATTCCGAGAAACATGGACGAAGAACCTGTAATTTTGTTTTTCTTATAGCTGCACTTGTAACATTACACTTCCGTTTCTGGCGCTTATCAAAACAGCGCTAGCGCTGCCATAAAGCGTCGTGTTTCCTTTCGCCGAGCGCATTTCACGCCGTCAGCTCCTTCCACTTCCAGGTCGGCACTCTGCGCGCAAGCAACACGACGTTGCACTAAAGCGCTCGTCGGCGCGCCGTGGCCTTTTCATATGCAAAAACAACACGGCGTGCCTAAGGCAGCTGCATACAAGCCGGGCGAGCAAACAAGGCTTAGAGAAGTAGGTAGACGGTCCACACTGCACGTGTCTTGTAGATTTCAAGCAGAAGGCCGAACAGAGCAATCAGGCTGTGTTTGCTTCGAAGAAGCCTTTCGAAGTAACTCAAGAGAACAAAGAAAAGGGGCAGAGCAAGATTGCGATAGGCAGGAAGCTTATGTAAAAGAAAAAAAATCCAGCTTACTTCTCTGCGCTGGGGAAGGAGTAAGGGACGATAGAGCAATCAGAAGGAAAAGAATGAAAGAGACATATGGGCGGCCACTGAACACACACACACACACACACACACACACACACACACACACACACACACACACACACACACACAGAGAGAGAGAGAGAGAGAGAGAGAGAGAGAGAGAGAGAGAGAGAGAGAGACGCGGCAGTGTCACAGTCGTTCTTTGAGGCCGCTGGTTCGTAGAAATTTCAGCAGCGCTTTCGCGGCTCTCTGATGTGAGGCTCAATTGTTCCGGCATTCGAAGATTGATTATTCAGACAGTGGATAGTCTTTGAGGCTCTCCAGCTCCGCTGCGAGGGTTTGCCTCTCGCAAGTGTAGAGGACGCAAAAGAAAGAACGTTTTCCGTGTCTGCTCTGCCGTTTTGTACGGCGCTGCTGCACGCAGCTTCGACACATACCCATAGCTATATACAATGTGCCAGCATCTTTGCGCTCTGTCACGAAATACCAAAAAAAGAAAAAAGCTTGCCGCCTTTCAGTTCCACCTAGAAAACTCAGTAGGCGAATTTCTTCTCGCGCGTAGGCGCTAGTGCACCACGAAAGGCTGGAATGTCCAACCTCCCAAAGCAGTTGGTGAAAATTAGCGCAGCAAAACACAACGCGGTGCCAGATGCTGAAACATTAGGTGATTTTAGTCTCTAAATAGGCTTCCTTACACTTACGGATACCGCTTTGCTGGAGGCGTTTAGGCAGAAGCAGAACAGCTAACGAAATCTATAGCGGCAGTTTCTAAAACTACAATGCTTTCGGATTTCTGTTGGGCCGCGTGAGTATTCTCGTCGAACGAAAATAATGGAAGTACTCTGATTTCTGCTGCTTTGCGTCCTAAAGAAACCACGATATTATTATGAGAGACGCCGTAATAGAGGGCTCCGAAAATTTGGACGACCCGGGGTTCGTTAATGTGCATATTGACACGTGCGGTTGTTTTGATTTGTTTAAGGGGAACGCCGATACCACTTGCCTGTGACACGCGCGCTTGTTTTGGTTCTTTGCAGGGAGCGCCGTTATCACTTTTTGCTACGAGTAGCAGAGGCCACGTTTATCTTCAATGTCGAGTTGGAAACTGTGTAACTTGTACCAGCTTTGTTTTGCTGGGCACAGGTTCGCCCAATAAGAAGTTCGCCTGATATAATCCTGAGTTCTGCTGCTTCGAAATCGTCACGACCACGTGACAATATGATCGCACAGTACGCAGGCCTCAACACTTCGCCACCGTCGTAATGCAGCCACCGCGGCCAGGCTCCGATCCCACGACCTCCAGACTCAGCCGAGTGCCTTATTAGTGCAACAAGATGGCGAGGTGGGCTAGTTGGTGAACATTCATCTTTAAAGCAAAAGCTTTTTTAAGCGCACATGAAACGTGGACAGAATAGCGAAGAATACTGACAGCGATGATGCGATGATGATGATGGTGGTTCACTTAGGAAAGGACGCTAATTTCTGCAGCCCATCTAGGGAGCACGGCTAAGCGTCCGTGGGGGTGGGGGAAAGGGAGTGAAAGAGATAGAGAGGAGAGAAAGGCCGTAGTGGAGGGCTCCGGAAATTTAGACCACCTGGGGTTCTTTAACGTGCACTGACAACGCACAGTACACGGGCCTCAGGAATTTTCGCCTCCATCGAAAATGCGACCGCCGCGGCCGGGATCGAACCCGCGTAATTTGGGTGGCAGCAGACACGGTGGCAGAAGTGGCGCGCGTGGCTTCAGCGTGGCGCCGTCCCAACCCTTTGCTATATTACTGTACGCATGACTATACTTTTCTAGAAGCTGCTTGTACACTGCTAAAGAAGGCGTGCTCTCGTGGTGCGAAGCAATACCGAAACGCGTAGCTTTGCGAGGTGCTGTGCTCTGGACAAATCAACGCACAATTCCTTTGTCTTATGCTGCTTGCACGTGCAACGTGGGCTGATGGCATGAGGGTAAAGAGAAGAAAGAAGCGTATGTGTGAATCCAGCGCATTTGGCATTGCATACAAGTGCGCGCACACTCTTAGGGATCCGAGCTAATGACGATGATAGGTTTTGCATGAGGTCGCTGACTTCAACAGCTTCGCTGAAAGGGAAAACTAGCATCCACCCGTTTTGGAGCACAAGGCTACAAGAAAACCCATAGGGTTTTCACAGAAATGAAAGCTTTATAATTGCCGAAAAATTTGTCCCCGTCCAGGGTTCGAACCCGGGACCACCGCCTGACCAGGACGCCTCCTCTGCCAATTGAGCTAACCAGTAGGCTAGCGATTGACAGCGTGAGGGCGAATCCATGGACAACTCGAAGCACATGGGCATGAATGCAGAAAATGACTTCTGCAGAAACCCGCAAGGTGGAGTAACGAGAGAAGTGCATTGTCATCCTAGCACTGTCAGCCAGAGAAGTGCTTCGCAGTTAAAAAAGCTTTGGTTTATTTTTTACTTGATACGGCGAATACTTTTTTCACGCAGTCAGACTTGCGGGGATTGAAGCATGACAGGCTAGAGACCAGACGATGAGAAAAAATGCGCATGTGGTGCGAGGCGCGTGGCGCGGGCTGGTAGCCAGTAGCAGCCCTGGAGCTCGGCTGAACCCTACCGGACGCAGCTGGGCGTGGCTGCTGGGCTGGAGTGGATCGATAACATCGGACCTAGACGTGGCCGTCTTCCAAGAATTCTAGGCTAGTTCGTGAAAAGTTTCGATGTTGTCTTGAGCATGTACTCAAGTTGATGCTAATAACCTGCTATATGTCATTGTTTCGAGACTTCTTTCTTAACGTTGTGACTTTCGTTTGTACTTCATGTTATGGTGACATTATATGGATCAGCTGTTCTCGCGCATTCTCGACCACTCAGCCACTTTTCCCGTAAGCTGGTATCTGTCAGCGTAAACAAGTCTATACGAACGAAGTGAAATCCTCTGTTGTTACTTAAAACAATCCAGCGCCAATTTTTGACGAGAGCAGCAAGAGAGAACTGCATGTCAGCACATGTCACGCGTGAACTATGTCATACATTTCTCTGTTCCCGACTTAATCAAAAAGTTGCCACAGTTGGTGAAAATTATAGCTATTTCAAAGTTCTCTGCCGTTTTCCTTGATATCTGAAAAAAAAAAACTGCGAAGCAGCTAAGCTCAGGGGCACTTGGCTGGTCCGAGTTGGTCTCTGGCAAACTCGCATTATTTCGTCGCGGTCCGAGGCTTCGGGAAACGCCTCGCGAAGTACTGCAAGGCCCAGCGAACGCTCCTAAAATTTCGCACCACGCTCAGCGTAAAGACGGTCGAGTCGGATGATGATGATGATGGTGATGATGATGATTGTGGTTTGGTTAGGAAAGGACGCTAATTTCTGCAGCCCATGTTGGGAGCACGACTAAGCGTCCGTGGGGGTGGGGGAAAGGGAGTGAAAGAGATAGAGGAGAGAAAGGCCGTAGTGGAGGGCTCCGGAAATTTAGACCACCTGGGGTCCTTTAACGTGCACTGACAACGCACAGTACACGGGCCTCAGGCATTTTCGCCTCCATCGAAAATGCGACCGCCGCGGCCGGGATCGAAGCCGCGTAATTTGGGTGGCAGCAGACACGGTGGCAGAAGTGGCACGCGTGGCTTCGGCGTGACGCCGTCCCAACCCTTTGCTATATTACTGTACGCATGCCTATGCTTTTCTAGAGCTGCTTGTACACTGCTAAAGAAGGCGTGCTCTCGTGGTGCGAAGCAATACCGAACGCGTAGCTTTGCGAGATGCTGTGCTCTGGACAAATCAACGCACAATTCCTTTGTCTTCTGCTGCTTGCACGTGCAACGTGGGCTGATGGCATGAGGGTAAAGAGAAGAAAGAAGCGTATGTGTGAACCCAGCGCATTTGGCATTGCATACAAGTGCGCGCACACTCTTAGGGACCCGAGCTAATGACGATGATAGGTTTTGCATGAGGTCGCTGACTTTAACAGCTTCGCTGAAAGGGAAAACTAGCATCCACCCGTTTTGGAGCACAAGGCTACAAGAAAACCCATAGGGTTTTCACAGAAATGAAAGCTTTATAATTGCCGAAAAATTTGTCCCGTCCGGGTTCGAACCCGGGACCACCGCCTGACCAAGACGCCTCCTCTGCCAATTGAGCTAACCAGTAGGCTAGCGATTGACAGCGTGAGGGCGAATCCATCGACAACTCGAAGCACATGGGCATGAATGCAGAAAATGACTTCTGCAGAAACCCGCAAGGTGGAGTAACGAGAGAAGTGCATTGTCATCCTAGCACTGTCAGCCAGAGAAGTGCTTCGCTGTTAAAGAAGCTTTGGTTTATTTTTTACTTGATACGGCGAATACTTTTTTCACGCAGTCAGACTTGCGGGGATTGAAGCATGACAGGCTAGAGACCAGACGATGAGGAAAAATGCGCATGTGGTGCGAGGCGCGTGGCGCGGGCTGGTAGCCAGTAGCAGCTCTGGAGCTCGGCTGAACCCTACCGGACGCAGCTGGGCGTGGCTGCTGGGCTGGAGTGGATCGATAACATCGGACCTAGACGTGGCCGTCTTCCACGAATTCTAGGCTAGTTCGTGAAAAGTGTCGAGGTTGTCTTGAGCATGTACTCAAGTTGATGCCAATAACCTGCTCTATGTCATTGTTTCGAGACTTCTTAACGTTGCGACTTTCGTTTGTACTTCATGTTATGGTGACATTATATGGATCAGCTGTTCTCGCGCATTCTCGACCACTCAGCCACCGCCGTGGTACTTGTGAAGTTGTTATGGTGCTCGGCTGTTGACCTGGAAGAGGCGGCTTCGGTTACGGCGGTGGCGCTCGCACATTGATGAAATCCAAAATGCTGGAGGTCGGCCTACCGTTCCAGCTCAGCGCGTGTCAACAAACCTGGGACGGTTGAAATCTTCGGATTCCTCCACTACTGCGTGCCTCATAATCACACGTAAAATGTCGGCCACTATTGATAATTACAGTCTGACGAGCCCGTCTATAAATGTACACTGGCTACAAGGACATGTTGATTGATTGATTTGTGGGGTTTAACGTCCCAAAACCAGCTCTGATTATGAGAGACGCCGTAGTGGAGGTCTTCGGAAATTTCGACCCCCTGGGGTTCTTTAACGTGCACTGACATCGCACGTACAGCACACGGGCCTCAACATTCGGCCTTCATCGAAATGCAGCCGCCACGGCCGGGATTCGATCCCGCGACCTACTGATCTGCAGCCGAGTTCCATAACCACTAGACCACCGTGGCGGGGCTACAAGGACATGCTGCGAACAGTCACAACCAGTTTCCGACCAGCAGGCACGCTGCCCTCCTAATCCATATTTTCCATCCATAGCCCTCCCACATCAACCCCTGACCTCCCCCACACCCGAAAGAATTTTACGGCAGGACACACACGCTCTTATCCGACCGCGTGTCTGCCCACTCACCCCTCACCTTAATAGTGAGAGGTAGTTGTGCTCACGAGCCTTCAAGCCACGGTGGCCCTTACACCGGCAGTAACCTTTACACGGAACTGGCCCAACCATCTGCTGGGTGACACGTGTCCATACTGCTCTGTTGCAGTGACGGACGCAGATGCACATCACCTGATATGAAGGTCTACACAAGTGCATCCCGGACGCCCTCATCTGCTATGGAAATTCGGTATCTGCTGTACTGCCTCGACCAGTTACAACAGCTGGAAGGTCACGGTTTCTGCAGATGCTCCTGATGCTGTCAAGCCATCAGCGTAAATCTGAAGGTGCTCCTTATACTCCTCGTGCAGTATGAGTAAGGAAACAGGCTTCAGAGTTGCTGATTAGAATTCCACCTTCGTCCAAATCCCTGCCACTGTCACCGGAGCTATGGAAGTCGATAGGCCGATGGGAGGCATTCGCGGTAAGCCTGTATCTTTTTACGAATGGAGGCAGAAGGTCGGTCTTCTTGATCTTTCGTGTGAAAAACGAAAATCCCATGTTTAAAACATTTCATGGGTCGACTGCCGTGAAGCTTGTGGCGCTACGCAGTGCACTTTGTAAGACCAAAGCAGAACCGCCACTGAAATGGGCCATCTCTACAGGTTCTGTGCCAGTTATTCAGTGTCTGTAATTTGCTCTACATCGCGGCCTGTAAGGCCAACTAGCGCTTGGTAATACAGATGAATTACCAGCTAACAGGCAAAGGCCATGACGTAACATTTCAGCGGATACCAGGTCACTGTGGCATCATCGGCAACGAGCATGCCGATAATTCTGTTAGGCTCTCGAAATAGGAGTACAACAAGTAATCCCGCTAACATAAACGGTACGCAGCAGCAAAGATTCAGTCGCTCGCGTGTGGTTGGACTGTATGTATTGATGTAGAACACTCTGGTTTTCTGTACACCCGCCTTCACCACCTCGACCCATCACTCCAACTTCGAGTTCCATCAGGACTACCCCGCTCAGAAACAACCGTTCTCTGCCGTCTGTGGCTGGAGATGTTATTTACCAGAACCTAAGCATATTGCACTGGAATGACAGACAGTGTGCCCCCTGTGGTCGCCGCGGCAGCCAGAACCGCTTACGTCATCTGTGATTGTCCTCGGTACTTTTCGCAGCGACTGTCCCTCGCCACAAAAATGGCACGCCTCAGTGGCCGACTGCTTTCTGAAGAAACAATACTGCAATGCCGGAACGTTAGTTTCACAACAGAGAGCGACCAAGGCGCTGCTCAAGTTCCTGCGAACAAAGGGCCTCGTTGACAGACTCTGACATTGTCGTGTTGGTGTATGTGCTTAGGTAACGTTCTTTCTCTCTCTTTTTGCTACCTTACTGTCCACGCTTAGTTCTTCTCCAGTGCAATGTGGCAATCTGGAACTTTCGTCCTTGGTTAACTTCCTTGCCTCCTGCGCAACTTCCTTATCTTTCTGTCGCTATCTCTCCCTGTCTAAAACAACCAGATACACGATAACACATTTCACGAAACACTGCTTGAGTCAATTCACAACACAGGCATTACAGCATATATATAACACAAGCGCATTATGAAGTATGCCTTAAAGTGCCCCTCACCTGGCCACGTGGCAAACTTCGGCCACACACTGGACGTTCTGAAGTGGTCGACAAGGAGCGCTTTATCACACGATACTTTTTTAGGGGCGAAGCTCCTTGTCCCGCGTCAGGCGTCAGTCGTCAGGCGTAACCCGCGTGCCTCTGCTGTCGTGTGTGAGAGGGAGACAGAGAGAGAGCGAAAGGCGCGCGTTGGCTATGGAAATGCTCTTTCTTAGAGGAACGCTCTACCAGCTCGCGAAGAAGGAGAACGCGCCCTAACCCGCGAGCGACAACGTTGGCGCACGCAGCGTCTCCTAGCGAGTTTCTTGATTGAGAAATACCGACTGCTCGCGTTGGAGAAGCGTTCACCGGCAACCCATATATATATATATATATATATATATATATATATATATATATATATATATAGAGAGAGAGAGAGAGAGAGAGAGACACTGGATCTTGACTTGCAATGAAGTGCCGGTGGGAGATTTCACTTGTGCATAGTTGAACCATGAGGATTCGTAGCGTGCGCCTTAACTAAGTTAATCCGGAACTCGGTACGATCTACGATGAACCTCCCGAGCTTCGCCCACTCATCATTATTCACTCCGTGGATATGCTGTAATTTTTTTGAAATGTATCTATTATTAGCAGAGGTAAAGCGTTTCGAGAGGAGCGATACCAAGGTTTGAGGAGGCGAGGGTCACTGGCAGTACGGCACCCTCGGGACATGCCGTTGGTGTGAGGCGAAGCAGCAAAAAATAAAAAAAGAAGAAAAAGCCAAGCGATCGCTATTGTGCAAGGAGCGAGTCGCTGTTGCGCCGCCTCTTGATTGGGTAACTTATTGTCCGGGCTGCAGCTCGCCGACGAACGCTCGGCGAGTGTCACGTATCACGGTTATTAGTAACGCAGGCACGCAGGGCCGTTTTCTGAAGACTCATTGTGCCGTGGGGATGCGGAGCATTGTCCTCTCCTCTTGGCGCGGGATGTTTGCGATAGTAACAGACACTCAGTTTGAAATGTGAGCGCGTTGCGTCGGGCGAATCGAAGGGGCTTGTTTTGTTTGGTGGGATAAGATGGTGTGTTTTGTTCAGATTGTTTTGATTAGATAAAAACGTTATATCTATTCAAGGTTTCGAAATTTGTCTTCGTTTTACACACTACTCTGTTTTAGGATGACTTGATTGTATTGTCTTGCTCATCGGATTTCAATGAACAGATCGCTACGTGATTTGGAACAGGGAGTGTCGCAGGAGCCAACGTTTCGACAAGTGGACTTGTCTTTTTCAGTCGCCGTCCGGACGAAGACAAGTCCACTTGTCGAAACGTTGGCTCCTGCGACATTCCCTGTTCTAAATCGTGTTTAGCCATCTGTTCATCGATTCAAGCCTCCATCTTCCCCTCAGCTTCTCTTCTAGTTTGGATTTCACCGGATTTCAGTCATTCCATTCCTTGTAATAAAGCGGGGGAGTATATAAAGGCTGTGGGCCGTCACTGTGGGCTGACTTGCAAAGAACAGAACGACATAACCATTTTTGAAAAGCAAATCGAGCTGCATTTCCCCGAACTTGCTTCACACGACAAGTGAAACGAGGTGGCACAGAGAATTTGCCCCTGAAATGGTAGGCTGCATGGCGAGGCAGAGCGTTAATATGTAGTGGATAGGGCCACCGGTATTCGAAAGCGCTCTACACGACCTACCAGATAATTCACTTCCGCAGGGTCGTAGCTCTGCGAACTACGTGAATTTTCTTTTATAGAGCAGTAGCAGGGACTGGAGAGCCGGAACCGCTCGTCGCATGTACAAGTCATTCCTCGTACACTCAGCTCCCACAACATACAAACAACTTATCCGAATAGAATTATCGTCCAATCTTTTTACTGAAGGCGGTCCGCCATTCCAAAGGGCGAGAAAAGTGGCTTGTAGTACGTGCCTTCTAACGAATCTCGACAGCTGATTGGTTTCTATCGCTTTATGCAAATTCTTGTCCATTATGTGAGTTCTTGCAAACCAAAGTTGTGTCTGGGTTAACAATGCCGAAAAAAAAAGGACGGCTGGTACGGCTGTAGCCACACAAATGGAAAAAGCAAAACCCCTACACTTTTGGTGATGAGAAAGAGGAGTAATTGTCTGGCGGCAGCCTACCAATAGAATTATGCGCTTTTAAGCGTCAATTTGGGTTACGCAAATCAACTGGCCTTTACAATTTCTTTGGTTTCCTTGCAAATCACAGGCCAGTAGTTGGGAGAAGGTCTTGTAGGAAAAGAGGGCCTCAGACTCGCTTATAGCTCTGGCGCCGTGAAGGCTCTGTCGGCACATTAACAACTCCACAATGATGAAAACAATTACCACAAAGGCGGGGGTGACAACTACGATGGCACATTTTAGCTACACATCTTATCTCACATTCTTATCTACACATCACCTTAGGCCCATCGATAAAACAAGCGGTAGCACGCGTCAACGCAGCACCAGGCTGCAGTAACAATTTGCAAAGTCGACTTCAATGTTCACTACAGAGAGACAGAGAGAAAGGTACGTAAAAGACAAGGGGGGTTGACCAGAGCAGATGTCCGGTTGACTATCCTATACTGGGGAAGGGGAAGAGGAAATTAAAGAGGGAAGATGCTTCACGTTTACTTTAGTGTCTTGAATTGGGCAAGCACCTAGCGTTTAGCGCACTTTTTTTGTCTGACCGGGGTGGAGTGAGTAAGGCAACATTGCTGAGTATCCTACAGGTTCAAGGCCTGGGTACGGGACTCGGCAGGGGCAGTAGAGAAACCTTATCTTTGGGCGTTTTAGGTAAAGTTTAGGCGCACTTCCCAGTACTGACATAATGCCACACGTGATTTCTTTCTTTCTTTCTTTCTTTCTTTCTTTCTTTCTTTCTTTCTTTCTTTCTTTCTTTCTTTCTTTCTTTCTTTCTTTCTTTCTTATCTGTGGATTATGCCGGCAGATCCAATGAGGCGCGCACGAACCGCAATTTAATTCATTCCATTGATTACGCTAGTGGTTAAGCGACTATCTTCTGTTAAAAATTTATCCTCTGACACCACTTCTAGCTTATAAAACCGTATACTTCATGCTTAATTAGATTACTTTATTTTCGCGGAGTGTTCTCATTTTTCGCTGCATCCCCCATCCGCACGTGAACCGGAGGTGCTGAGGGAGAAATGTTACGTCGCTTATTACGTAGCTAAGCTCCATGACACGTCGACAGCGTTATGCGAGTAGTGGTGCGATGAAACTTGCTTAATTGAAGTGCCATTATTAGCGCGCTGGAAATATGAAAAGACTGATCCGCCTACTTTATTCTTATGTCACGCCACAGTGGCTATGGCACTCGGCTGCTGATCCGAAGGTCGCGGGATCGAATCCCGGCCACGGCTGCTGCATTTCGATGGAGGCCAAATGTTGAGGACTGTGTACTTTATCTCTCCTTCTCTGGCTCTGACTCTGTCACCTCTAATTCGGAGAGGACTTCGCTGTCAGCATTTCAACAGCATTAGCACTACACCAACAAGGCGGAGCGGAAAGTACTTGCTTGATTTCTGGAGTTTTTCGTCCCAAAACCACGATTTGATTATGAGGGAGGCCGTAGTGCAGGTCTTCGGAAATTTCGACCACCTCTGGTTCTTTAACGTACACTGACATTGCACAGCACACGGGCCTCAACATTTCGCCTCCATCGAAATGCAGCGACCGGGATTCCATTCAGCGACCATCGGATCAACAGCCGAGTACCAGAGTCACTAGAGTACCGTGGCAGGGCAGGTCTGGTGGGAGATACAGGGCAAGGACCTACATTTTAAATATCAGGGAAATACGGGATGGCTTGTTCCAATAAGTAATCTTATTTTCTGTCCCGCACTCCGCTGACCTCTGCGGTGTACGGTTCGAAACGCTCGTCGCACACATTTGAACCGCTCCTCGTCTCACCGCCCAGAACGCTGACCCTTTACCACCGAAGTGCGCCTCAGTCTGCATCGTTTTTATACAACCTGCTGAAGGGAGCAGTTTCCCATTTGGAATACGTACGACGTTAATAGCAATTCTAATATGTACGCGTTAAATTAAACAGAAAGGGCAGGAATTTTAAGGAGTGCTTCCGTGCCTCCGTCAGCGATATTCGTATATGATTAGAAAGCTATCGCCCTCAAACTCAAGGTTTGAGTACGGTAAAAACGGCACCGTTTATGAAAAGGCGGGCCCCGTTTCCTAAGAAGGTGGTAGTTTGGGGATGCTGAGCACGTGGCCTTAGGGGTTTCTGCAATCAATTAACGCGATCAAGCACCGTCGGCACTTCTCGCAGCAATGGGGAGACTAATTACGGAGCACCTTGAGAAACCCGCGTTCACACTTGCCGACCTGCTGCACTCTTTCAAGCATTTGGCGGGCCGAGAGATCGGCAACCTTTAATGACGTCATGTTAAGCTAGGGAGCTTGAAAAACGCATGGAGGTGGTGAAAATGGTGGGGGTAAGCAGCTTTACTGCCTCCTCACACTGCGATGGGGGTATATAAAGCTCAGAACCTCCACTTAAACGGGCAATTAAGTGAAACACCCTTTACCGGAGCGTCCCTGATGATCATATTGTGGTTTCAGCATTGCAGGCGCCATCAGATGTTACTAATTTAAATGTGTGTTGACAGAGATACAAATTTTGAATTAGAATTTGAAGATGTTAGCGTGTTTTTATCACCGGTATGTCTACTACAGGCATTGGGCGACAATTACGATACATACGGTACATGCGGTCGTCGTCTTCTTGACTTAGTTGAGAAAAGCTTCGATCGCCGCTAAAAACTCGAATGTAAAAGGTATTAGAAAATATGACGTCTATCAAAACACTGACGCAAGGGTTTTTCTAAACGTTGACACCCAGGGTTATGTGGCAATAAATTTTATTTTTCAATAGTGTGAGGAAAGAAGCTGAGCTGGAATGGGTCAGTACTTGGCTTAAACGGTGCAAGGTTAAGCTTGGGGCTCTAACAGCGAAGCTGTTAGTGAAGCCATACAAACGGTGTTGTAAAAAAAAGCTATAATCATCATTAGTCCTAGTCCTAAATAGTGCGAGTGCACTTTATTCTCACTTTTCAATTTTATTTCTGCATCAATACCATACATAATGGCCGAGGAGCCCACAGCAAAAAGCTATCGCTCAATATAGCTCGACAAATCTGTGGACTTCTATGCAATGTCCCATGTGCGGCGTTCGCGCGCCCGCGCTTCTTTCTTCCCCTTACAAAACTGCTGCATATCGCGATATCAGGAATTGGGCAAATGTGTTTATATATGGCACGTGCCCGTATGTGGCCGTATTTGCCCAAACCTTGATAGAAATATATGTGGCAATGAAAGGCGAACACGAGGAATTCCATGCAGGAATCTGATACATATTGGGCAAATACGGCCATGTGCAGGCACGTGCCATATATAGCCAGATATGCATATCTGGCTATATATGGCACGTATCAGTATTTGGCTTACATTGAATTCCTTGTGTTGGCATTTCATTGCCACATATGTTCCAATCACGATTTGGGCAAATACGGCCACATACGGGCACGTGCCATATATAATCACATTTACCCAGTTCCTGATATCGCGATATATGGCATTTTTGCAAGCGTCTCTTGCGCTCATGCCCTCAGCCCGCTACTACGCTGGCAAAACTGCGGCTGGCGGGTGCGCGTCTTGCACGTGCAAGAAGAAGAAGAAGAAGAAGAAGAAGAAGAAGAAGAAGAAGAAGACAGTATGCGTAGATTTGACCGGTGCACAGCATCTCGCAACGCTATGCGTTGGTGCATAGCTTCGCGCCACGATAGCATGCGTGCTCTCTTGGCGTCCAAGGAGCTCCTTTGATACAGAGGTGTGCATAACGTAGTATGGCAAAGGGCTGGGTCAGCATCAAGCCGAGACGACGCGTGCCGTGTCTGCCACGGTCTCTGATTCGACGCGAACGTCTAAACGCTGAGCTCGGGCGAAACTTTGAGAAGCGGTTGCTGGGCCTAGCACTGCTTCGCGAGGCTTTTCCCGAAGCCTTGGATCATGACGAATAGCGGGTGTGCCAGAGACAAACCCGGGCAAGTGAAGTTCCCATCAGCTTCGGTGCTTCGCTAGGGTTACGCCACTAGTGGAAGCTTCGCTATTTTTTGTAGTACGTAACAGGCTAGCACGAGACAGTCTTTAGTTAATGAGTAGTGCGAAGTGTTACCGCGCATATGCAGGCATTTTACACATTGGAGATTGCATCGCTCTGACTGCGGTTGTAGACCTACCTCGGCAAGGTGACAGGAGAGTGAGATGTTCCAATCGAAGTGTATAGAGTAGAATAAAATGGATTGCTTTCTTCTGAACAGATTCCAGTACGCTAGAGCCCGATATTTCATAAGGGCTCCTTATAGGGCACGCATATTCAAGAACGGGGCGGACGAGTGACTTGTATGTCAATAATTTTGTTTCCCGTGGCACATGTCATTTTCCCATTTCCAAATTCATGACGCGGTCATACACGGCTATAAATTTATGTACAAGAATTGCCGTACATGGCTCAGTAACAAATTGGGAAAATGTTTTCATATAAGCGCGCTTGTCATATATAGCCCCATACGCATATATTATCATATATGCAAAAGGGCACGTTGGTCTACACGTTGCACTTTTCCTTCTATGACCGCATTTGCCCGATTACTTATATGGAAATGGAAGATCTATACAACAATTCTCATATATGGGTCTACCAGGGATTTGACAGATGTGGCCTTCAGAGACATGCCACATATAAATCGATGTGCCCAGTTGCCGATACGGTCATGTATAACATTTTTGTAACAGCTCGGTCTGTTCAAAAGATGACGATGAATTTCTTGCAGCAGTCGCAAATAGAACAGAAGCTTTAGGTACATTCGTTAGCATGTGCCAGTGGCGTCGAACTCCTTGCGACGGTCGCAAATGTAGCCAAAATTAAATAAACTGGCTGCTTCCTGGGTACCTTTTATTTCTACATACGCACCAGCGTGGGTCTATTAGATATGCTGATTGAGCTCATTTGTATGCAAGCTTGTCACCGAAAAAGAAAGAAAGTGCACTTACTCAGCCAAAGTCATTACAGCGCCAATGTAGACTACATGCAGCCTTGGTAGAAGACAAAAACGATGTAAATGCAATGCTTCAGATGGGCTTCCCGTATGCGCTCTTAAGTCGAGCAGGTGCTGCGAGTTTGCTTGTAAATATAAGGGGGGAATTTGGGAAAGGATATTCCTGAATAATCAGATTTCTCTGCACGACACTATGAAAACAGCGTACAAATGGAAGAAAAGACATACGCAGGATAGTAAGGCAGCAGGGTTTTCTTACATCAGTGCAGTTCTATAGACTTTGTATTGTGTTGTTCCTTCCCATATGAGCCTGCACTTGGAGCTTTCGTAGACATAGAAAATTACTTCATGAAGCACTTAAGCAAAATTGACAGCGACAGTAGACGTCGTACGTACAGTCGCTATACGGAAGCTACCCTTCAATGTTGTAACGTAAATTTGCTTAAATAAACCTTTGATTTCAGGAGTTCCCCGTATTGCGGGAAAATTGTGGGTGCCGGAGCTCTCCGTTCTTTTCGATGGCCGTATTCGTGCAAAATAGTGCCGTTTTTTTGTTTACTATTGGCAACAGTCTGAGCTTTCGTCGGAGGCGACAGCCCCTGTGGTTCAGCCTTGATATGTTGGAGACATCGCGTCTGATCTTCACCTTTTACCTTCTTCAGTATCTTGTACTACATTAGGGCTAGGAACCAGTTCGCCGCGGGTCGGTTCACGTACATGTGAGACACCTTTATGGGACCGTCGCACACAAGTCGGGAGCTTCAGCTGATATCGCCGCAGTCGTCGTCAGTGAGTGTTTAACTAATTATGTAAAATTGTCATGGGACGGGATGCGTGGCTGCCCTTGCTCAGCGGCTTCTTTCGCCCAGGTGGCCAGACCCACCAGCGTCTTTTAAAGGGCACCTCCAGCGACATTTTGAGCATGTCGAGGAGGCCAATGCATGTTCCTGACACACCCCTGTCACACTCCTCTGAGTAGAAATGCTCGGCAAGTGCGAAAAAAAAATTTAATGAGCAATAGTGCGAAATCGAAACCGACATTCATGGCAGCAGTGACGTCAAATCAATCAATCCGGCTTTTGCATGGTGCAACAGTTCATTCGCCCTTCCCCGGGAGGCAATGTCGCGAAGGTAGGGGGCGCGCAGTTCTCGAAGGCCATGGTATGGTACCGGTGCGCTTCTGTCGCTTTGCCTAAGATGACGTGAACACACAGTGTGGCCAATCATTATAGGATGTCAGGCGGGTGGTTTGAGGTAATAAGTGAAAATTGAATTGGAAGCAATCTGCGCATCTCCCGAGCATGTAACATTGCACAAATGACAGTCGTGTGACGAGGAACGTACCGAGGGAATTTTATTGAGATCTACGGACTGCTAAAGAAAGTCGGAGTTGGACTCCTAACGTGAAAACGTTAAGGAGATCATGCTGCAGAAAATCCGGAGCCAGCGTAGGCCTCGTAGCCTGTGAACTACGCCACGCCGAATTTCTTCGTGCCTCAGAATTCTCGCGTCTGCCTGCCTAGGACGCCGGCGTGGACCGGGAAGTCATTATGCTGAACCACCCCAACCACGCGGCCCCCCACTGTGGAGCAGGTGAGAAATTAAAAATTGAATTTCTCAGTGTAAAATCCGCCAGAAAAACACAAGTTAAATATACCCTACACATACGACAGCTCAGACTGTGTATGTAAGAGAAACATAACTGTTTTAAGATGGAGCTCCAATACACACCTTTCTTTCCAGAATTGCTCGCATACCACCAGCGGCGTGCCCGGGCAGCGCCACCCAAAAGAGGAGGCGTTGGTCCGGGTAGGTTACTTGCGTAAACAATCTGCAGATGGCGCTCGCTACCTTCGCAGCGCCGGCTGGAGAAATATATCGATCACTATAGACGAGGCGCTGCTTTCAGTGAACATTATATAAGGAAGCGATGCCGACGGTTCCAAATATAACGCTATGTCGTTGCACTCTCAAAGGTGAAGCTTAAACACCTTTCACTTTTTTCTAGAGTTTATCCCACCATGCTCTCCCAGGCTTCTTCTGATGGACTTGGCAGAAGCCCTCTGGATGGTGGAAAGCCCTCGAATTCCCAGGGTACATGTTTCTGGTTGGCGACATCGTTTCGTCGCAGTTGCGAGAGATCAGGCCTGCTTCATCCCTCGTGAACAGAAAGGTGAGGTGGGGGGGGGGGTGAAAAGGGAGTGCGGTAGGGGGTAATCCTGGTGTAAAGGATGGATGAGTTCGTTGAATCAGGTGTCCGCTGGTGCCGCTTCCGTCGCAGTCACAGAGACGGGACCTCTTAGCCACTCGAAGACACGTCGGCAGGCTATGGGAGGTCGGATGACGAAGGCGTCTTCATGAACACATTGCCTCGGCTAGCTAGACCTCCACAAGCACCTTGTGCCTCCTCGTTACCGATGCATACCGAGTGCGCTGGGACCAATGCTGGATGAAATTCGGATGGCTGTGGTTCGGTCAAGGAAAGAAGGCTAATTTCTGCAGGCGATGTCGGGAACACGGAGAACCGTCCATAGTGGTAGAAGGAAGGGACTGAAAGCGATAGAAAGGGGATAAAAGCCGTAATGGAGGGCTCAGAAAATTTCGACCACCTTGGCTTCTTAACGTGCACTGGCAACGACCAGTACACGGGCATTTGGAATTTGCGCCTCAATCGAAAATGCGACCGCCGCGGTGGGGTCAGCCGAGCAACAATACCACTACATCATCGCGGGGGACTAAATGAATTTTCGTCATATCTTCTGCGTCAATGGAGCGGGGTAACCGTGCAGCACTCGCATCTAAGTTCGTTCTCATGGAGCTGAGGATCGCTCTTTGCGAATCACTGAGCACAGCGTCATTGGTGGGGTCGCAAATGGTCAGCACGACAACCACTTCTGCTTGTTTGAAAGAGGCAGCCCTGACGGAACCTGCGCTATTTGGCAAGCGCCGTCCATGGAAACCGTGGTGTACGGACGGCCATGTGTGTCTTCGATGGTACACGTATTTGTGTATTGTGTTTGAACTTCAGAAAGTGCGTTTTTTTCTAGCTATGCTAGTACTACGCAGCCTTATGTTGTTATCATTCTATTCCGGCTTAGGGTAAGAATGGCGAAACGCAGTGCTTGATAGTTTACATTCTCTCATCTCCTCCCCCTTACCTTTCCTTACACTAGAAAGATTTGCAATGGTATTTCTGCTTGCTTAGCCCTAACAGACCACTTAATGGTGGCTGGCTGCTGCTCGGCTTAATAAGCCATTGTAAATCGGTGAAATAGAACATTGCGCCCCTAAACGTAGTTAAAGGGTGGTTTTTAAAGCGGAATCTCTCATGAAAACCTCGGAATGCATTCCAGCTATGGTGCCTGAGCGAAATTGCCGTGAGGGCCACGCAATGAACATGCGGCAGACGAAAACGAACGTTGCAGTATCAACGATTCAACGTATAAATGGATTCGAATCAGTCATTCCAATGCAGGTGATGCAACTCAGAAATCAGTTGATGTTGACATCGAAAGTCATTTATACCTTAAAAAAATTTTGACATCAATTTGCCAGTACACTTTTGTATACCTGCCAAGCCTTAATGTTGCTGGCGAAGACGAGTATACCAGCCGATAAGATAATAAGTAGAGGAGGGTAGGTGTATTCCACATTTACGGAGCTTGTGATATGATGCAGTGAAGATCTGAGGATCTGAGCATTGGAAAAACGTCCATAACTACCGAAAACACAAAAAACGATAAGTACAAGGCTTGAAAAATTATTGGCTCTAAGCCTTCTATTAGTAATACATAGAAGTTTCGCGAATATTCTAAGATTTAGATGGAATCTTCAATGACTATAGCATTTGTATTATTCGTAGTCAACTCGAAAATGAGGCCTTTGAAATTTTCAACCATTCCCATGGGCTGACAGCGCGATCCACTATTCCAAACAAAAATGACCGGTCTTGTGTGTTTACGCTGGTTATCGAGACCGGAAATAAGTATATGCGTGTATAAGCATTGGTAGTGCAAGGAGGCGTGGCGGCGGCCAACGATGAGTACGTCAGTCCTGAAGGGCCTACATACGCTTTCACGGTAAGCACCTTCAACTGCGTGCCCGGCAGCGCTGTTGGATCTCATGTAACCATGTTAGTATGCTGCACGCTTTGCTAAGACAAAACCGTGCTGTTTTACCTTTCGCAGCCGCATATTGTGCAGGGTCCCTATGGAATGCAGAGCAACGGCCTGACTATATCGAACGAGTCATGCTCCGTTCGTCATTCCTTTTAATATTTGTTATCACTAGTTTTACTGCGTGATCTTTTGCCAAACGGTTGCAATATGACAAGCTAGTCTAGACAGTGGATTGTGATAGTGCATAAGAATAAAATATATTGCATGTTCGTGTATTCGGTAGACGTAATTACTAGTAAGCACTGAAGGCTTCTTTGTGTCATGACATTCAATATTCGAAGCTAGATATTTGTTTTCGAAACATCGCAAATGCACTCACCCCTAATAACAGTATTGCCCCTCTAAAGCCCTTCACACGCAGGCAACAGGATGGCTTCATCTGGGAGAGGAGTTGCCTGCAAGTTGCCATCCCACGCAGGCAACTAACCTGGATGGCTTCATCTGGGAGAGGAATGTTACAGCGCATCAGTGCTAGTGCACGAAAGTAGCGCGCAGAGAAGACCACGTTGTTGCTGCGATCGCGACCACCTGGGTGCCTCGGCATTTGCATACGTATTAAAAGCTCCTGAAGCCCTGCGTGGCTCGTAACAGACTTGGTGGAAATGCTGGGTATCGATCTCCATCGAGAAAGTCGAGGGGCCTCGGCTGCACGACACAAAACCTGTGCGACGGCCGAGTCGTCAATACGCAACCCGGAGATCAGATTCACTGCCAGAAGTGATGCTCAATGATGGATGACTTTCTGCCACAAACTTTGCATTATCAGGAAATTTGGAGCCGCTCTTGCGTCATGCGCCCTGAAATGATTCAAGCCTGTATGAAATATTGCGCTGTGCAGACTCTACCATGCAGTATCCTTGCAGACAGATCGCCATTTATTTGAGCCCTGAATTTTTTTGTCTTGTAATAGTGCGAAGCAGCCCTATCGTCCTGTAAGGGATCTTGTAAGAGTCTGCTGAGTCCGTAAAGTCGACTGTATTAAATTCGTCCAGGTGCCTGGAACCATGCATGATTATTTTAGGAAGAAATAAACTCACAATAATTTCATAGCCGGATAATAGCTCTGATATTGAAAAAACTCCCGCAATTCTCTCATGGCGTCTCCTACTTAACGCACCCTTCAGTTAAGGCATTATATGAACCCCTCTCTGTAGGACCACACGGCCATATCCACGTCCCAATATCCCAAGAGCGAAAGAGAACGGCGCGTATTTCGTGACAGCCCTTCCTGAATTCATTAACGTTCGACGATGCAGCTCCTTTTCTTACAACACCTCTCAGTCGTGACCCAGCCAGACATTGAGCAAAATATGACATCTCGCAATACACACGTCCGGGACACCTGCCCTACCTCGAAGCAGAGGCAAGAGAAGGACTCGGCCGTGCTGTTCCTTTACTAGACCGCCTCTGTAAGGGGTGCTTTCTGTATGGACGGTGGTGGTCGCTTTGCGGTTCCATTAGCGAGGGACACGATCCTTTAAGCAGCCGCCCGCAATCGGGTCACGACGGCGCCATCGATTGCACCACACCTGTTTTTCTTAGGGCTCGCGTAAATTTCTTTTAGCCGCTTGCTCCGACGGGACACCGCCGTCGACTGCGAAACAACTCTGGATAGTGGGGGTGACCACAATTACGGTTGAAAAATTTCGCGGGCCGAAGAGATGTCCAACCACAGAAGCAGTCGTTTAGACAGTGCACGTGCACGTGGAACTTGCCGTTTATTGGCGTTGCCAGTCATTCCGACCTCGTTGACGTGCGTGGCCCGACGGCTGGAAGTCTAGGAAATTTATGCCGTTGTTAACTTTAAGGCGCCGACGGGGGTCATCGTTTTCACCTGCCGGTCGTAACCGGGGTTCGTTGAACCTTCTGGTGGATCGCGAGTGCGTTCTTTTTGCTTCTCTTCAAGCCAAGTCACACTGCAGGGCGCTCATGAACGCGAACACAACAAAGATGAGTGTGAAATACCTGCTCTCCCAAGAGAAGCAGGGAACTATCTAAGAGTGATCTATAGCTTGTGGCCACACTTCCTCTGCAGATATAGATGTCAAGCTACCCATTTATCCTCTTTCTTAAAGGGCAACTCCGGCAGTTTTTTCACCACTGTTCTGATATCAATGTTTTCCAATGGTACTGATAGTCCTCTCACCAGCCAGGGTGGTTCAGTTTGCTCAGAATCTGACCAATAATCTTAAATAAGCAACTGAAAGTAGTCTTCAAACCATAACCGAAACGGGTAGATGCTTCGTGGAACGTGTATGGTGACGTCACAACCTTCCCGTCACCAGAAATATGGAACTGGCGCCAAAAATGTCAGTAGCGAGGTCATCCGACGATATACTGAGTTATGCCAGCTTTTGTCATCTTGGCAGTGACGATTTGAGCTCTGATGTATCCCCCTTTTACTTTTGAAGGCCCGCTGGCTCGGGTAGGCTGCGCGGAGATGATGACGTCAAAAGCGCAGGGTGGCTCGCGTGGAAACCGCCAAAACTTTTTAAAATTCATTTACAGGAAAGCTAAGTGACCTACATCCGCCTAACTTGGCATATATTATTACAGTACAGACGAGAATATATCTTGGCGTCTTCACGTGTCCCTAGAACACGCCTTGTTTCACCTGAAAATTTTATTGAGGTCAGTGGACACTGAAAAATCTCCGGAGTAGCCCTTTAACAGCGGCGCTGTTTGGGAGCTAGCAATGCCCGCGGTCCATCACGCTAAAGCGAAAAGCCAACCCCCTCTGTCCCTGGACCCACCAACAATAACCTTGCACTCAGTCCACTGGTACACGACAGTGATTATGCGGAGAAAAATATAGAACAGTAAAGAAAGAGCGAATGGGCAAAAAGGAAGAAAGAAAAGAAATGAAGAAGGAAGGAGAGAACAAAATAGGCAAGATAACTCCAAAGGTTATGAAGCCTTTCCCACGTCATCGCCACAATCGCCTGCCCATCAAGCTTTGTGCATAAGCTATCAGAATTAACTTCATAGTCATCATTGTGACAATATCGTCATTGTATATGAACCCACCTCTTATGTAATGCCCCGCGGGGGTCTTTAAGGTAATAAAATGAAATGAAATGAAATGAGAAGGGTGAAGCGGACCGGTCCTTGCTCCCACGACTCACTACCCGCGCCATTGCCTTCGGCCCTTTGTCCCACGATAGCGATGAGTGAAGACAGCGTTGCCAGTTCCGTCAAAGTTAAGGATAAAACCACTTCACCGACCACACGTTTCTCATATTGTAACTGGCTCGATCTCGTTTTCGAGAGAATTCTCACGTCTCTAAATTTCGTGCAGAGAATCTGGAATAGAGAATATGATGCCGTGGTTTATTATGGAGGTACTATGGCCTTGTTCGGGTCGCCGAGCGAATGGGAAGAAATTTCAACCTCGACGCGGGGGCGTCTTGAAACTAAGAGATTGTGACAGGGTGCCAAGAAGCAATCTCTACAGCTTGGAAATGACTACGTAGTCAAGGTGAGCGGATAGCGAGAAAGAACCCTTGTGATAAAGGTTCGCGAGAGGCTAAGACAGAGAGACACACCGGTTGAATTCGTAAGGCACTTTCTCTACATGACATTTCCCAGACGGCAAGGAACTGACTAGGGCTTATGTTTGCAGAGGGCTAAAGGGAACCCCTACAGTTGTCGCGAGAACGCTGAGTATTCCGAGGACCTAAGACGACCGGAAAACGAGGGAAAAGAAAAGGAGCCTTCGCGTCGCAAAGTAGATGTGCACGAGAATATTCCTTGTTTTGCCGTTTGCACCTGTGAGGATTTTTCGCCACACTTACCTTTCTGTGAATCGTCAGCGCGATGTTGCTTACCTCCTATCCTCGCTGCGTATCTACGATGCGAATGCTTACTGCTTTTCCTCGTTTTCCGGTCGTGCTGGTTCTCGGAACCACCAGTGTTCGTAGTGAAGCACTTTACCTCTTTCTAACTCTTCCAATAAGCCTCTAGCGAACCTTTATCACCAGCTAGCAACGCTTGCTAGCTTGTGCGTGCTATCCTGTCACCGAAACTACGCAACCAATTCCAAGCTGTCGCGCTCGCTTCGTGGATCTCTGTCACGCTGTCTTCGGATTCTCGCGATAGTATCTTTCCATCTTTGGCGCTTCTATGCGCCTTTCCTTGAAGGCACATTTCCCCGAAGTAAAGAAAGCGTCACCACGGTTGCCAACATTTTAAAGCAGTCCGCTTCAAAAGCTCGCTCCTCGTAATGGGGTCCATGCTCTAGTTTACTGGCATAAAGAGTGAAGCACACTACAGTCCCAGATGGACATGTCGTGAATAGGCACGACGTTTGGGGAGCTTTAAAGCATACTGTAAATTGCGATGCACTTTTCAGCGTGCTACAGGAATTTATGTCATGTAACTTCTATGATGGCTTTTCTGTAGTAGTCATCCATTCTCAATGTTTGGGTGGAAAGAAGAGGGAGGGCTCGGCACCTAAGGATGCAGCTTCGGCGGGTATACTCGACTTTATAATATTAAATGCACAATGAACTCATTGTATGTTGCAAATTATGTAAACCACCTTCCAATTGTGCTTTTTGTGTATTGAGCACAATTCAGTTTCTTAAGCAGTCACGCGCTGCAATCAAAGTAGTTTTACTTCATGACACACCAGTCGATACGGTGTTTGAAACAGACCTACCAAACGTGGGTCACATTTTGTGGAGCAAACACGACACTACATGCGATGGATTGTTGAGCTGATTCTGCTTGCCTCATTACCTTTCTTCGTTTTCAAAGAAATAGGCAAACGACGTTCTTTTCTTAGGCTAAAGAACAGTTTCTGCCCTTTTGATTATTATGAATTGTTATCTGAAACCTTACAATGGATCGCCTTTACAGCAGAATGCTCGTGAGCTTAAGAACACTTCGATTTATAGGACACTACGCTCGGGCATGTCATCACGGAAATGAGGCCGTCCAATCTCTAGCTCGAAATTTCATCAGTGTAGCAGGGCATACCAACCTAGCAGGTCAAAGCTGCGGAAACCTGCAAACTGGAGTAACGTTAATAAAGAGAAACATTACTCGCTCCACCTAGCGTGTTTCCCCAGGACTCATTTGCCATATTCATGCCCACCTGCTTCTAGTCGTCGACGGATACAGCCTCGAGGTTTTTAATCGCTATCGTGCTGCTTAGCTCATTTGGCAGAGCGAGTGCCTAGCAAAGGCATTAGTCCCGTGTCCGAATCCCGGAAAAGGACGAATTCCGCGGCAGCTAAGAAACTTTCACTTCTGAGAAATCCTTGTAGCTTTGTGCTACAAAAACGATTAAGTCCTAATTTACTCGTCCATAAATGTTACTCTAGAGTGCGGGTTTCCGCAGAATTAATGTGCCGCATACTTTTCCTTGTTATCTCATCTTGTCATAGAGGAAATCGTGTTTACACCAGCAAAGTTGGAAAGTCATACTCTGGCTGTTGGAGCAATTGACGGCTGCTATTGGAGTTCGTTCACAAAAAGGTAACGAAAGTACGATGAGTGCCCCTGATACTGCTATGCTATCAGTTTCTCGTTCATTTATTGTTCAGTAAGTCTAAATTATGTATCTCGTATACGGTGCCAGTATATCAGATTGCCATACTTGCAAGTTCTGGCCCGAAGTGAGGGTTAGAGGCCGTCTGCGACTAGTAGTAGGCTCAGAGACAAGTGGATCATAATACGAGCTCGAAAGCGACGCAGGTAGCCATGCCCGTGGCCAAAAGTACCTTTGTTTCGCCGTCGGTAAGCGTCGGAAAGTAGTATTTAATATTTCCATCCGCAACGGCTTTCAACATGGATCAGGAAGGTGTCATGGTAAAGTATTGCTTTGCGCTTAGGGCCGCGGGAAATCGTTCTCGAAACACGCTCTTTCATCATCGAAGTCGCGTGTAGGCCATCTACACCACTTCTTCGGATAATTCAACATAACATTCGCATCAGAAAAACCTCTCGCGCTTCCACTTTCTTCAGCATCGTTATCCTCAGATGAGTCGGCTTGCTCTTAGCCACTGCAGCGTCTGGAAACATCACCTTCGCGGCTCTCATCGACAAACACTCTAAGAGATAGACGGTCTAACCGATGTCGATCCCATTAGAATTGTCGGCCTCTTTCTTCGAAACAAATAGGACGTCATTTTGGAATTACCTTGGATGCAGCGGGAAAATGGCTTCATAAAGCAAACTGGGGTATCCGAAACATTACTGGGGGTTAAGTTGTAGTCGTACGAATGTTTACGTGGCAATGTATTGGACTCATTTAAGGATATATAAACAGGCTCGAATGTGCGCAACAGCTTAAGTTGCGGCATTTACTGCGCAGTGTGTCATGTACGGCGCACCCCAATCAAAGTGAATGGTGATTGATTTGTGGGGTTTGACGTCCCAAAACCAGCTCTGTTTATGAGGGACGCCGTAGTAGAGGTTTCCAGAAAGTCCGACCATCTGGGGTTCCTAAAAGTGCCATGACGTCGCACAGCACACGGGCCTCAACATTTCGCCTCCATCGAAATGCAGCCGTCGCGGCCGGGATTCGATCCCGCGACCTTAGTATCAGCAGCCGAGTGCCATAACCAATAGACCACCGTGGCGGGGCAATCAAACAGAATGTATTCGGCAACAGGGAAAACCAAAAATAAAACTTTAGATGCTAGACTAGTGCCTACAGCGTCCGCTACATGTGGTAAGCGAAAGAACAGCCTTGTATTAGGTTCACGGAAATGAAGCAGTTTGCAATATTAACTATGCGGAACTTGTGGTAGGCTTCGGCGACGACATTTGGACCGCAGACGAATAAGGCCCTAACTTGGTAGAAACAAGCATGCCCAATTCAAAATAATATGGGCAGCCTTTAACAACTCACTACATTATGCATCAATGAAGTTGGTTATAACCCTCGAGAAACACTAGATCGAACGCTTGCAGATCATTAGTTGGTAAGGGCGGCAGCCTGATGCATCTCATGGAAAAGTGCCCTTGAAAGAGTTCGGGATGACGTTGCTGAAAGCCTGGCGTCGCCGCGGATAGCACGAAGTGTGTCACGTGTGAAAAGGAGGCGCGGGAGCACGACATATCCCACTGCGCACCATACCAAAAGCCTTCGTTGTGTTTTATGGTGTCGCAGCTTCAGGTTACGCGATGACGCCACGATGCCACATTCGCATGACGTCATTGAGACATCCTAAAGTACGACAAACGTCCGCCTGACGTCGAATAGAGCTTCTCAGAGAAGCTCTGGTGATGAAAGCCCATTCATGGTTTTTAAAGGAGAATTTCCAGCGCGCTACCTTTCATCCGCGGCTGTTCTAAGGCGTTCCTGAACAAACATGTGCCTAGTGTGTGCGTAAAAAAATTTTCGCAGAAATACTCAGGCTCTAATATAAATATGGCGGTGTTCTTTGACCGCGTCAACTGGGAGACCGCTTCTTACTTGCAGCGGCATAGCTTGCTTGCCACCAGATCTCTTAAACACCGTACTCGTTACGACAAGCTGCTTTGCTTTTGCCACGCGCTGTCACTGGCAGACAAAAAAGAAATGCTCACTTTTCTGCCCCGAGCCATTTTGTAACATTGGCTGCGAGCTGTGCGCTTCGAGACGAAGCGAAACATTTTTGGGCGGCTGTTCTAAGAGATTGGGAACGCTTGCGTAACAATTACATTACGAGGAAGTTCCTCTTAAAAAGAAGGGGCTCTTTCTGACATTTCCTGTGCACCTACTGCGGAATCTTAGCACGGGACTGGCTTTCTCTATATACTTGTTTCATGTGTCAAGTGCATCGCACTGGAGGTATGGTATCTTTCGCTTTAGTCTTTTCAGTAGGTAATCGTCCCCGCCAAGGTCAAAGGATTTGCCGATTGATGATCGAGCCCAGAATTCTTGTAATCACAATTCATTACTTGAGATGAATGAATTCTGTCTTGTTCTGTGCTCTAATAAGCTGTACCAGCTTTGCGTATGCTGTCCTTGGCTCAGACAGCGGAGTGAACGTCACCGCGGGACACCAGTGAATCCAAACGAGCATAACCACAGTCTCTTAAGAACATCCTCTACGATACATCTGATGTATCGGACACAAAATGAGTGCCGAAAACCGCCTCTTGTTAACTAGGAAATATAAAATCCGCTCACTCTGGCATTTCGGTGGTCGACGTGAATAACAATTGTCGAGCTTCATACCGATCGACTACTAAGCGATCCCCTTCATATTACGTTCGCACCATGGTATGCGAAGGAACTCTCATCTCAGAAAGAAAAGCGAAAGTGCATATAAAAGACTAAAGATAAAAATGAAAAAAAAAGAAAGAATGACTGGGCGTCAGTCTTGGAATGCGCGCACATTTAGCCATCTCTTTCTTCGTAGTCCTCACGGGGAATGAGGTCAGTGACCCGTCGAAGGAGGCATCGATACGCAAAGGCAGCTCAGGTCTGAGATGCTGCGTGCGCCGGGTGGAAGGAGTCAGTACAGAAGGTCTGAATATTGGACTTTTCTTTTTTTTAATGCTTGCTTGCAAAGCCAAGGCGGCAGTCAGTGGAAGCTGCGGTCATAGCGGCGCTATACTAAATATAGGCACAAACCACAGTGGATGTGGTACACTAAATTGTACCTTCTTATTTTTATGGAAGGCGCACGAGGAGGCTGCGGACGTAGGACAAGCAGGCTAGGTGCTTCACTAGCAGTGACGCAATTGCTACGACCTTCAGTTTTGCCTTGTGAAAAACATTTTCCTTATCGCACTGATTGCTTATGTTTCAGTGTCGTTTGAGCTTACCATCTTTCCAGTTACATCACAGTTTTGACCAATCAATCAATAAATTAGTCAATCAGATTTTATTGTTATGTAAAAAGTGCATACATATGGAATAATTGGACCGGTGGCCTACAGCGGCTAACTTCTTGTCCAGTACAATGTACAACAAGCTATGCGGATGCTAGAAGAAAAAAAAAGGAGGCACACATACACTTCAGACGCGTATACACTTACTTTTGTACTACACAAGTACAAATAAAACTTATGAAGATATACAACTGAACGGCATGTCAAGCCATTTCTTCACATACACACATGTTTACAGGTTCTGAGTTGACAGAAAGAATGACATGCATGCTAGGCTGAAATTAGGGGCACTTATTATCTCAAGGGGGACCGTATTCCATATTTTAGTGCCAGTAAGTGCTACTGCTCTTTTGTTGTCTTGGTTACGAATGAACGTAAACAATAATATAAACTTTAGAATGGACTCCCCTGGTTTGCTTTGGTTAAAAAACAAACTAGGCAACCAGGACACACTACACTGCATAAGTGCCAAAAGTAGATGTCTGGAGAACATTTAATTATGTTTTCAGATAGGCGCGATTTCGTTTAACGCCTTTAGTTGTCGAGCATGGAAGTACGCGCTCCAGCAAACACTTTAAAACTACATTACTTCGTCGAGGTCGTCTGAATGAAATAAGTATAGTGCGAGGAATAAACTTTACTTTCCCTTTTATTTTTCGAACACTCTCCGTCCTTTCCTGGTGCTCCACTGTAGCAAAGCAAATACGGGAATAAGCTAAACGACTGCGGCGTTCATTTCTTTCAGTTTTCCGTTTTTCTGGGCAAAATCTTCCTTCACTGTTGCAACATGTATGCCGTTGGTGGCGGTGTAAGAGCAGCCGGTGTCATTCTGGTACAAATGGCTGTTTACTGCTTCGCCTGACCTTCCTGTGAGATTACTATATAAAAGTACGCGTCACTGGGTTTCGATCAACCTCATGTCTCCGGAAGACAAGAATTACAGCAGGGCGCTTTCCTCCAGTTTAATCGTGCCCTTCGCCGAAAATGAGGAGTTCAAAACCTTCTGCGTGTAAGGTAAGACTTCGAAAACGTGCAACATAGTGAGCCTCTTGATGAAAGAAAGCAAGCAGGAAATACATCTTGAGGCAGAAAACAGAGCATAGGCAGGAAAGAACACAGTGTACAAGAAAACAAGTTTAAGAAACTGGCTTGCTGGTCAAGTTGGTGTATAGAAGCATAAGACTCTTTCCTGCGTACAGTTTTTCTAAAAGGTCGTATGGACATGAGTACGGAATTCTGCCTATTCTTATGCCTACTTTTTCGTCTTGACTTCCTTCATTGCTGGTCGCTCATTGTATGAAATTACTATGTACCAACTCGCCGAACAAGCCATTCTTACGAAAAGAAATTACTGCGTACCGAAGAAAATTCAGCCCTTGGACTCGCAAAACGTCTTTTTGACTCTGCTGGCGGCCGGATGCATCCCAGGTGTTATACAGTGCTGAGACAATGCGACAAGTGGGGTAAAATGCAGGTGCTGTTAATACAGTTGATTTGCAGATAGGAAAGTGTGACTCAAAAGGAAGCGGCTTGTAACGCTGTACCAATCCAACGAAGTGTATTGAGCGATTTACAAAATTTCAACTAACAAATAAGGAACGCAAGTATGACGGCGCCTTCATTTCTAAAGTGCAGATGTTGTAGTAGCATCGACTGCTGTGGTTGCTTGCTCCGGCAGCTATCCGTTCCTAAGACACTAAGTCTCAATTTAGGAAGCATCAGCGATAAATTACTCATTAGTGTTACTACGGGCTCTCGTAATGCCGCGTTGCGACGTTCACGTAAAATATGTGCGTTAAAAGCTTACGCAATGTTATTGAAACACACTGTTTCTTCGCGGCCGCTACGCAGCAGTAAGTCAACGTTCAGGAAAGTTGCCGTTGCTACAGAACAGACGCTAGAACCTGAAATTGTGTAATACCTGCAGCAAAAAACTGAACATAGAATTCCTCTTGGGAACGTGAAGTAGATCCGAGCATTTCTTACGCAACGAGCAATTTCTTACTTGCGAATGGCAGCCTGCAGCAGTGCCGTTGTTCCGTTGTAACCGGTTTTCACAATCAACTTCTGTTTGCTCACCGTAAGTTTATTGCCCCGTTCACCGCATTTTTTGTTATTTTTTTGGGGGGGGGGAGGGAAGGATTAAGGGTATTGATGCTGCAAGCATGGTTACTGTACCGAAAAGCAGCTGATACGGGGCCAAAGTAGGGAACATATTTCTGGCGATGCTAAGCAGTCTTAAATGAGGCACAAGTTCACTGTGGCGCCCCCTTTTATCTTGCGAAGGCATTACGTAATCATGAACACAATTAACTAAGATATTCTTGTTAAGACGTGAACGTTGTGAGATTAGTATTCGCTGGCTTCGACGTTCGCAAGGCTAAGCAGAACCCCCAAAAAGGCTGAGTTCAGACATTGCTCGACGACAGTAGGGAACGAAATTTATGTGTTTTTATTGTAGCAGTTAAGGCAGACAATTCCTTTTAATGTTCAAGGACTATTTGACGAAATATAGGCGAACATAAACCAATAAATTGTCTTCTAGGCCTCATTACTCCACGGAATAAAGACTTCTAAAAGAAGCATTCTTGGAGGAATTATAATGAAAGCGTTTCTTGCCATATTGCATTTCTTTTTGTGATCATTTTGCAGGCCTTGTCACGTGGTCTAATGTGGGGATAAAATACAATAGGAACATGCGTAAGGGGATGTCATGGCAGACGGTCCTGAAGTGAATTTCGAAATGTTCTGCGTACTAGAGTTCCTTCGTGGTTCTCAGCTAGGCTGCCTATTACTTTTATATAAATGAGAGCTCCTGTCCTAGAGCACGTCTAAATTCGCTTCAGAAGCCAGGAAGGTGACATTTTCGATATTGAACATTGCCTTAGTATTTGAGCCGGAGATACGCGAGGACGTAAATTGATATTGCATTTATTAGTCTAAAAGGACCACTTCGTCAGTCCGATCGAATATCATGGGTAAACAAAAAATACATTATCAGAACATATGCACACAAAAAATGTGAGCAAATATTCGTTAATAATAATGGCTGGTAGCGTTTTACGTCCCAAAACAACGGCATGAATTTGAGGCCCGCCTTATTTTGTTGCTCCAGAAATTTGGGCGACCAGGGGCCGAATTAACCAAACTTCCCTTACCTAAGAGTTTCTCGCGACTGGTCGGATGGCTATAATGATATCCCGAGCATGGAGATTGGCCTTTTTCTTTTTTTTTTCAGCGTAAGATATTTCTGTGAAAATCGGCAGCGGTGTTCCTTAGCGTACAGTGAAAATGTGAAGTGCACTAACCTCTAACGTTTTCGCCTCTGTCGACAATGCGACCGCCGCTGCCGGCATCGTGTCCGGGTCCTTCGGGCCAGCGGCCTGGGAACCCTGACTTGTTACGCTTGCATCTGATTGATAGCAAGAAATCATGAGTCCCCTTAACATTCAGAAAAACGTATGTTAATAAAGCGCGAACAAGTGGGAAAAAGAAAGTACTAAGAAGCGAGAGACGCAGAGCGAGGGGCAAGACCGCAACAGAAAGAGAGGAGAAGGTGGTTACGGTTGCGACTTTAGTGCATGAGAGTTGGCAAAAGGTAATGAAAATAAAGGACAATGTCGGTTGCTGCGCATAGCAGCCTTCTTCCAGGTTCCCAAATATTGTTGCGGTTTGTCCTGCATTGGTCGAGAGGGTCGAAGTCGCTCCGAAAGTCCAGTTCAACGACTAATGCCTGCCACGACCAATTACAGACACCGCCTCACCGCATGTAGCGTTGATGCGGTGTCTGCCTAACGTTGCATCCCTTCGTGATCCCTCTGAGTTCTAGGCTAGAGGTGCATGAAACCGATTTGTCGATGAGCTCATCGGGGAAAAATTTGTGAGGGCCCTTTGAAAACGGTATTTCTGAATTCGACTCTAGTTGCTTGTTGGGCTCTGGCTGAGCTCAACGCAAGATGAAGGTCTTGACTCCCGTTACGAGTCTGCGTATGGCTGAAGACGTCCGTCCTTGTGGCTGCCAGTAATGTTGAGCCCGGTATGTTGTAAAATATACGCATTCCACAGGAAATAAGTCAAACCGAACGACTTTTCAGACCGTGGTACTTGTTGGAGCGTTCAGTAGTCGCTATCGCTTCAGGGAATGATAAAATCGCGAATCACAATTACAGAGCGCATGCATGTACTTAAGATGAGTGTAAATCATCTGTGCTTGTGCCGGGGTTAAATAAACAGAAAACATTTAAATAAGGAAGCGCGATTTTCAGAATGGCTTGGTCACTTCCTGCAAGAATAACTCAGCGCTCAGCCTTACAGTGCGTTTATCACTTCCTGTGAGATAATGTGACTTTATCTTGCAGGAAGGGGATGCCGATCAACAGGCTTGGCTGCAGATCGTTCTTAACACAGCAAGAAGAATTTGCCGCTACTCAAGCTGGCTTAAGAATGACGCGTTCTTCGATTATGCTTTTATGTTGTATGGATGTTTGGTAATGGTGCTCTAACTAGTCGCACCTCTTAAACAGATTACAAATATAATTTGCTTTTGTAAGAAGTACCTCTTGAGATATACGAAAATGAAAACAGAGCAGGCGACATGCATCAGGGTAGTTCGTGAACACAAGTACATGCATCCAAGTTCAGGACTTGGCAGTACTGTGACATTTCGCGTCGCCTAATGATGAATCCTTAATTCATAGTATCGTGAATATATCAGCCACTTCAAATGTCACCTATTGTGCGTGTTGGGGGACGCGCTGTAAAGATGGCTTCAGCACAAACAGTGCTGCATGCAGGCGAAGACACCACCATAGGCTCTATTAGGTTTCACGACGCGCTGACGCATCCTTTGTTAAGCTGAGCTTGTAACTTCAATTGAAACCACGGAAGGATCAAATACTTATGCCCTTGGCTCAAAATATAAAAGACTCCCAAGGCCTGCGCAGATGACAGAGCGCAGTGGTAGCGTAAGCTAGACTGCTGCGTGCTCTGTCAATCTTTTCTTTCAGTCTTACTTGTTTCCCTATGTTTCGGTACAACGTCCACAAGCTTAGAAGGTCCTGTAACCTCCCGAAACAGGCATACAGATTTAGATTCCGCATCCTGAAGTGCTGCACGGCATTACCTAGACGAAGTGCCCATGTCGGCACTGCCTTTAGAAAGTTCGGCCTTCGTTACAGTATGGCGGGCCACATCCGAAAGTCAGGCTCCTGCGCTGAACTTTTGCAGGCACTTAGCCGCAAAGTGCATAAAAGTGGGTCTACCATGGTCCACCGAGAGCGTCTAATGATGCTGTCGTAATGTGGCACGTTTTAGCGACCCACGCCGAGCTAACGAAGGCCGACGGTAAATAAAGTAGGTACGGCAGCCCTGACGTCTCCTCTAGGCTGGCATGATTGGCATAGATTTCTTTGTAGGCGTAAGATTGTGTTTATGTTTTCTTTCTTACCGTTTTTTTTACACTTGCCATTACGCTCCGCCATCACTTAGGGAGTTGGCTTGGTACTATTAAGACGAATTAAGTGTGGCAGTTCGTTTACATGCGGGTTCAATGTTGGCACACTTGACGCACATTCCAGCGTACTCGGAAGTTCTTTTTAGACACTGATGACACGGTATACTGGATTGAACTGCTTAGCAAGAGCTGTTCTTATTTTTAAAGGAAGTAAAGAAAACAAGAATACTGGTTTTGTAAGGGGAAACTCAAACAAACATTGGGGATGCTGTAAACAGTAGCTTGATATCCTGTTTATTTGGCGAATTTTCAATGAAAATTCAACGTCCTAAGAAGCAGGTTGCTACAAATCTGTACAAAAAAAAAAAAAAACTGAGAATACGCAAACTCAGTTTTCATTAAACCATTCGTAGAGGCATCATTCTAACCATTCTAGAGAACTTTGGCTCTATGCCTCTAACAAGAAATGTTGGTCCTAAAATGTAAAAAATGCGCGGCAACTAGCATTAGCGAACGGATGTGTTAGCGCTACCGGAGGGAATTCCAAAAACAAGAATAAAGAAATGTTGAAGGTGAAGAAGCATCCGCGGAGAAAAATTTTGACTGGCCGGCTAGAGAACAGCTAGCAGGAGGTCCCCACGACTGGCTTCTTAGGACCAGAGTAAAAGGTCACTGTCTGTCTGTCTGTCTCGCAGCGACAAGTGGAGTATCAGGCGCAACCTTTCCTGTCCACAACAGCGGTCATTCACTGCGTCTCCGTTTTTCTGGGACATTTTTCCATCTCAAATGCCTCAGGGCAGTTCGTTGCAAAGAAAAAAAAAAGAACGCCTGGCAATCTACCTCATGGTTCAATGCATCTTACCTCCTCGTGACTAACAACTACACTAAGCTATGTCGATACCTTGCGTGGAGAATACTTCAATTGCGAGTAATGCGCCCTTCTTACACCGTGCATCACCGGTGAAGTGACTTTTTCTTTAAAGAGCTCCTTTGGTTATATTATAGAAATAGCAGTGTAGGTAGCTATGAATCTTGTTCTTTTCCTTTTTCTGTGTGTGTGTGCGTTTATGGGGAATTGATTATATGGCTGTGTATCATTGCCCGCTCCTTATGCGATGATAGCTGACATAGACATGCCAAGTGGTGTCAGCTTACACGATGCTTAATGTGTGTGTTGTGTTCTTTATGGCGTTAGCGCATAGCGACGTTGTGTCTCTTGCTCAGCAGCTCTGATTCACCTAATCACCTTCGGACGTTACGGAAAGAAAAATCTGGAAAAGGTGTGAATCATATAAAAAGCTCAACGTTTACACGTGTATCTTGTGTATGTGATACCAGAGCATAAATCTAGAAGAAAAAGCTGTTCAGCCGTCAGCCTAATTAATGACACTTAATTGTACGGGAGCGGATCTGCGCCGGGCTGGAGATGGGCGTATGAGCCACGCGTAAGAGAGCCAAAAAGGTCAAAGGCAATAAAAAAAAAGGAAAGAAAGGAAACCATGTAGGAAACAACAAAAAAAGAAATAAGAAAATCAGGTATGGCTCATAGCTCCATTGAATACATAGTGTGAGCTAGTCCACCTACACTTAAATTCTATCTCAATCAACCAAAAGTCCACTTCACTGAAACCGGAACTGCACAATGCGCTGGGGCTGGAGTCACCCAGACTGTTTACGGGAACATTCAGGTCTCCTTGGGATTGTTTAGGCGTGAGGCACCTTACGCGATTGGCCTGTGTATGGCTGTGATTGGCCTGTGATATGGCTGTGTAGTTACTGTGTATGGCTCCTGTAGGCTCCCTACAGGAGCCGTACATAGTAAGTCTAGGCGTCTGCTGTCGTCATCATCGTCGACGCTCGTCACGGTAACACAAGAGGAGAAAGAAGGGCGTGCGAGCGCTGCACATTGGGCACTGTATAGAGGAAGGGCATGCGCACTCTTGGGCACCACTAACTAATAATCATGATTGCTTTAGGTGCGAGATGGGACTGTCGGCGTCTCATGTCGTTATCACCGTCACGGTAAAACAAGCGGTCAAACTATGGTCAACTAAAAGGAAAATGTGGCTGGTACCTCTGTCAAGGAATGGGTATAACACGAAAGTGTAAATTCCTTTTCGCATAAGCAGTTAAATGTTCATTGTTACATCGAGGTGAACTTCCCATTGCTATCGGTGTTTCGCTGGCACGACACCGTGTGACGTGGGCGAACCCACGTTCACACATCTCCTCCATAACATCAAGGGCCAACCCTTTGTGGTAACTGAAGTAGTTTACCTAATAACTGGGCACAGTCTATAGCGAATGCCGCGAGACAAAGGTATCAGTCATATTTACTTGCGCCACATTGACCCGTCCGAGCTCTGGCGCGTAACGCCGCAGTTTTCGTGTTCCCGTTAAGCTCGAAGAGTAGTCGTCGGGGAAAACGTCATCCACGAAGAAAGATGACCGGTGCCCTACCACCGTGCTATCGGCGCATATACGCTCGAGGCTGTACGAACGCGGCTATGCGTGCGGCTCTGCACGCGTTCAGTCGAGGCGGACATTGGAACACACCTGGAATAGTGCCGCCATCCAATAGGGACGAAGCAAAGCTGCCAGTGATTCATTTTGCCTCTTTGGATGGCGGCACCGTTCAAGGTAATGTGCGCTTGGATGCACGCGTGCTGAGCCGGACGAGACAAGAAGATTCGTTGATACCGCATCGAGCATGTGCGGCGTTAGCACAGTGGTAGCGCACCGGGCACCTTTCATCGTTGTGCTGGGTCGATTCGCAGAGCATCAACAGAAGTTCTTCTGAGCGTTTTTGCTTGTTCTTACATGTTTACTTTACTGCATCATATCCGTTACGGTAGTGACGTGTGGGACCGTTGTGGACCACGGCATAAAACACTTGCGTGTTAAGAAGCATACTAGCTAGCACTAGCTGCACGATAGCTGATTGCATAATAAATGTACATCTCTCTATAGTTTAAACAAATCCAGTCTTCTGACTCTCATTGCCCATTAGTGGCGATTGACCAGTGCATCACTGCATACTTCCCACTTCCTCAGGTTCTACGTTAGTGGAACTGCACATTTTGTCCCATGGGCTACCGTTCAACATAGCTGGCGAAAACAAGCCAGTACACGCCAACGTGTATACAACGGGAGAACACGTTATATGGAAGCTTACGATACAAATCTTACGTGAATCGTGGAGCATGGAATCACATGCTCCTATATATTAGGCGCCATTATTTCACCTGCCTCATCGAAAGTGCACTTCCCGCAGACTAACGCGCAGAAAGTGCAGTCACACACGTTCATTTTCTTTCTGCTTAGAGGAATGACGCGGGAAGTGCATGCGTCTTTTCTTTTTTTTAACGCTTACCTTTAAATGCACCCCGCCGTCGTAAAATCCCGTTGAGCGTATTCCTTGTTCTTACTGAGCTCCTTGTGTTTCTTCAGTGTTTTTTTTTCTCTACATAGCTTGCCCTATTTTGAAACTAATTCTTTTCTCCTCGGGTAAAATTCGCCTGGTTACTTAAGACGACGGCGCTCGGGCTTATACTGAGAGCGGATTATCTCCGGTCCTCCCGTAATATATGTTCTGAATTACCTGCCTCACTATGAGGGAGTAATCTTTGAATTATATGACTCAGACAAGATTATTATACCAGGTATGTGAAGCCTAATGAGGAAACCTTCGTTGAATAGTGCTCAAGTCTGATCCTGCAATGCGTAAATTTAGCACTTAAATTTTACTGACCTATGAGTAGTTAGCGTACAGTGCTGTACGTTAACTCTTTCACGCGCAGAAATATACGCTCAGTGCTTTTTATCGTGCATATCCTGCGACTGCTCTTTCCTTGTTTTGTCACGCATCATGTTGCGAGAAAGATTTGTTGGAAAAGGGGAGTAATTCGATCCAGAGGGGACGATAGATGTCTCATGCCTGAGGATACCTCAAACGAGACAGGCAAAAGTGAGTGAATTAAAGAAGTAAGTGGAAAAGAGATGCCACCTTCCAGAGACAGGAGATTACCCACACAATGGAGCGTCAGGTAAGCGCGCTTTTTTGTCCATTAGAAAAACCGGTGGGCGCGCGGCGGCGCTGGGAATCGTGCCCAGTGCCTCCCGGATGCGGACGCCTTAACGCCCTAACAGGTAGGCCCCTGAAGCAATAGGCTGTGAGTGAGTGAGTGAGTGAGTGAGTGAGTGAGTGAGTGAGTGAGTGAGTGAGTGAGTGAGTGAGTTGCTTGCTGTGGTAGTTTAGCAGCTCCTGCATTACACTGCTAATTTCACGGATGTGAGTTCGATTCAACGGCGAACCAGAGTAAAATTTTCTTGGGAGAAGATTTTAAGCGGATTGATGTTCTAACGGCACACATGCATTGTTATACTGACTGATGGCAGCCAGAGAGCTTGTTCTGAGCTTCGTATTTTGTGATTACCAGACTTGTACACTTTCGTCGTAAAATGAAAGCAATTGCAATTATCACGCTGTAAAAATCAACCCTTTACAATAACAATTGCATCCTCAAAAGCAGTAAGCGAAGAAATTATCCTATAGTAATTGCTTGCTTCTCACGTTATCTCTCATACAGATTCTTTAATACGGTAGCGCTCTTCCCTACAGCATGGAACAGGTTGCGATGTCGCAGGTAAAGGAAGTCGGAAAAATAGGTACTTGCAGTAAGTACCTCAAGTTTTCCTCATTTGTTTTTAACTGGTGAACGTCCCTATGTCAAGATTTAAAGGCTAGCTTGAAATTTGGCACACAGATATGACGTTTGTACTTGCAAGTCTTTTTAACGCGAAAGTGTTTTATGCCCGGGTCCACCATGACCTCATACGTCACTACCGTAACGGATATGATGCAGTAAAGCGAACATGTAAGAACAACAAAGAAGAACACCCAGAAAAACTTCTGTTGATTCGCTGGCAATCGAACTTACAGCCCCCCGCGCCACGACGAAACGTGCCCGGTGCACTACCACTGTGCTAACGCCGAACATGATTGATGCTGTACGAACGCGCCTTCTTGCCTCGTCCGGCTCAGCACGCGCGCATCCATGCGCACATTGCCTAGAATGGTGCCGCCATCCAGGAAAGGCAAAGTGAACCACTGCTTTACTTCGCTTCTCCTAAGATGTACCCGACTACTTACTGTGACCCCGACTGCGACTCCTGCCAAGTGCCAGCAACAATAAAACATATCCTCTGGGAATGCCCAATTCACGAATCAAGCCGCGCAGCTTTTACGACAAGAGCCCAATTCACGCTGCCCCAACTCCGCAGAGACGAAGCGGAAACTACCCATTGGATACTCGAAGATCCGCTCATCAAAGCCAGGCTGAACATATGGCGCAATGCATTGCGCACGACAGTCATCCCCTGGCCTGCAATAACATGCACGACAAGCTCACCAGTTTGAGATAATCAATTTTTTTACCATGGTGCTGAAGCTCACAAGCGAGAGCACACTGTATATAGTCAAATAAAGTTATCAATCAATCAATCAATTAATTAACCAATTAATTAATTAATTAATTAATCAAATCTCCTGAATGGCGGCACTATTCTAGGCGCGTTCCAAAGTCCGCCTCGATGAACGCGTGCAGAGCCGCGCGCATAGCCGCGTTCGTGCCGCTTCGAGCGCCGATAGCGCAGTGGTAAGGCACCGGTCATCTTTCTTTGTGAGTAGCGTTTTCCCGCAGTAAAAGTATGGTCATGTGCGCGAGTTGGAGCTGGTTATGCATATTGATGGTCAGCGCGAAACACGAGGACTAATTCCTCGCCGACCGCCCACCTGCCGATCGATCTTCGAGCGTGATGGGAACAGGAAAACAGCAGCGTTAGGAGCCAGAGAGCGGCAACGACGTTTAGGGGCCAGTGTGGCGCAAGTAAATATGACTAACACCTTTTTCGCAGGGCCTTTACTGTAGACTGTAGAGAAATTCCTTAGGAAATACAACCTATTGACAGATTGCCAATTCGGCTCCAGAAAGGGACGTTGCGCTGAGACAGCACTTCTACTACAAAAAATGGAAATATTGTGCAATTTTGAAAAGAGAAAAGGTAATGATATTAGGTATATTTTTAGACTTCAGTAAAGCCTTCGATAGGGTAAACCATTCATTTTATTTGAAAAGTTAGAACGTTATGGGTTTCGCGGGAAAGCCCTACAACTTGTTAAATCCTATTTGAGAGCGCGCCACCAATACGTCGAACTAGATAAACATAAATCACAACTTGGAACTATTGAATTTGCGGTTGCTCAGGGTAGCATATTACGAGCATATTGGGTAGCTCTTCCTTATCTATATTAATGATATTGTAAGAATCTACGAGGATTGTAAATATATTATATACGCTGACGATTGGTCGGTACCGCTTAAAGGAAGAGACTTCGAGACCTTAACACGAAAGGGAGATACATTCTGTCATAACTTACAGAACTGGTGCAAGTTCAACAGGCTCATTCTTAATGAATCGAAAACTAAATGTGTGTTGTCCCGCACCCCTGGCATTTTAGGAAAGATGGATGAATATATAACTCTCGGGCCATTTCAAATCAGCATAGAAATGCATATTAAGATTCTCGGTGTAATTTTTTCAGAAAATATGTCCTGGAACGAACATGTGAAAACTTTATTACCAAAACTTAGTAGAGCAGCCGGTGTATTAAGCCGGAACCGCCACACTTTTCCTACTAACATTAATAGAATGCTTTATTTCGCACTCTAACTCTCACTTATATTATTGCACACTAACCTGGGGAAACACAACATTGTCAAACCTACAGCAAATATTCCTGGTGCAGGAAAAAGCAGTTCGCTCAATTGAAAACGCCTCCTTTCTAGAACACACTGAACCTTTATTCTACAGACACCATATTATGAAGATTCACAACATATGCAAACATAAATTATTGAGAACCCACAAAAATGCCACATTGGGAAGAAGAGTTATTCGAAGCAACAGCAAATCTCCGAGCAAATACAATTTCATATCCTTTCAGGTATCGCCCTCCATACCACGTTCCTTTCTCGCGTACCCATTACGGCAAAGAAAGGCTTGATTATGTACTTGCAACCACACTAAATGAACTAGACCAAATAAATGTAGACGTTCCCAACATCACCAAGAAACCCTTACTGGATTTGTTCATGTAAATGTATTGGATGTATTCATGTTTCATACATTGATGTTTTTTGGTTTTTTTTCTTTTATCACAAGTCGAACTACTTTTCGGTCATAAAAATGTATATACTCTGCTGGATTTTCTTATGTTTCGTCCTGACAGTGCTACTGTACTGGTGACCAGAGCTCAGTCAAGCTGTGCAAGCGCTGCTTTTTTCTCTGGTCACCTATTTTCGCAGTGACAATACACTGTATTGACTGAAGCGAAAATAAAACTTTTTTGATTGATTGATTGATTGATTGATTGATTGACTGCGCCCACTTATTAGGTAAACTACTTAAATTACTACAAAGGGTTGGCGCTTGATATTATGAAGGCGATGTGTGAACGCGGGCTCATCCACGTCAAATGGTGCCGTACCAGCGAAACTCCGATAGCAATGGGCAAGTTCACCTCGACGTTACATTAAACATTCCACTGCTTATGCGACGAGACATTTCATGTTATAACGATTCGTTTGACAGAGGGATCAGCCATATTCCCCCCCCCCCCCCCCTTTCATTCTAACTGATTATTTTCTTGATTTTATGTATTTGTATGTGCGCGTGTGGTGTTTCCTATTAAACTTTAATTTTGTAGTAGCATGCTTTTGTCCCTCCCCTCTTGTCGTATTTGTTTAGTTAACACACGCTCATACTTTAGACATCCGTGATATTGCAGCTACATCTGTGAGGTTATCTTCACAAAGGTCGTCAGATGAAGACGCTTGTGAGTACAACCTGAAAGACTTCGCTGCATTAACGTTATTATATCGCTTATTTACGTTAGCTGTCTCGGGGCCGCTCCGCTGGCCACGAAAGTAACTGGTGCTGGGGATCAGACTCATGTAGGAACACTTAATGGACAAGTACCATGATGCAACATGTCAGTGGCTTCCAGACCACTGCGGTGTTCTCGGCAAGGAGAATGCCGACAATGCTGCAAAGAATGCTCACAAAAATGGCGTACGGGAAAGAATCCCACTATGATGAACAGACGCAGCAGCATCTATGCAGCAGCATATATCGATAGATCGATCCGGAATACACCTCGTTTTTTGCACTCCCGCCTTCACCGCCTCGACCCATCACCCTAGGTTCGTATTTAATATGGATTAAGCTGCTCCGAAACCGCTATTTCTACCTCCTGTGGCTAGGAGCGCCGTTCACGAAGAAAGCTTGTCGCATTGAAATGGCGGTCAGCGCTGCGTGTGCTGACGTGGAAACGTGCAAACTGTCGCACATATCCTCTGTGACCGTCCTCAGTATTATTCCCAGGGACCATTCCTCGCATCAGAACTTGCTCACCTCGATGGGCGAGCGCCGTCTGAGTAACCAGTGTGGCAATGGCGAAGCACAAGAAGTTCGCAACAGAAATCGACAAATCGCTGCTGAAGTTCATACCAGCAAAGGGTCTCATTGAACGACTGTTACACTGCAGTGTGCGTGTGTGCATGTCTATGTTCTTAGCCATGTCTCTCCCCTTTCCCTTTCATCCTCTTCTCTCTTGTCTTTCTGTTTGCCCATACGCTTTCCCAAGTGTATGGTAACCCAGAGGACAGTATCTTCAGGTTAACCTTCCCTCCTTCGTCGCAACTTTGATCACTCTCTCTTTTCCCCGCCGTCGGGTGATGACGCCGACGTACTGCGAACGGAAGCCGGTCGTTTCACATGAAGGGGTCCATAACGCATTCGCATGAAAATATGTACCCTAGTGGCAATTCTGTAGCACTTCACCTTTGCGGAGTGGAATGTCTCTTCATTTTGCAGAGAACGCCAGGAACGCGATAACAATATTTTTTATTTTGAAAGGCGTTTCCTTCGGCGAAGTTCCGAGCTAAAAACAAAAGCAGGGAAAACTTCGCCGGAAGATTTCTCCTTTTTGAAAGCTCCGCATAAGTCATCACAGATTACGCTCCAGAAGGCGGCATTCCGGAACAGTGGTCTCGCAACCGCATTCTTTTACTATTCTTTAGATATCGTGAATCGGTCAAAGCGTACCAAGCTAGAAAGCGGGCAAAATTTCTCAAGAAAATACTACTCTTCCTTACGGCAGACTCCCTTCAAGTAAAAATGAATGTCTCTCTTTAGGCACAGCTTTGAGTATAAAATGCCAACCAACGCTCCATTGAGTCCTTGAGCCATCGCCATCCGCACCGCAGTACAGACATACATCGAAGCGTGTCCCGTCCGTTCTAAGCTGCTCTTCCGCTGTAGGAGCCATTCTATCAAGGAGGGGGGGGGGGGGGGTAATAGCGGTCAGATACTTTTGGTCACTGTTTGAAGATGACATTTCGATGGCTGCGAGGTCTCGCTGATGGTGTGGGTAGAGGGGTACCCTAATCACCAAAGATGGTACGTGTAAGCCATGGTGGCGACAGCGTAGTGTGCTTCTCTAGGATGTGAGTGCAACCAACAACAAGAGCAATCAATTCCTTGAGATCAGAACAAGGCCGTTTAAAAATAAGCTCACAAAAAGGTACAAGGTGTCACCGTCTAAAATTCCACAATTTCGCTGCATAATTCTATAATATTTTCGGGATGCACGCAGCCCCAGAATCAAGTCCTCAGATGGCAATGAAGCTGCAAATTATATACCACGTGCGTGGAAGACCCGGCAAAAAGCTGAAACGCCGAGTAGCTGCGATGGGCACTCTGAGAAACGACAACCTGCAGCTGCTTAAGACTCTTCTGCCGACTTAACCAGAAAGAGTTTGTACATCAAGTGAATCGAATCGGTAAAAATGAAACTGAACGGAGTTGAGTTTATTTGCAAATGGGTTACGAGGATGACCAGGCAATAAAAACTGCAAGACTCAGCTTGAGGTGAAACCTGGGGAACTCCGAAAAAGGACCACTCCGAAACAGGACAAAAACGAACTAATACGCTGGTATAATACTCCAAGTGAATATAATCGACAAACGGAAGAAAAGACAAATTCAGCGTATTCTACAAGCTGAAAGGAGTACATATACGAACAAAGGCTTCGTCGAAACGTGTCACGATTGTGGAGCAACAGCCTTGTATCGGAAAAAATTCAAAGCCCACATGGAGAATCCTATATGAAAAATTTGGATATCGCACAGATTTAACGGAAAACATGCCACAGGCCACGGAAACGCTTTCTATTGAGCCATTCCACTGCCTGACGCAGAATAAAATAGCGAAAAAGGTTGAGCCCACGGCTCCGGACAAGATCGTTGCAGGCCTGGAGGAAGAAGAAAAAAAAAGGCTAGGACTGGCCATCACGTGAAAATGATACAGCCTAGTCATAAAAACATTAAAGAGAACCGTGGGAAATGGGCCCTGGTTGCATGATACGCAAGTGACAAATTAATGTGCGGTGAAGCGACATTAACAGTTACCGGGTCGGAAACTCCAGCTATTATTATATTCGTGATGGAAGAGCGCATTACTTTCCGCAACAGAGCGTCATACGAGGATAAGACAGCAGGTTGTTAGAAGCAAACGCTTATGGAAGCTGATCGAGCGAGTTGGTAAAAATTCATCATTTGAAGAAAATGCGTACAAAACATGGAAACAAACGAAGATGTGTGGACAACACAAACGCTGACCATCTACTGAAGAAGAACACACAGGCGAAATAGAAAGAATACGCACAACTCTGCGCATGCTCAAGAATGGTAGCCCACCTTTCAAACGGGTGCACGTGGCGATCACCCATATCTAGAAAAATAGTGCTCGCATGTTTGTATGCCTTCCGTCGCTAAAACTGCTGTCACCACAAAGCAGGATAAAATGTCTCTACCTGCGTCATTAAAATTCTGGGTAATCTCCGCGGCGTGTGCTATACGCACCTGTACTGGTCATCCGTGTTCGCACAGTGAAATGGATCATGATTTTATTTCCACAAGCAGGGCCCCAACACTAGGGGCCCGAAGACGCTGACAAGTAGCCCGCCACCGCATTTTGCGAAAGCGACGCACTGATTGCGCAGCATGAAATATTTTGGCAACGAAAAATAGAAAGCGCGATGCGCTAACTACATCTCAATAGATGCCAGTTTTTGAAAGTAGGGTTTATAGGTTGCACGTATACCCTATTACTTCGTATATAGAAAAATAGGAACACGAGACGGTCGCATTTTGCGAGATCGTGGACAACAACAGCATGACTCAAAACCGTGACGTATCTTCTTTTTCTACGCCGAACAACAAGTTCCAAATGGCTCCGTAAGCCGCTTCGGCGGTCTCTAGTGAAAATAAGTGGCTTCCGGTGCAGTGTCAATTGGTCTAGACCCCACGGCCGTCTCCTCTGCCCCCCTCCCCCCCCCTTCCAATCACCCAAAGAAAAAGAAAATAAATAAATAAGAACGTCCAGGAGACAACGGCAGAACAAGCACCGGAAAAGGAAATGAAGCAACGATCCTCAGTGGGCGAAACGGGCACACTAGTTTCATGCCGCGTACCGCGTAGTCGTACCGCCTACGCGACATCTTTTTTCTGCAATGCTGTGCCGTTGGATGGTTACGGATGGGGCCAGCAGCAAGAGATTTGTATGTGAGACCCCATATGAGCTTGTGGGCGGGTACTTGTCCGTATGCGCAGGTATATGTAAGTGCATAGATGCCTGCACGCATGTATGTCTCCCCTGATTCAACAGTGCTTTGAATTGAGAGTGAACGGGGGTATTATTAATATGAACAGTAGGTATATTTATTTCACAGAAAGCAAAAACCGCGTAATAGGTTTAAATCAGCACAAACATGGCTATAATTTTCCAAATATTTATGACCATTCATTCGTTATTATAGAACCCTCCATCTACGTATTACTACTGAGTGCTGACTAATGCGAGTCTTTTACATCTCTTACCCTTCCGGTGCAAGACGAGAAATATTTTGAGGCCAATGTTGCTGGAGCGTGCGTTTTCCCTAGAGAACTTGCCTTCCCGAGGAGAGTCGCTACTTTAACCAAGAGCCCTGCCACGGGTGCCTTGTGACTATGGTACTTTGCCGTTGATCTGAGGGTTGTGGGATCTAAATCCCGGCGGCGACGACTGTATTTCGATGGAGGTGCAATGAAGAGCTCCGCGTACTGTGCGATGTCAGTGCACGTTAAAGATCCCCACGTGGGCAACATTTCCGGAGACCTCCACTACGGCGTCTCTCATAATCATAGCTGGTTTTGGGACGTAAAACCCCAGAAATCAATAAATTAACTTTAACTGAAACAAATCCTCTTGTGGAAATGTTGGATACAAAGGCGCTCCCTGTCCAGAATTGCTTTATCATATCACACCTCGAGCTTCCGCTCAGCTACTGTCCCGCCCAAAACTATGAACCACCCAAGCTTTAGATTTTTATTCGAACACTCTAGAGGTACGAGGGGAGGTCAGGCTAGGTAGGACAGTGAGCAAAGAGAACTGTTGCACGTTTCTATATACGGTTTCCCACCCAAAAACAACGCCGCAGAAACCTTTGGAGCATTGCGACTTGAGTTGGCACTCGTAATTAATTATACGACGCACGCGCGCTTGTAATAAACGTACGAAATATGCGTGTTGGCTGACTAACCATGTGAACCCTTCTCAAAATGACCCCGCTTTCTTTTACAAGTATGTACAGCGGCAAAGCGACATTATTGAGTGACTAGGAATTATAACGATTTTCGGCGACTCAAGCCAGTTTTACAAGAATAATAAGAGCACAAATTTATCATATTGTAAGACGACCAAAAAATTTGTACATTTCACAGAAAATTCCTAAGAGTTGGCAGGTGTCGAAATTGCCTTTCTTATTGTTTATATGCCTTAACAAAACTGCCGAAAAGCGCTCTCAGGCCAGACAGTATAGAGAATCTAACAACTTTCAGGAAGATGCGCTGTACGCATCAGCGTGAATAGTACAAATGCGCGACACCTTAGGCGAGCATGAAATGCGCCACATTAAAAAAAAAAAAAAAACGCGCCAAAGGAACGTATGGGTGGTGACGCCGCCTTGAAGTTCCGGCACTAATACGAATGACGTTACAGATCCCTGAGGGCGTCTGCTCAGGTCTATAAAACTGTTTATCGGTAAGAATGACGAGCATTTTGTTCTAAGAAAGCCACAGTCAGAACACAGGAGAGCGAATTTGGAGACAGTACAAAAAGAAGAAATTGGCCTTCTGACGTCATTAGGGTGAAGTTTCTGGCGCGAATTTCAAGACTAAAACTGTAACATTGATTTTCTCTTTAAAATGTTCAACATAATATGGCTGAAATTTACGAAACCGAGTTCTCGAAATATAAGTTATTTTTCTAAAGCACTTCAAGTTTTCAGTTTATGAAAAAGTGGATTCACCGTTTCGCGACAAGGTGCTCAAGTTTCGCGCGACAATCAAAAACGGAGATTCGGTCACTACTCAGAGAGCCCATGACTAGTTTTGATGATTTGTATGTAAATTGACGTCACTCTACACTGAATCCTGTGTACCATGGTCTAATGTGAGTGAGTAACTGTATTGACGATTGCCTTAGCTGTCCCAGTCTCGTATAATTCATGTGCAAAATGATTTATGCAATCTGGGCTCAGCTTTGCGGGCCTTATGGTGGCCACAAAACGACGAAATTTAAGGTGCCATAAGAATTTCCTTGCTAGACGGTGGGGAGAGCGATGCATCCAATGGCATTTTAGGAGCTGCAAACCTTGTATGCATGCTTTGGACAATGATAGGAAAAGTTAGTGATTACATTTTGCTGTGTAAAGTACGCTTCGCACACTAGATGGCTTGTGTTTGTACCCTGGTCATCTCCAACGCCATTTCGCTTTACGCGATAAGAGAAAGAAACGCGATAAGAGAAAGAAACACTCTGCAAGACGCGCATGACCTATAAATGTGTCCCCTTCTCTTCGAGCAATTCCGGCCTGGTCGCAATTCCACTCACATTGTTTCCGCTGAAATGTCGCAAGCGTAATAGCACACTTACGGGAAGTCGGTGAAAGCGACGTCTGCCGGGGCACTATGACGCTGTTAGCACTTGGCTGCCATAGGGAAATGTTGCAGAAAGGCGAGGTGAGATAAAAAAAAAGAGAATGCCAGGTCGCAATGCTCCGGGGCGAACGTGGATGCGCGGAAGAAAGATGAACATTGGCGTGAGAGGGGCCAAGAACAAACACAACGTTGAGGCGCAGAGGCAGCGGACCGGTGAAAGAGCCGGCAAGCGTGAGAAGCGCTAGGAGCACGAGGCACCGGACAGAAGCCGTTAGGGATGCGTGAATGCACTCGGCAATTCTGTGCAGTTGTGCCAAAAGATAGAGTTCGGTTGCAATACTCTTGCTGGAAGAGAAGTCTCTCATGTTAGCACTGACGGGCTTGGACGTCCTTCAGAATGCATTAGGCTTATGACACGTGAGGAGAAATGAAGAAGTAGGAAGGAATATACAGGTAAACATCGTTGGAGGCGGACACGGAGGACTGAGAACGTAGCGTTCGTTCTGTTTACACCTGTACACGGCAGTGCTTTCGCGGTGTGTTTCATATCGGGCCGACGGCTGTTTGCGTTACACTTGCAATGCGAAGCGGCTAATGGTAGCCAGCAAGTAATTGATATTGGTTCGCTTCATCTTGCATTACATCACAAAATACAGCAGCCGAGTCACTATTTATAGCAATGCTTTAGTGAGAACAGGCATATAACGAACAGGAGGGATTGAATGGAAACGCTGTAAGCACTTGACGCTCAAACAATGCCTCTCGCCTTGTGGCGGCTCATGTTGACATGTACTCAGTGCTAGGAGAGGAACATCGTTTTTTCGCGAGGACCTATACACGTGTTCGTCACGCATGTACTTTTAAAAAGCCATCGTCGCTGAGCCCTCCAGACATGTTCGTGTACATTGTTTCCTTTTTCTACATTTTTATATGGGTAGCGAGAAGGGGTGCAAACACTGATTTTCCGGTGGAAGGTTGAGTATTTATACCTACAAAATTGGGCCTAAGGGTCTCTTAGAAAGCAGCGTACGTATCATTGCAGATACCCTCAGTAATGTAGGCAGTGCTGCATCTGGCCTGTCGTACATTATTTCACATTCCATTAGAGATGATAAAGGCGTAATATATTTCATCTTCTGCTGCTTATATCTGCCGTGCCTATTGGCGAGCAGGTAAAAACGGTGGTTCTGTAAGAATAAGCGCAGCATCGCCGACTACCCAATAAAAATATATACACGTTCGCTTTGTAATTGTGGTGACTCGGCGGATAGTCCACAGGATGTCGTCCTGCCGTTGTGAAAACCTGATGTGCTATCTCCAGACCGTTTGATGAAACTGGTGAGAACAGCCGACAGTTATCAGCAGTGAACTGTAAGACATGACTGAAGGACTTTTCCCGATAACGTAACTTAAATATCCGCGGTAAAATGTTGTATGAACGAAATAAAGACTTCCGATAGGGTAAATATGCACCGGGGACGACCATTGTCCCGCCTTCAAGGGCACTGATCATATTGCTGCTGCTAGCTGCATTGTTGCAGTGTTCCCCTGCGCGTCGCATGCTTCTGGGAGCCTATACTGTAAAATGGAATATAGAATACTATTCCCTCTTGGTCCACCCTGATTGGTCAGTTCTGCTTGTCAAGTCGGAATTGACTCATCCCTGACCATTGTCAAAGCTCTGATTGGTAGGGCCTGCCTTGACGCAGAACTGACCAATCAACGGGGACCAATACGGAATTGTATTCCGTATTCCATTTTACGGTATAGGACCCCTGTTTACGAATGAAAGACTACTTCAACTCGAGCGCTGAGGCAGCCTGACGACGCACAACTGCCTGTGTGAAGTGTTTACAGAGACACCGGATGCAGAACGCAACGGAGTAGACCTGGATCAATAAAGTGGTATAGTAGCGCGGCGGCGCTTCGAAATTTTTGTTGTCGTTTGAACGACAAAGAGGAAACGAGAAAGAAACAAAGGAGCATAAAAGAGAAAAAAATGGTCATAGCAAAACAGAGGCACATCCCAGAATTGTTTCGGCGGAACCGCTATATCCGAATAGGAATTCCTTGCCGCAGTTGTTCGCAGCAGTGCCGCGCAATATCATCTCTGTACGAGAACGGTAGTGTAAGAGTTGACGTGACAACGATGCACTGCCGTGTTTGCGACAGCTGCAAGAATATGCCAAGGAATTCTTAGGTAAAAAACATTTAGCTAGGGACAACACCGGGCAATGCTTGAAGAGCTGCCTTACAAAAATGCCTACTAACACTCAGTATACCACCTAGCAACTTTCTACTGGCCTTACTGACAGTCCACAAATGTCTACATTCTAGTAACATTTGTTCACGCTCAATCTGTGGAATTCCTTCTTACGCCTATGTAAAGAATTTCTTAGCTACAACGTCTAAAAGCTTATGTCTTACTTCTGTATGAAGAATGTTTTTACTACACCGTGAAAGGACTTCCTTATTACTTCTGTATAAAGAATTTTTAGTCACGACGTCTAAAGACTTCCTTCTTAATTCTGAATGAAGAACGTTTTAAGTACACCATCAAATGGCTTTGTTCCGCTATATAAAGACTATTTTAAATGCACTGTCAAATGGCTTCATTCTTACTTCTATATAACGACTATATTAAATGCCCCATGAAATAGCTTCATTATTACGTCTGTATATGTATTTTAAACACACCATCAAATTTCTTCCTTCTGACTTTTGCATAAAGAACTTTTTTACGTAAAAGCGAGAAGCCGTAGAACGTTTAACCTGTACACTGAGCAATTCCTAGACCTTTCCCGTAGGCCCCGTCCTTGATGACTGTGGCTGCATCTTGCATGGACACAAAATATAAGTCGCCTACAAGTGCACCTGAGTTAACTTGTTTGGAACACGTAGTATAAGCTACTTTTGCACTTAAAAATAGCATGCGATATTGTAATCACAATGGCGTTGTCAAGCTGACGAGTATAATTCAGAAAGCCCGCAAGCACTGCTCTAGTGGGCACTTCTAACGTCTTTCCATACTTTCACCTTCTTATATACTATCTTTCACCTACAGTTTATAATAACAGATGTCACACTTCTTTGACACAGCCGTCTTGCTCAATGATTCAAAGACCAGCACTCACCCCAAAAGGCAGACCCCGAAACGTTCAGTTGTCTTGCGTTTCAAGTAAGAGAAATAAAAAAAAGAGAGAGAATTACAAGGGCCTCCACTGGTGTCATTTAGTTTGAACACTAACATTATATTGCCTAACCAGGCAAATTTTGGCAGCTGCTAACGTTTAGTATGTGCTTCGCTTGCTGGCAAAAAAAGAGACAAAAAACAACAGGTCATCTTGCTACCAGCACAGAGCAGTGAATCGCTATCGTACAAAAACTGGCGTGATCTCGTGACGAGGTAATCGTGGCTTTCATATTTCTCTAATTTCTGCAGATTCCCTTCTCGTAAGCATCAACATAAAAGCAGGTAGGGATAAAGCTTCGTGTAGGCTCATTTTTTAAGCATTTGCTGTGTGGCGCGTGTGCTCACAAAATACACAGATATCTACTTTCCATGTGGGTGCGTGTAAATATAAACACATGCGTGTAGCTGTCGAGCGCGGCAAACGCACTTGCTTCAAAGATGTCAGATGAATCTGCCTTCTCAATGTAACGCAAAATCTCGTTGATTTGAGTTGAATCGTGCATCAGACAAAGTGAATTCGTTATTCTTCTTTGTATTAATATTATTATTATTAGCAATAGCACTGCATGCGAAGCAAAAAAAAAAAGATACCCATCGAACACAGATATTGGTTTTCCTGTTATCCTGAAAACTCGTATCCGCGATATCAGTTTTCTTGCTGAGAAAAACTGATATCGCGGATATCAGTTTTTCTCAGCAAAAGTAAAAACACGTTCCTTCAAAAAGACCGTCCAAACCATGCCGAAACGCACGCCATGTTGGCACTTGCTGCATGCGCAAAAGTCGTAAATCAGCGCGACCAGTTTGCTGCGAGCATGCAGTCCTGCAGTCTCCCCGAGGCGGTTTTAGCATATCCATTGTTACCAAGCTCTCTGTCCGCTGCTGGCGCACAGCCAGGAAAGGGGTGTTGAAGGAGGGAGAACGGTGTGCATGTGCTTTCCCACTGGCCTGGCAGCTTTGCGTTGACATGCGGAATGCGTCGTGTCGGCGATGCCAGTCCAAGCCATTGAATTTTTCGACATGTGTGAGCCTGGCTATGAGTGGCCCAAAACTATGTGGTGTTGCCGAAACGGTGTCTGAAGGAAAGTGTTCATGGGACACTTGTATAAGGTAAACAGAGCGCCTATGAATGCTTGTAAAGTGAAAGATGTTGGCCAATTGTTTCCAGAAAGTTGGTAAAGAAGTACACAGACCATTGGTAAACATTCTATTTGTTGTTGGTAGGTTCCCGTAACAATTGTCTGCAGGCATTCAAGTTAATGTTATTACAAATGCTATGAAGTAAGCAGAGAGCCTATGAAAACGCGTTTGTTTAATGGTGGTGGCCAATTGTTTTCAGAATGTTTACAAGAAATTGTTAAAAAGCACACAGACTGTTGGTAGACATTCTACTTGTTGGTAGGTTCCAGTAACAATTGTCTGTAGACAGCCAAGTTAATGTTACTAGAAATATCTGTAAGGGTAGACTGGAGCAGGTCCGGCTGACGCGATAGGTGCGTGGCTCATGTGGTAATGTGCGCGATGTCATTTTGGAATGAATTGACGCCAGTGTGAAGATATATGAAAGGCGGGTTTAAAAGAAAAGCGAGATAGCAAGTTTTAAATTAGTTGTAATAAACCTCTTTGGGATCATTAGAACACTGTAGGAACTGGTGCTTCTCGAGAAAATATATCACAGGAGTTTGACTATGAGATGCCAAGCTGACACATTTATCTTCAGCCTTGGCTTTGAAGTAGGCTAGTACAACATCTTGTTCTCTTCTACTTTCTTGCATGCTTCAGTAACCTAATATCAGTGGACCATGCATGCATTCAGGCATATGCACGCGTATATGCTGGAATGCGTAGACAAATGGCTACTACTTTAACCTTGTTCCTATGCTGCCTTGCCTTATCATTAAACCGTTGTGCGGTTTGGCTAATACAAGTATTCTTACAACATAATGTTTTCTGGTACTATAAATCAGATTTGCCCATTACGAAACACTCTTCGTGACGTTTATAGCACAGCTGGCCTTTCGCATTACTGATAGCATTACATAGCATGGAGAGTTTGCGGAAGGCAGAAAACACCCGGTTCACGTGGTGCCTGTGAATATTAGCGCAAGAAAGCATAGGAGCAGTACTAGAAGTGGTTGCTGTAGAAATTTAGCTGTGCACTGCGACATATGCGCATGAACTCTTTTTTTCCTTCTTCAGTGATACTATGTGCCCGAAGCATACAAAATGATAAACAGAAGCCTACTTAATAGCTAAGCCTGAAAGTAAGTGTGTCAGCTTGGCGTAACATACGTTACCTACTCATGAGAGGTGTTTTCTAGGTGTACACCCGCCCGATTAATAATAATTTCTGTGGTTCTACGTCACGAAAGCCTCGATATGACTACGAGTAGAAGCCTCCGGTAATTTCAAACACCTGGGCTTCTTTAACGGGCATTGACATCGCACAGTGCACAACATTACGGAGCAATCGAAATCGAGCCGCCGCGACGGGGATTCGATCCCGTGACCTTCGGATCAGAAGCCAACAGACATATTCACTGAACCACCATGGCGGCGCCACCTGTTCTTGCAGGCTGTAGGCACGCCCTTTGTCTTTAGATTATCGTAGGCATTTAACATATCTTGAGCTGGTGCACTTTCAATCTAACGTTTTCTCGCTAGCCTTCAGAATTGCAGCGCATGGGAACTCTGCGCGATTGCTCGTCCACAGCAGCAGAGCTCGTCGTGGGATAGTGTCAGAAACGCCTAAGATTCATGCATCGCGAATTTAGAAAAACGCGATTCTTAAACTAGATGGCTTCTGAACGCCACAGGGCTAATCGACGGTATTAAGCTACGAACACAGATCCTTCAGAAAGATGATTGCGCTGCCGTGAACAATTTTCTCTCTCCCTTCTGTCAATCTCTCTATCCCCCTCCCTTTTCACCAGCGCAGAGTAAGCAGCCGGGATCAGCCCAGTGTAACCCCGCTGCCTTTCCTTCAACCTTCGTTTATCTCCATCCTTCTTTTAAAAATGGTAGTTCAGCGCTATGCTGCTGCTATATTCTTAATTTCATCCCTTCCCTTTTTTTCCCACGCTGCTTCTATTGTTAGAAGATGAAGAGACTCGCCCACACCAAGTTCTTCCTAACACGCTCTGTCTTACAGTGCTGCCGAAAATAAACTTATGGAACACTTTTTCATATTTTAGAACTATCTGTGGAGTCTTCATATATGCAGTATTTAGATCAAAATACCATTGAAGGACTGGGGGCCGTTCACCGTTTTAGCATTTAAAGGCTAGTCGCCTAAGCAGTGCACGTAATTGTACGAGTCAAGAATGGTCAGTGAGGCGTGGAGAAGGGGTGCTATAAGAGAGCATTCATATCGACGCGGCAAAAGTACGTAGGCAAAAGGAAGGCCGCCTTTTGGGACTCCGATATGTTGTCGAGGGAGCAATATGGAGCGGATGTGGGAGCAGCACTGCAACGATCCACAGGAGAGACATAAGTATCGCCGTAACTCGAGGAACTGCCCCAGGCGGACCGCACGCTCTGCTTTACTGACGTGGTCGTCATTACGCGGGGTAAAAGCAATGTTCCTAGACAAAACCGTGCAGTAATATTTGTTCTCAAGTGGTGAAAAACAACAAATAAAAAAAACAAACCAACAAAAGACATGCCGATTCGAAAGAACAACCAGTTAAGAAAGTTACGAGGAAAGACGACAGCGGAGTATCAATTCCTTGTCTCCCACTGTTGCATCGGTCCCAGAGGGGTTCCAGCTCCCTGTGGTTGCCGCTTTGAAGCTACAGTCTTTCCGAATTGCACATCACAAAGATATGTGGAACATGACAGATTTTTCGTAATGAATGGATCCGCCCGCACACCTCTAAATTTCAAACGGACCGCGGCTGGTAGGGGACAACTCTTGAATAACTTTCTCTTGGGCGAGTTGGTACTCGCTGTAGGTCATCATTTCGTAGCGCAACACTTCTAAAAATATTATGACAGCTCCACTAACATGAAACCTGGGAAGGTGCGAAGCTCTGGTGATATGCCAATGTGTCCCACAGGAAATGTCAATCCCTTCTAATGGGCTTGCTTTACAGTGGCCACGACGACGACCTTAGATGCCGACAGTACGGGTGCATTAGCATAGACTCGTTAAAATCGCTTCTGACACGACAACTCTATACTGCACGGGTGCACCGCTTCCACGATCGGCCCACAAGTGCTCACAAGCTGTCTGGGTGCACTGCCTCGATGATGGGCCCACAAAATTTCTATATACCGTGGCAGCGATAGTCGACGAGAAAGCTATGTCCTAAGGTGCTTCGCCCCCTAAAAGAAGGTTTAGTCATTTGTTGTCGAATGCTATATTATATTGACATTGCCGTCTCGCTGGCCTACGCCTCTTCGCTTTCTTCCGTCATCATCCAATCCCAGCGTATCAGTGCATCTTTGCTTTCCGCAAGAGCGCGACTTATCTGCGAAGCAGAGGTCCTTGTTGAGTAGAAAGTTAGGCTGGCTAGCTTGACTGATTCGGCGCTTTAGCGACGCTCCGACACGAATAAAATGCGAAGGAGATAGCATGCGCATTAAGCATTATTTAGCTTTACTGAAAACACACACACATTGTCAGCCAACAAAAATGCAAACGCAAAAAAAAGCGAGAAGGAAAGACCAAAGCATTTTTCTTCTTATGCTTGCTGATCACTGCTGATCGCTAGCGTTGACTATACAGACCTTGACAGCATTATGCTTTATCAAGGCGGATACAGTGCCCATTTGAAAACGTCGTTTAGGAGTCGCCCGCAAGCACAGAAACTATTCCCGTAGATGCTTCAGTCTTCATAAAAATGTCCAGCTCGAGCTCTACCTGAAACCACGGAGTCAGTGCTCGCTGTGACGTCACATGTTGAAAGAAGAGCTGGCGATTTGGCGCTACACGACTGATGGGTCCCGTTTTGAAACCATGTTAAAGAATGTTGCAGGACCCTTTTTTAAAGGGAAACTCGTACAACCCTGCATTGCCGCAGGACTACGATATGGTACAGAAATCTGGATGATGACAAACTCAAGGTGAAATTACAGGAAACACAGCGGGCAGTGCAACGAAAAATGCTAGGCGTAACCTTTAAAGGGCAACTCCGCTGGTTTTTGTACGACGTTCTTAAATCCACGTTTTCCAATGCTAATCGGTAAGTTATACCCGGACGTGGACCCTGGCTGTCCCGACTGCAGTGAAACTTTCTGTTCTATGGCTCACACGCTCTGGCGATGTCCCGCGTTGCCTACCGACGTTCTCTCCAGCGAAGCTGAATGGGAGGAGGCCATCACAAGCACGGTGCTCCGAAAGCAAGCCCAGGCTATCCAGAGGGCCCACGAAAGGGCGGAGCGTCATGGCGTTCTTTCCTCTACGTGGGTGCGGCCAGCGGTTACAACGGCCTCCCGCTAGGGAGTCCTTACGTAGCTCCTCAGGATTAATTAAAGTTCATTGTCCGTCTGTCTGTCTGTCCAATGCTAATCCTCGTCCTGTAGAAGCGAGGGTGGTTCAGTTTGCTCAGAAATGCACCAGTAATTTTAAATAACCCACTGAAAGGTGTATTGAAACCGAAACCGAAACGGCCAGACGCTTCGCGCAGCGTATGCCACGACGTCACAGCTCCCCGCGATCAGAAATATCGGGCTGTTGCCCGAGAACTGAAACCGCCGATGCCATCCGACGATACATTGACTTAAGCTAGCTTTCCTGAACTTCACAGCGACGATTTAAGTGCTGAAGTATGGCCGTTTTGCTTTTGGTAACCCGCTAGATCGGCTAGGCAGCCTTGAAGGAGATGACGTATAAACAAAAGAGGGTGGCCCTTGTAAGAATCCGGTTAAAAATTTTAAAACTCGTTTCCAGAAAAGCTAAATGACTTGCAATCGCCTGGCTCGGTATACAATGTTACGGTATACCCTGGGGAATATGTATTGAAAATGTTATTGAGATAAATGGACCCTGAAATATTGCTGCAGTTGCCCTTTAAAGGAAGATATGAGTGGAATGGAGAAGTGAACGAAGTGCGGCAGGTGATACAGGCATATCACTAAGAGAAAAAAGCGAGTCTTGGCAGAACGCGTAAGGTACAAAACAGGCAGCTGATGGACAGTGAAGAGACAGAATGGACATAAAAAGAGAGGGGAACACCGCGGAGGAAGGCACAAAGTTAGGTTTGGGCACGGATTTAGGAGATTCGTAGGCGTAAAGCACAATGCCCTCACTCGGGGTAGGGCTAAATGGGAATCATCTGGAGATGCCGTCGTCCTGCAGTGGGCATAAAACAAGCTGAGAAATTTGCGAAGACCGTTGATAATTAAAACAGGAAGGATTTAGAAAGCGGGCTTCGCCGCTTCTTCGTAACTTGTACGTCCTCAAGTCGCTTGTCGCATGAGCCTCTTTGATTAATTTATGTCGATGCACGGTTTGTGATAAGCAGAGCGACCAAAGAAGAAAGAAATAGAAATGTGGGAGTGAGCGTATACAATGACGCTTCAGGGATGAGTCGCTGAACAGTGCCGAGCGAGACCTGCGCAGGGATCGAAATGAACAAGCGCCGCAACAGCTGGTGCTGGCGGCTGTTGCACCTCGCGCTTAATTAGCGCAACCCTCCAGAGGTACAAAGTAGCGCCTTGCAAGTGTTCTTACAAGAGCTTCGGCTCCGCTTCTTTCTTGTCTGAAGGGATGATGTCGCCGATGCCTCATTAATAAGAAGGCGCAAATGTAGCGTTGAAACCAGAGAAATACACTACGCCGCGGGACAATGGCGCCATTTTATAAGCATCTTTTGTTGGCTACGAAAGCATCAAAAAGACAACATGCCTACGCGACTGTAAAAGAAAATCATATTTATATCATGACTGGTAAGCTGGACTAAGTGAGTCTGAAGCACGTAAGCTTCGTTTTGCGAGATTCCCCATTAGAACTTACAGCGTTATTCTTGCGCGGGCGATCGCTGATTTCTGTGTAAAGAGTGTTGAAAGACCAAAATAACATGGTCTCGTTTTGCTGCATAGAGCCTGCGTGCGGGCGATGGCGGCTACATCTAGGTGTCGGCGACGGTGCTCTGGAAATTTCTTTCTCCGTTCTCATTGTATGGGAACCATGCTCTCATCACTGTAACTTAACACAAGCACACATTCCTGACAAGAGTTTGAATATTTCTACGGCTTAAGTAAGGCAAAAACAATTCAGGAGTATATTCGCTGTATATACTGCATCAATATACGGACGTGGGAAATCCTACGTACGCGAAGGTAAGAATCTAATAATATCCTACACTCATGTTCCAACTTTCTCCGAAATTGCAACAACAGATCAAGGTGGCACACGTTGGGACAACGCTTCTCGTGCTCCCACATTTGTTATAGTTGCTTTGCGAATAGTTCAGCAATCAGGGCCGTCTTCGCAAAGGCTACTTAGGGTATAGTTGCCCGTACTAGAAGATTCCAGCCATTCATGATGCTGCACATATCAACGAGGATTTCCAGGGGGAAGTATCAATTACTAAAGCAAACGTTCGTGGAATTGTAGCCCGGTCATTGGATACGTCCTTACTAGAAATTCCAGAGTTATTTTTCCAACGTGGCTCACTTTAACTTGGGCCAAACCCACGGCACGTTTCAGCGCCCTATCCCAATCTGATATTCTTGATCATGCTACATTGACCCACTATTACCCACCAGAGACATCGTTTTCATATAAGACCTTAATAAGTAACGTTGACTATTCGTAATAATATTCTCTGAGGTTTTACATGCCGAAACCAAGATATGATTATGTGGGAAGTACCTTAGTAGCGTGCGCCGTAGTAATTTCGACCACCTGTGGTTCTCTAAGGTGCGCAAAGTATTTTAGGGCCGAAACACCTTAGGACCTAGCTTTTTCGCCGTATCTCGCTGTCACGGTATAATATACAAAGTTGTTGCTATAGTGTGTGGGCCCATCCTGTAGGCAGTGCAGTCAGACGGTGTGTGTGCATGTGTGGGCCGATTCTGGAGGCAGTGTACGCAGATAGTGTATATGTAGAGTTGTCGTGTCAGAAACGATTCTAACGAGTTTCTGCTAATGCGGCCGGGCTGCCGGCGTCTAATGCCGTCGTCGTGGCCACGGCAAAGCAAGCCCATTAACAGCGGCTGATGCCTCCTCTGGGAAACACCACATGTTTCGTAACTTCCCAGGTTTCACGTTGGTGAGCTGTCATGATCTTAGGAGGGAAGCACCTTAGGACCTAGCTTATCCATCGACTCTCGCTGTCACGGTATATAGAAAACCGTTGCTATAGTCCAATCATGTGTGTGCATGTGAATCCAGAAATCAAGACGACATACAAATTTAACAAGACGATTAATATGCAACAGCATTATAGAGGAACCAAATAAACACATTTGTATATATATATATATATATATATATATATATATATATATATATATATATATATATATATATATATATACACATTTCATGTTGCTCATTTCACATTCGCTGTGGCAACGCGCGAGTGACGTACGGTGACATACCGTTGCGATACCCAGTGCTTCGCCACTCGTAATGACTCCCATTAGTGGAGATCCGGTTATTTTTTGCTTTTTTGTATTTCGGTTTTATTGAAAAGCAGTGCCGCTGGGACAATTTGATTCTATGACCTCGAGCTTCGGAAACCAGCACCACCGCCTCCAAGCTACCATGGCGGCCTACGAATAACGTCTAGTCGTTTGCTGTGCATCTGACTCAGCGCGGTAACGAAGAGGTTCCAAAAAGAAAACGTGCTGAAAGTTGAATGTCTGTCTTCAAACAACAAATATTTCCCGCGGAACATTGGCCGAAATGTATGCTTAGCAGGTTAGTCGCTGCCGCCCGTACGCCAGGTGAAAGAACGCGAGAAGACCTTGTAGCCTGCCCGAAACTGCGTATGAGTTCTGTCCGCCCGCCTGCTCTTGTTACGTTAAAGTCAGAGTTCCTAATCCCCGTTGACACAGGCCAGACAGAACAGGTGGCGCTAGTTGTACCCAGACGATTCTCGTTCTCGAAGTTCGCACAAGCCGCAATTGACAGCGGTCGGTAATGAACAGTGTGCAAGTAATCATCTGTCGCGCGGTGCAACTGGTGATGTGCCTTGTTACGACAAATAGGTCGCCAGCAATATGAAGAAAGAAAGAAAGAAAGAAAGAAAGAAAGAAAGAAAGAAAGAAAGAAAGAAAGAAAGAAAGAAAGAAAGAAAGAAAGAAAGAAAGCCTTAGGCTAGGTACGCCCATGCGAAGCTCCGCTGACTGCCATTTTCTTGGCAGGGAAATGGCTGCTGACTTATGTCAGGTGGATATTTATGACGGTCGAAGGTTTACCCTAGAAATAATATTACGAATTACATTACGTTATTCATACCATCGTTCATTATTATCTACTGATCGTGGATGATCGTTCACCATGCACTTTCTTTCTTTCTTTCTTTCTTTCTTTCTTTCTTTCTTTCTTTCTTTCTTTCTTTCTTTCTTTCTTTCTTTTATGTTACTCAAACCGGCGTATCCAGTGCCATGCGCACCTATCTCAGTTAATTTCGTATTACCCTGACGGTGAAGTGATCATTCCGTGCTCTAAGCTTCCGGTTTGACATCGCATGTGCTTCACGCAACTCCAGACAAAGCTGTTCTATATATGACATTATTTTTCGGTTTTCTTCCTTGCATGTTTAACAGCTCCTATGCGGAGGAGAATCGGCTGTGCTGAACTAGACACTTTAAGCCGCTAGGTACCAGCACCAAAGAACTGCAGTGTTTAAGCCTTGGGCCCAAGCTGCACGGAGGCTGCCTTTGTAGGAGCAAATCCTACGCCACTGCAAGCAGAGGAGCTCCGCGAACTCCACCATTCTATGTATTTATATTCAGCAGCATATCAGCGTCTCGAATGGAGACGCCCAGTAGCTACACACAAGAGACCGCAGATACGTTGGGGTCCTCCATCTCAGGGAAGCTCTCTGGGTCACGTGGCACTACTCGGCAGCCATCAATCATGCTTATATGCGACACACTTATCCGCCAGTGGTACAGCACGGCCTGTCAGAACGGAATTTATCAATATTTGGAAGTGTTATATCGTTTGTTTTCTCCTGTACAGCACCTGCTCTGTAAGTCGATCATTCACGTCAGTCTCGCTGCACGTATGTAGGTGTTGTTTTGAACGCCACAGCTTCCTGCTCCGCACGCAGGTTAGCGAACGCAAGTTTATTTATGTATTTATGTATTGATTTACTTATAAACTGCTTACAGGGTCGTCAGGTAAAAACTACAGGAATAAGGAGCCTAAGTACAAAAGGCAACAAAACGAAGACTTCAAATGAAAGAAGCTAACCTTGTTACAGTATTAATAAACAACGTATTCATGTTATTGGGAAAAGTTTCGCAATTGCAGATAGATTGGATATGACGCCGACGGCCGCTCCAGTGTGCAATAGCCCCAGCAAGTTGAGTAAAAAGCGCGCGTTTGACCATCAGTGTCCCTAAAACTACGCTCATTTTGAGCCCTTCCTATGACCTCATAACGCTAGCCATTGTTGCTCCGCAGGGCTACAAATATTTCGCAACTTGAACGTCCCATGTAATAAAAAATAAAGTGATAACTGCAAAATCAAAACTTTCGGTGCTTATAAGGTACACGTTACCACTTGTTGGTTAGAGTTCGACATGGAAAGCCTAATATTGAGCTAACGCTTAAATGTTTTACAACGCTATTTCGAACTGATTGTTGAAGGTATTTTGAAATAATTTACAACGCTATTTCATTCAACTAACGCTGAAATGATTGACAAGGCTGTCTTGAAAGGATGCACAATCTCGATTTTGTTCGCTTGCGTGGTTGGCTGGCGGATAATAATGACCCGAACGGTCCGCCTGACTTTGTTGCCTACTGCTGTTTTCTCTAGGGGCGAAGCTCCTTAAGGCGTAGGCTTGTCTGCCGTAGTTGTCCGTCGTAGCCACCTCGTCTAGTTTGTGAAATGATCACTAGATGGCGTTGGTGGCGCTCGCTCCATAGAGATACATGTTAAAGGCTAGTGTGATGGGATATCAGTAGATGGCGCTAGCGCAGCATAGTTGACGAATTAAAATACGAGATGGCGCTGCGGCGCTCGCTCCATTCAGATGTATGGGAGCGCATAGTGTGATGAGCGATCACTAGATGGTGCGCGTGAGCACGCCTCTCATTGGATGGAGGCGATCGTTCGAGATGTTTCGATGCAGTGCGATGGGAGACCGCTAGGGGTGAGAGCTATAAAATTCGCTCGATCTTGAATGATCTCAGAATGATCACGAGATGGCGCTGCGGTGCTGCTTAGATAGTACGTGAATTGATCAATAGATGGCGCTGCGGCGCTCGCTGTTTCGTTGTCGCGTCGTAGCCACGCTCGCGCTCGCCCTCGGCGCGTGCCTCCCGGCGCGCGAGCTCTCTCACTCTTCCATCTGCTGTCTTGTGAGAGAGAGAGAGACAGAGAGAGTGAGAGCGAAAGGCGCGCGTTGACTATGGAAACGCTCTTTCTTCGATGAACGCTCTACCAGCTCGCAAAGAAGGAGAACGCGCCCTCACCCGCGAGAGAAAACGTTGATGCAGGCAGCGTCTTCTAGCGAGTTTCTTGATTGAAAAATACCGACTGCTCGCGCTGGAGAACCGTTCAGCGGCCATATATATATATATATATATATATATATATATATATATATATATATATATATATATATATTGTTACGAGGAAAGACGCAAGAGGCGAGGATATATACAGTTGTATTCTAACAAGGAACGCTGAGGCGCTTGGCCATCAAGCAGCAGCGCGAGCAAGCCTCGCTAAACGTCCTCCTCGTCGTCTTTCTCTATTCGCCTCTTGACGGTCGGTGGCGCGGGTCCGTAGCAATATATATATATATATATATATATATATATATATATATATATATATATATATATATATATATATATATATATATGCACTGAATCTTGACTTGCAATGAAGTTCCGGTGGGAGATATCACTTGTGCGTAGTTGAACCATAAGGATTCGTAGCGTGCGCGTTCACTAAATTAATCCGGAACACAGCACGATCTACGATGAACATCAGGAGCTTCGCCTACTCATCATCATTCACTCCGTGGATATGCGTGGTTTTTTAATTTGCATAGAACTATAGACCTTTAGACAGACTTGCCTCTCTTGTTAATGTAATTATGGATGCGAAGAGACTCCAACCAAAAACCACTTTTGTTGTCCTGATGGTTCGGAACCAGCACATTTCTTCATGCGGGGAATGACGGCGAAGGGGTCGACGGGCAACTTAAATCTCACTTTTCCACGCTACGGTGGAAAGGAAGCTCATGAATTACACCTCGGTGTGTCCTTCATCGAATCTACTCTGATTAAAGAATTGCGCTTATTCCAAAACATCACGAAATTTAAGTTCATTTTGCGGTGCTTTCGTGCGCCCATGTGTGCGCATGTGTAAGCCCAAGCGATAACGTGGCATTGCCGGATGCGAATACATCCAGAGGTGATAAACATAAGTGTACATGCATGGTATAATATATCATAAATTGAATATAAATATTATATGCATATAAGGGACAACGACAAGGCAAACACGAGGAAATCCGAGCTCCACTGTTCACTTAAATTTCAAAGTCGTGGTACTAGCATTAGTTTTTTACTTGGAGCCACACTCTTAATCATTGACTCGCTGTTGTTGACGGCGAAGCTTCGCAACCACAGTACGCCTGCTATTTAAGCAGACAGGTTTTATGAGCGTGTGTAGGCAGCCCTGCTTACCTAGTACGTAAGGACCAGTATAGACCACTACCGAGTGCATAAGTGCACATGGAAGAGGTTGGGTGGCTGCGTTCGAAGTGAAAGCGCAGCACTATTTTCTTTTTGCGCCGCGCATTCTCAGTAGCATGATCGACGCATGTGGAGTACGTCAGTCAATGTGGATGGGATATTCAGGAGGCGGGCGAAACGAAATTTCGAAAGGTCCCACAACCAAGGACAGCTTATTTCCCCGAAGAGCCAAAGCGCGCGAGGCCACAACGCCTTTAGGCACTTAGGAATCGAACCCGGGACGCAGAGGTGCCTGGAGAGCACGCTACCACTGGTATACGGCAGCTGTTCGGGTGCTTCACCTGATATAAATAAATCTATCACATCAGGAATCGTGGTTATGTCGCTAGATCTTAGTTTGTACACAGACGCTGATCCTAGTAGTAGCACTTGATGGAATGCCAAGGAGTTCGGTGTAGGCAAATTCCTGGCTGATCGCTTCGCATCACAACGATTCCTATACAATGCGTGGGATTCGTCGAAGCTTATCGCAATAAAATTTGTCTATGACTCAAGATAAGAAAGTCTTGGAGAATGTTTTAAAGTGGAACACCACCGGCTTGAATACCGAAATTTTACAAGAAAATTTTTTTACTAAAGCCGACGCTTCAAGCATAGCGAAAAAATATGCTAATAAAAAATGATCGCCTGTGGAATCTTACGATTCAGTAAGAGAATCGTACATTTCATAGAGAATCGTACATTTCACCTGTACCGTGGCGTTCACCGTGGAGTTCCCGATGCTCACTTGGGCGTTTTATATTTACTTTTATTCCTTTTTTCCCTTTCCTTTCCCCATAAATCATTATGCCCCCCTCTCCATCCCTATACGAAGTAGCATGTCGACGGTGGTCATAGACGCATCGGCTAAAATCTCTGTTTTTGGAAATAGTGTCCCTCTCTCTCTCCCTCTCTCCAAGAGACAGTGCATATTGCTCATATCATGGTCAAAGTTACCGCAGGATTTTTTTGCGACCTCGAAATTGCTAAAGCTTTTTTTCCGATATCTTAAAAATTCAACTGCTTAAATAATACGTTATACTAGGAGACCTTTTAGGAGTTTATAACCTTCAGCAGGTCACCGGTATAGGTAGCATCTGACTGAAAAATGATGGAACTGCACCTGTTCTGTCTTTAATGTTGCATAAGGAACATCTAAACACACTCCTAGTTTTCGTCGTACACTGGTCTTGGTAGGAACAAAAAGTATCAAGGACCTCTTGCCAGCCTCGATAAAGCTCCTGTTGTGTCATTGCACCTAAGATAGAACTTGTGTTAGTCGTGCTCTGACGTCACTCTATGCTTTGCGTGTCGTACCTAAGATACACGCGTAAGTGGCTGGTTCTCTGACGTCACTGTCTAGTTCTCTGTTAGCTTATAAGACCGCCGCGTGTGTGCGTTGAGGCTTATTGCGTTGTGTTGCAAGTTGCAATAAACATGTGTTGGCTGGTAGGCGCTCCCGAGTCATGAAGATATTACAGTTCCCTCCAATAAAGCCTTTTGATCTATCCTCTGTGCCTTTATGTACTTCCTTTTTGCTTCGTATCTCTGCCGTGTTACGAAAAACGTGAGAGATGCCTGGTATTCCCGATGCTCTCTTGAGACATCGTCCTCCTGCCTCAAGGGAAAGGCGAGAGGTTAAGGGGATGAGAATCTCCGTAGAAGACGAAAGCCCCCTACTTTCCAACGGTCAGTTTGACGAGAAAAGCAACAACAAACAACGGGTCGCTTCTCGCAGCTCCGGGTGAACGGACCAGAGATGACGGCAAGACACCGCAGAACCTTGGAGTGGTGAACGAAAACAAGATTGATGGAAACACAGGGAGCAGTTTTTACGTTCAAAATGCGGCTGAGGCCATCGGAATTTTTTTTGGCCAATCCCCCCTGGTAGCTAAGCGCCGTACGTCATCATGATCATCATCATCATTGAGCTAGCCCGATATTTTGTAAAAAAATGAAGAGGATGTGGTTATTTTGATTCTTTACGAGGCGTGATCACAAAAGAGTCACGTTGTGTTTACATAAGCAGTTACGAGTCCCAAAAAAGAGGAATTACATTTCGTGTAAAGAAAACATATAATAGAATCAGCATGGAAACCTCTTAGTTTTGGATCCAAAAATTAAATACGGCATTACATACAGCTTTATTACATTGACCCAGTGCCGACGCCCCCAGGGAGAGTCGTGTGATTACATCAAACTCGAATCGAACGTTTCAGAAGGGTATTTCCAGAAATTGCTTTCTTTGGTGTTGATACATACGACATTCTATGAGAAAATGCATTGTTTCCGGTTGATTAGAATTCGAACATTGGGGGGATGAAGCGGGACCAGACCTGTTCACATAAAAATTTAGTTGCGGCATCCTGTAGCGTAATTTCATTGAAGAGACTTCGAATTTCCGTGCGCCGCACAAATTGCTTGGGCAAGGAAATCGACAGTGCCGAAAGTCATTACTGTTTGGAACATAAGGTTTAGCACGGTCGTCTCGATGATAAAGTTTTCGTAATCTTACAATGGCATTAAATGAGGGAGTCAGAGCCTTCATGAAACACAATCGTAAATCAGACCGCCGATGAAGGCGAAAATGCCAGAGGCCCCTGTGCTGTGCGTTGTCAATGCACCTTAGAGCACCCTGGTCAAAATTTCCGGAGCCCTCCACTAGGACTTTTCTCTCCTTTCTATCTTTTTCAGTCCCTTTCCCCTGCTCCCGTGGACGCTTAGCCATGGTCCCGACATGAGCTGCAGAAATTAGCGCACTTTCCTTAACCAAACCACAATCGTCATCATAATCTGTAAAGACCGTAGCAAGAAAAAAGAAAGGCAACGTTCTAATAATAATTGTGATTCGGTTAAGGAAATCACGCTGTTTTTGCAGCTCTTGGAGGAGCACATGGAGGTTTTATGATGGTGATGATGATGATGATGATGATGATGATTGCGGTTCGCTTACGAAAGGACGCTACTTTCTGCAGCCCATGTAGGGATCCCGGCTAAAGCACGGCTAAGCGTCCGTGGAGGGGGGGGGAAAGGGAGGGAAAGAGGTAGAGAGGAGAGAAAAGCCGTAGTGGAGGGCTCCGGAAATTTAGACCACCTGGGGTTCTTTAACGTGCACTGACGACGCACAGTACACGGGCCTCTGGCATTTTCGGCTCCATCGAAAATGCGACCTCCGCGGCCGGGGTCGAACCCGCCGCGTTTTTTGGGTGGAAGCTGAGTACCGTGACCACTACGCCACCGCGGCGGACGGTGTTTATGCTTATCCAAAGACAAAGCAAATGGAGAGGCAAAAGAAGTGGAACTATTGCAACGTGGCTCGCGCGCCGTCGCTCGAGGCAAAGAAAAAATTGAAGAGGCGCGCAGTCGCGTGGAATTTCCGCAGGAGACAGTCGCTCGGCGAGGTCGTCCGCGGGCCCTAATTGGTAAGCGCTTCCGCCTATCTTACGGCGTGTACTTTCGTGCACTAGAAGGTCTTGCCTTCACCAGAGGACATCCCAACACTACAGGCGCTCATGGCTGCCTGCGGGTAGGCTGCTTGATATTTCTGCGCTAACGTACTTTCAGCATTCGAATGGGAAGCGATGTCCTCCTTGACTTTGGTAGTCTAAGTGCTATACTCTGATACAGGTCAAGAAAAAAGCGGTGGGTGCCCGTCAAAGGATCTACCCTCCAGCCAATGGTGCGGTTTTAACGCGACGTCGCGGAATACTGCCTCCGCGCCGCGCTCCGATTTCTGTCTTGAGTGCGGGACGAAGGCTGTCTGCAGAGACGTCACGTTGACAGAGGGGCACAAACGGCTGGAGGGAGTCCTTTGACGGGCACCAGTCACTTCTTGTTTGAGCTGTGAGTGGCAGTTGTGAATGACACTTGTGAATAGCTGGAGGTGCATAAGGTCTCCTGGGCGAATCGCCGCGTGCTGAACATTTCCTGTAGCGGAACTTGAGCGGAGCTAATAGGTGCCGTGTGGGGCAACGAGTTTGAGGGAGAATGTTTCGGCCGCGGCGCTGAGGTTCTGCTATAGCAGCACGAACCACTAGATTCTGGCGTCAACGCTCCTGTATAGCTCGTCTAGCTGCAGCGGTCGACAAAACATACATATTGTATTATGTACACACCGAGAGCAGCGTGGTTGACATTTATGCAATCTGATGTGCTGTGCCTTACGTTTATCACTGGCTGCTTTCACAGCTTTCGCCGTAGATGGACCTCCGAAGACGCGCCGCTTCGTTTCAAATTTTTGGTCGAGCAAGTTCTTACTGCAAAGGGGAAAAGAAAGGACAAAAGAAGGACTTTGTTTTCCCATTTGCGCTGTGCTACCAACATGTTCAACCAGTACCAACTTGCGCACCCCCACACCCCCACAGCGCATGCGCATCCTCCTCCCCCTGCTCTCCATGTCTCATCTTCTCTCCTCTCGGCATTCCTACTCTCCGAACGGTGCGCGCTGACTATGGAAACGCTCTTTCTTCGATGAACGCTTTACCAGCTCGCAAAGAACGAGAACGCGCCCTCGCCCGCGAGAGACAACGCTGACGCAGCGTCTGCTAGCGTCAAACCGATCCAAACGCGACACCTAGTCAAGCCGATGCAAACGCGGTGTGCACCCCCCGTGCTGCTTCGCATCGCCTCATGGTCCCCTTTAGCGGGAGATGGTGTAATTTTTTTGAACAATGACGTCATTGGCGAACAGACAATGGCGCCATGTCTTAACTGCAGGACGCTGATAGACCCGCGAAACGCTCGCCCAAGCTGCTTTTCTCCCACTCCCTCTTCATTGTCACTGACACTCATCTTCCAGTTACCGCCGCGTTTACCCGATTTCATGCCGCCCCGTGCCATACATGGACCTTGGTCACACCGGTCGAGGCGAACCAACGCATGGCCAGTTATGAGCAGCGCTCTAAAAGCAATGAGTGGTGTCTTGCGCAGGCACTTTCCTACCACAGTAGGAGCATCGAGGCAAGATGGCCGCCTTCAGTGAGGACGACTGGAACAGCGAGGCCGACCATGACGTTGACGAAGAGTCATTGCTGGCGGCCTCACGAAATTGCAGCCTGGAGTGCGACATGGACGTCACGGTTAAAGTGGCCCGTTCCCACTGCACTACCGCCTCGGTACGCCGACCTCGCTTTCTTGGTTTGTTATGCGCGTCTGCGGAAGTGCTAAGCAGCGAGTAGCGCCTGTAAGAGCAAACCAACACACACACACACACACACACAACACACACACACACACACACACACACACACACACACACACACACACACATCACGTACATCACATACACATATGTTGCGCATCACATACACATATGCTGCGTAATGTGCGTTATGTTGATATCACTTATCTAAACAGTGTTACTGCTGGAAAGACAGACTTCACTAGATTTGCTTTATTTCATTGGAAACAACGCTTGATTTTCTTTTTATCTCTGTAATATGGCTAGCCTGGCCCTGTTTAAATATGCCTATGTTAGTCACGACCTACGTCGATCTGTTGTATGTGGAATAATTTGCCTACTCAAATACAACTCGCAATCAATTTCCAAATAAGATCTAAACGCACTCGCTTTGTGAACCCGCGTATTCACGAGGGTTTTTGTTTTTGTTTCTTGTGTATTCTGAGATTTTCTCATGCTTAGCGATTATCTGTTGGCACTTACGTACGTGAAGTTGGTGCAGTCTACATGTATGTCTATGCTTTTCGCTTCCGTATAAGACTATCGTCACTGCTTCTTGCTCGCAAGATTGCAGTGTGTATTGATATTGCACCCATCAACAACAGCATTAGCTTATCGGCTGAAATATATTTCGACAATCTTTTGTGCAATAAAACCCCCTTTTGAGTGGATTTGAGTCACAAAATTCTGCCGACGTTTATTCAAAGACATCAATCAGTTTTTGCAATCTCCCTGCGATCTAGTAATTTTGCACTTAGCAAACAATTTGCTGGTGCACCGTCGTGTCGGAAAAACGCAAGAGAAAACAGACGCCTTATAAATGTAGGTTGGAAGATAGACGCCTTGGTTCACTTTCGAGCGTTGCTGCATTTTAATTGTTTCACTTGAGCACATTTACGCCGCCAGCTTAGTGCTACGTGTGGAACACATATATTACGGTAACGAGTTGTATGCTAACTGGGTCGGTGTTGCGAAACGGTTCAGGATATGTTATAACCCTTTATCTAATTAAACTATAACTCCACCTGAGCGGAGCGGAATTCTTAACCAAAACCCGAATACCGCGTTCTTCGACTAATCCAAGCAGAACAATTCCCAGCTCGTGCAACTAAGCGCAATAGAAGGAACAACAACCACCTTAATAAGCGAAAAAAAAAGGTGCATTTGAAATTCTGGACAATCACGTGTTTATTGAAGAGCGTCAAGAAGGCATTACGGACGGAAGGTGGGGGACACTGTATACTTAGTGTAAATTTACCTGCTGTTGAAAGAGTAATGTGTGGATGACTTTGTTCGTGATACAGTGCCACGCTCTGCGCGCCGTAGTAGGTTGGAATTTGACACCCGAATTGCAACTGGATGAATTTGATGGCATGGCAACTGGAATGTAATTTGACACCCGAATGGTAGCGCACACGTGCGTTTGTAAAAGTTGAGCGCTATACTAAAGCTATACTAAAGCAGCGTGGTCACGCGACGTGACTGTATGTATAAGAACGATTGTTAGCCATCATGAAGTAGCGTGCTTTTTGGTCATGTTGGTGATGCGAGAGTATACTGTATGGTTCTTCCTGCAGTCGCGGATTTTATCGCTGTCTTCAAACTTTGGTCGTGAACTCGTGCTTCGGGAGTGGCTAATGAGACGGCTCAGCCATACGACACCAACCATTAATGAATGAAAACATGTATACGGAGTGTTTCTTGTAGCTTATAACTGAAGCGAAATAATCATGGGATATAGATGACAATTAATTAAGGTTGAAGAAGGAACAACACAGCGCTGCTGAAGACCGACCGACAAGTTGAGTTCGGGATGGCGTAGCAAGTCAACTACGGCGTCGGTCGTTTTCCAGTCCTGTCTGAAAACCGTGCGATAGTGAAGTCCTACAGTGACGATGCCCATTGACTTCATTTCAGAAAAATTCCGGCCCTTTCATGGACACCCCATCAGAAAAGTCAGGACTGTCTCTTGAGTAAGCTGTCATTTTGCTAATTCTTATGCAAACGAGCTAAAGTGTTCGGAATCTATAGTTCCAAGCTCGAATGCGAACTAATGTAACGTGCTTATAGAAAGGTGAAAATATAATGCCGTTGTCTCTCAAGAACAAGGGCATATGAACGTCTTTTTTTGCGGATTTTCAGCGCGACTACACAAGGACAAGACGACACACTGCGCTGTCTTACAACAAAGATTGTTAAGGGGGTCATGGGCTCGCTTTATGTCGCATTATTACGACAAAGATTCTTGTAACACAGTGCAGTGTGTCTTCTATCTGGTCCTTGTGCCGTTGCGTTGAAAATCCGTTCTTATGAAATTCGAACAAGCCCAAGCGTCAACTCTTGTGTTTAAGGGTGCGTTATGCGGTTTGCAAGTAATCGGCAATCACTTAAGTTGCTGGAGATAATTTTCTTGCTTGATAACTTACATTAAACAAGTGTTGTAAAGCACCGTAGCTTCTGCATAACATGTAGCCTATGCTCCGAAGCCGTTCTGCGGATTTTCTGCATTCCTTACACACAAGAAAAAGCTGCCCAACCACTAGCTTTGTTCTATGATACGTGCAGGGCGTAGGGAAATGTACCATTTCTACGTAAAAAAGGTACGCAGCTTCCAGAACATCGCGCACGGCCAGTTCACAAAGAATCTGGCAGATAGTTTAGTAAACAGGTCAATTGATAGCCATGTGATCACCTAGAATTACGTAAAGGAATGTGATCTCATATGTTCTCATCATGTAGCGCAATGACACGTGTCATGTTCCCGCCAAAATCGCCGATGTCAAGGGCACGTGGCATATTTTACGTAACTCAATGCCACGTGGCATCTTATCGTCCAAATAACGTAACGGAATGTCACGCGAAACGTTTCCGCCAAAATCGCGAAGGCAATGCTACGTGGCAGGTTTCTGCCAAAATCACGCAACGCAAGGGCACGTGACACAGGGAGTGGCATGCTATGGAAGTAGCACAATATGACGTGACATGTTCCTGCCAAAATCACGTAACCAATGACAAGTGAAATGTGTCCACCAACATCACGTTACGCAATATCACGTGACAAGTTTCCGCCAAAATCGCGTTAAGCGATATCACGTGGTATTGCATGACGCCTAAGAAATTACGGTTAGCTTGAAGAGATTCGCCGTTAAAACTGACACACATGACAATTTACGGCTATCTTAAGCAGCTTCGCTGCTACAAAGAACAGTTTTGGCCTGATTATTGTTCAGCATTTCCTCCGCAAGATGAAATTCCAGCCCTTGACCCAAGTTTCTCTACGCTTCACATCATGCGACAGCAAGGCTTTCAGAAAAATGAGCGATTAAATATGACCACAGTTGCACGAATCTTTATTTATGAAAGATTACTTCTCTTGTTACATCGTCATCAAAGGGTGCTTGAGGTAAAAATATGTTTGTGCTCTTGTACGTTCTCTAACAGCGAGGACAGCCTCCTGGACGGCGACTTAGACAAGGACTTTCCAGCAGGCAACGACACCCTCCTTCCGGGATTGTCGGACGTTTCACTCCCCCCGAAACAGACCATCACAACCGACCCGTTGGGTACGTTGGCATATAACTGCATGGAACGTGGGATCTTTCACGCAACAAGCGCATTTTCCGCAAGTGTCTCCGTCTGAGCCCGCACAAATAGCAACGAAATGTTTGACTGCGATCTTTAAACTACCTGAGGTGGGCGTGGATCACCGACTGTAGTGAAATGCGCTGAATATCAGGCTAGGATCTCTAAGAAACCAAATCATTTTACACTGCCCACCAATACTGGGATGCAGCAAGCTCAACATAATGGTGTGCCTTGATTACATGCCTGCTGTTCCCAGCGGCAAGGTCATGAGGCGGCCAGCTAGACCATGGCAGTACTGGCGTGTTCTTTACGGGAACAGCAATGTATCCGGCAGTTTGATATTTATCATGAACAAATGGATTAGGCACGCAGTTAGTGCTGTGACAGATGTTCCGTACTCAAGTATACCGTAAAGGGCAATGCGATTGTTCAGACAACTGTGCCTAATTACTTGGTTGCGTTCGCGCTCTTTCTCGCGGTTTGGTGTTCGCACTTCACCCTTTCCATGCTGTGCCATGTTATAATATGCTATGCGGCCGCTTTGAAAGCCATGTCCTAAACCGGCATCGCAGACCTGAGTTTGTCGGAGGGTGACGACACGTCGGGACAGCTGTTGCCCCCGCCTCAGACACTGGCCCCGATCCTGGAGGAGCCGGAGCATGAGGCGCCGCCGCTCGAGATGGAGGAGCCGCAAGAGCGCAAACCAGAGGAGCTGAGTACTCACATGGAGGAGGAGCCGGCGCCTCTAAAGCTTGACACGCTGCCTTTCCATGACGCTGGGATCTCTGCAGATGCCGGAAATGGTGCGTGGTGGGGTATACTCGAAACCGGTTCTAACACAGCCGCCGAGGTGCCAGGGAAAGCAGAGCTCCACTAAGGAACGGGCCTGCGAAACACGGACACAAGAGAAAGGTAGTGAACAACACGAACACCAACTGAAAAGCAGCACTAAGGCGAAAAAGAAAGAATACACGCAACTTATATGCGCGTGCTCAGGAATGGTAGCGCCACTTGTGAAACGTGTTTTGCACACCTTTTCTTTACATAGTCAATCCATTCCAATTGGCCCACGTTCGTGGCGTTTTGCCCTGCCGTTTACAATATAAGTGTCCAAGGTTTCTCGAAGTGGCACATTCACATTAGTTTTTACTGGAGGCGCGCTGTGCTCAATTTCATCTTGCCCTGTGGCTATCGAGAGTGCAGCAATTGATGCGGGTCACAGTGCTGCAACAGGTCGTGATCGCGTTGTAAATGGTTTCAGAACTGTGCCAAATTAAGACGCCTCTAAATATTCCGAAAGCAGACAAGTTGTTCCTGACAGAATATCGAGGAAATGTTGCATTTGTTCAACAAAAAGAAAGTATTGTGTAGAACTGGGCTTTCTATGGCGTGGTTTCTATAGTGGCACACCGAGGTAAAACAGGCGATGATGCACTGTTGGCAGCACTTGTAGGTTTGTCACATACCTTCATACAAGCAATCATAGAATGTGTACTCAGTATACGCCAAATAGCGAGGAGTAGCGGGTGGATGTGCCAAGATAACCTTTCGGCGACGTGGAGACGTTAATACATTACTAGCAGGAGGCAAAAAACTTAGTTATTCTAAAGGCGAAATAAGCAAGCCTGTAAGTCGCTTTTCGGGGAAAAGCCCATCTTACCAGGAGGTCGGCCCGCATTGAGCGGATAAGTTCATTTGTGTACACTGCGCGATCACGATCATGTCTGCCAGAAACCGAATCGCTACGTTCTGCGGAGGGCGCTCAGGTTTAAAGCTGACCTTTTCTTACTTTCTTGTCACGAGCAAACGTGCGGAAAGATTCGCAGCACCACATTCCGGACCGCGGAAGGCACTACAAACCGCGACACTGGAAACTTGTAGAGCTGCATGCAGTAAAGCACTAATGAGGTGCGCTCCAGCGGTCGCTAGAATGGAAGACCAGTTGGATGTCGTTTCGTTCCGAAGCATTGGCATTTGACGACGGGGTCGCACACAACGGTGACTTTTGTCTCCTGGTTTCACGCGGTTTGGAAAATATTCATCTCTGCTAAAAATCGGCCAGTTCAAAAAACTGTTTCTGTAGGACGCTCTCTATTGGGCACTTAAGAACGTCCAGTGTATAGCTGAAATTTGCCATGTGGCCTGATCAGGGGCTCTTTAAAAGGAGAAAGAGCAAAAAAAAGCTAACGTTACAGCACGCGAGCAAAAACGGCTTCAGGTACATTAAGGCGTTGCGTATCTGGAACACTTTCTGGATCCATAATAAACGTAGGCGGTGTATCTGTTAAAAAGAAGCACAGAAAGCGAATTGCGGCGAGGCATTAAGCAAGAAAGAGAGAAATCTACCGATATTCAAATATAATGAATCACCTATGACAGGAGATGACAAGACCTTTATTGATGAATCACCCGTATCTGTGTTCTAGACTGACGTGCTTTGCGCCCGATCGTGTTTTACGAGTCGTGTAGCCTGCTGTAGCAAGAATAAAAGCTAGGCTACGGCTGGCAAAGGCTTCAGTATGCATGCAGTGCCAAACGAACAGATGAGTCGATCGCAAGGATGTCGATGCTGAATGTTGTTTTGCAGCTAATGTATTTAATCGAAAGCTTCCTTACTCTGGTCATGCGATGCGAGTTTATGGGAGAGAAAGTTAGAGATGCCTAAATTGTAATGTAGGTGAAAACAAAGCCGCCCTAGAAAAATAGGGCCGTATTGTATTTTGAATGTGACAGCGAAATGTCCAAATTAAATTTGACGAACTTGCGTGAAATGGGTTTCGCCGCCGCCCCCACACTGGGGATGTTGTCAGTAAGTACGCCAATATCGAGACCGAGAAATCTGGAATGTACAAATTTTATTCGACGTTGTGCAGAAAAATGGCCGCCACGAAATACGTCACAAGCTCGAGACAATTTCGCTTAAGCAGGACAATCTAGCGGAGCACAGAACGACCTAATTATAAATATATTAAAACAAGTGCGAAACACATCTTAAACATGTTTCCCAGACTCGGTATGCATATACCAGCAACGGCAGTAGTCCGACTACTTCCTGCGTCTCCTTTTGTTGTGCGGGAGGCACACTTCCTGCAGAATTTCTGAAACAATCTCCCGGTCATGACGGCCGTTCTTCACAATTCCCTGCAGATGTGCTTCCGGACTCGCCGGAGCCAAAGCTGCAGATCTCCGAGCAGTCGCTGGCCCAATGCGCAGTTCAACCGGAAATCAGCGACGTTTCGCTTAAGGAAGACAAGGCAACCAGCACGGCTGATATCATAATCGAAGACCTACCTGCACGGCCAAAGTCTCCGTATCAAACCCGCAACAGACCACAGGTCTCGGCGCACACGCAGTCATCTCCAGTTTTCCGTAAGTACATTTCCGTATTCATTTGTTGCCTATAGGGCACGTCCAGGCTAGATGAATACCGTACATGTCGTACGCGTGGAGAGTCTGCCTATATAGCAGTTGGCAACAAGGGCAGATAGACCCACACGAGTCGGTATTACTCTCCCACCCAGTCATAAAAGCAAACAAAAACGTCCTAATGCGGCGGTTTCAAAATGGCGCGGTGTTCCGTGCCCTTGGTGCCTTTGGAGCGTCTTCTGTACTCTAGTTTTCGATCAGCAGAAGCAATGCGGTGCGAAAGAGTAATGGGCAAAAATCTATGCTGTCTGAGCACCTCTCTCTTCAAAATTCCATGGTGCCAACTTGAGTGACTTGGCTCGGGTGCCAGGTTATCGGATTGCAGGCGTTGTATGTCAGCTCAATGTATAATTGGCGTTTCCATGTTCATCTCTAGTAAACGAATGGAAAAACAATTTAAGAGCACTCGCATCGTGTTCTTACACTATCGCTTTAATTTGGCCTCGTGAAAAGTTCGAGTTAGGAACTGCTAGGTGCCTCTTGGAGGAACAGTGGATGGTTTATATGAGTGCTTGAGAAAAACTTCTCTGCAGACTTCAGTTGAATTGATTAAGTGCGGCCGTGCCTAGGGGTAAACACTAGCTCCGCCCACATTGACTCCCTACCCTGCAAACAAAATTTAAATATGTCCTTCATTCAATTATACCTGGCAGTTTTGTGACGTCAACCACTTCTTCGCGCCCACGATAGTCGTGTATTACCATACAAACACGTGTTTATGTCGGCGTCAGGAAGAAAACGCGACCAGTTTGGACCAGCTTCATCACGACAAAATTTACCAGATGTGCTTGCATCAGTACTAAGCCAAGTTTAACACCTAAGCCAGAAGGGGGCGATTTTTTATTTTAGTGTACGCACTATTTACATTAGCATACGGGATGCATTCGTGCTTCGAACGGAAACCAGCTGGTGCGGCGCTCTAAGAGGAGTGACATGCAGGCGAACCACGACGGGTGGAGCTAATATTTATTGTCAAAGGGACAATAGTGTTAAACACGAAAGTGGCTTAGATTGCTAAGCTATTCTTTGGGCCCTGCATTGGTTCTAATTCGTCATATCATGTTTCACACTACAAGAGAGAAGTTAGGTGAAAAAATTTTAAACATGGAATTGAGAGAACCGTATTACTTTTTTGCGTATTCTGTGCTCCCTGGCAGGTTCGAATTGCGAATTGTGTTAAGCTTGCCATGTTGAGTTTGTGGCTTCCCTAGAACGCAATGTGCACATCTTTTACCGAGAAATAGTAACGCATGTGTTTTTACACGCCGTTTAAAGTGCACAGTTTCACGCGTATCAGCGCGGGAGGCTCGCAGCGGCGCCATCACTTGCATTTTCTAGCCTGTTATGCGTCTTCTCTGTTGGGGAGTGGTGCCATTAGTAAAGTTAAAAGCAATATTCTAGACAGAGAGACAGACAGACAATGAACTTTATTAATATAGTCCTGAGCAGCACCGCAGCCGTTCAGGCAGCGCCGCGGGCCGCTCCCACGAGGGGACGGGGAGGCCGATGCTCATCGCCGCGTCTTGGCCCTATGGACATCCCTTAGCTGGTGTAGTAGTATTGGAAAAACTGTTTTTCATGGTAGAATTCCTTTAATTTCATCACGAAAGTGATCGAGAAAGATGAGGTTCTCTGATATGCGGATTTTGTGCCATCTTGTGCTCTGTGGCGTGTATTGGCTATAAAACTTTCATCCCACCTTTAAAGGTAACATGTAACTCCTGTTTATCGTCATTACCGAACTATTTTCGTTTACTTGATCTCAGTATGCGATCAGTTGACTTTAATGCGTACCTTTCATTTATTATAGATATCTGGTTTATTCAACCATCCTTAACCTGGATGCATTTTAACCGGTTTTGGTCAGTTATTAGAATGTTTCGGCCCTGTTTTCAAGCGTGAGAACGACATGAGATCGTATTACACACCGATATCGCGGACGGCTAAACTGCTCCTCATTTGAAAGACTGTTTTTTGTACGTAATGCAAGAACAGTGACTAAATCAGTATTTTATTATAATTCAAACGCAAGCCTGCTTTACTCTTGTGGTCGACACTGACTTGCCTTAGAGCGCATACTTCAAAATAGCTTTTTAGTAACTGAGGCACATGTGCTCGTTGTGGTTGTGGGTGTCAGGATCAGCACGAGGAAGTTTAATGTCCGTCATATATTAGTGAAAATCATTGAGAATTGATGGCGGAAAAGTTGGGAGAAAGGGCTGAAACATAATTGTGTGGATACTGCTGTCAAGGCTACCACCCGAAAACTAAAACGCGGAAATCTTAGCAACGAAAGAATCGGAAATGAAATAGTTAAGTGACGCAGGCAAGGCTTTGTACCGCAATCAAAATAACACTATTCCATCTATCTATCGTAGGTGGCTAAAATCGCAGCGGTTGCTTATAAGCAGGATGGAAAGGCATCTAAATCTATGCAATGGCCTTTGTTCTAAAGAACACAGGCACCTGACCATATCGAGGTATGAATAAAGAATACAGGCGGCTATCATTGGGCTTAGATGTTCCAGTACAAAACAAGTGGCACAAGTTCATCATGACATGGTTTAAGGAAAATGGCGGATGGGGTGGGGATGTATGTGGTTGAGCAACGGCCAGTTGTTGCACTGGTTACACCCTGGCTGACTGGAACCCTGTGAGAGCAGACTGTGAACAGAACAGTCATGTTTGTAGGCAGGCATTAGCTTCGTTCCTGAATATCAGAGCCATTTCGACGACTGATATCAGGACATAACTGACAAGAACACAAAGCCCAAGTTTCCCTTTGCCGATTGAATACACGAAGCATAACGAAGCGTAGAAGATACCTGTGAAGGATGTAAGGTAGTGTGACGTCATGTCAGGCAATCACAGCAATTCCATCCCATCGTGCAGCGAAAGTTTCTGGGGCCTTCGAAGATAACCGTTGCTTTGCTTAACGAAAAGTTCAGCTTTTATTGTCTCCCGCAATAATTAACCTACTCCACCTAAATAAAAGGTTACTTTTATAATGAAATAACCTTCTGCTGTAAACTGATTTTGTCTGGCTTTTCAAAAGGTGGGGGATCACAGAATAGCACTGTTTTAGTACAGTTAGCGTATGTCAAAAAACTTCAATCTAATAGCGTCATCTCTGCAGCAATACGAATTAGCTGCGGCCATTTCTTGATGACCCTTTTTTTTTGCAAACGTTGCGAATTGCAGTGCCAGAAAAGCTTGCACCTCCGCCAGCCGAAAGCCGGGCGCTGCCACCTCCGTCATCGCAGCGAAACCAGGTGGGAGCACGAGGCAAGGTGGCACCTGCGTTTGTCGAAGCCCGCGGTACACGCTCGCTTGGCTCTAAAGTGGCGCCACCCGTAATGGCCAAGGGGTCTGTGGCTAACCAATTCCTCGAGAAGATTGGCCAGCTTCGCGGTGCAACGGTGCTGTCCGAAGGCGGCCATGACACCTGCGCGCTGTCCGAGGACCTCATGAGCATCGAGGGCTCCCAAAAGCAGCCGCAAAAATACAAGAAGGAAGAGTTTGGGGAGCTCTTCACGAAGAAGCCGTGAGTTTACGCTAGTATTTTCGTGATCTTTAGACATATGATGTCATTGCAGACTGGCGAAATTAGTAAAAAAAAGGATATAATTTTAATATGGTGAACAAAGCTCGACGACGATGTGTATGTAATTGAACAGGAACGGAGGGCGAAGAGTAAATGCCGGTTAGAATTTGTTCTATTTAAGGACGCATGATAACGCTATTTCTGTATAACAGGCAGAGATTTACCGAAACTTTCACTGGTGTGCAGCTAGGGTGCTTCGCAGCGGAACTGTCAAAGGGGCCCTGAACGCCAATCACGCTTGGTTTTGAAAACAGCTGGGGTGTGTTGAAAGCCTGTCGTAAATTCACAGCCGAAAGAATTTATATATATCTTGGAAGCGACGAAATAGCAACTGAAAAACCTCTTCCCGCTCTTTCTCAACACAAGGAATAGAGTTTTTGTACGCAGCTTCTATGAAGGTGCCCTGCCAACCGCGTTACGTCACTAGGCTTCAACGTCGTATAAGAGTGACTTATGGAACGCGAAACTTGGCACGACTGTCGGGTGCGTTAGTGGCGCACACTTGTGGCCGCCTGCTCACTCCGCGCCTGGACTCGTTCCTCGCAATAAGTGCATTTGGTGGGTCTTCAGAAGCTTTGTTTCGATGTTGCTTCGATATTGCGCATACCATAGCGTCAGCGAAAACTGCACAGCTACCAAGGCTAAATCAGCTTATTCCGTCTAATAAAAAGTTAATCAATGGTTAATTGGCGATTGCAGACGGATTGATCGTCCTGCTGGACTCGAATGCACGACTTGCAATGATTTACACCAAAACACTTCAGGACTCGAACCCATTGGTGTCGAGTCCAAGGCATCTCCTGTATGAATATTGGATTAAAACAGACTGAGAGGTGTAAGGGGGATTAAGATGCATTAAGGTCGGTTCGGGCGGATTATATTAGATTATGTCATATTAAGGTGTATTAACGCAAGTTAAGAGAGAGACTAAGATTGATTAAGACATTTTATGAGGTTTAAAGTAGATCAAGATAAATTAACGCATACTAAGTTGGGTTATGGCAGATCATGGCAGATTAAGACAGAGTAAGATGGAAAAACGAAGAAGAAGGATTATAAAATAAAGTGATACGAGAACGAGACGATGAATGAAGCAAAAGTTCACGGTTGCGCAGAAGGACCTGCGGCACAGGTAGCGGGGAGGAGTTGTGTGGTAGCGAAGCAGATGCACAGCCGCGTCGAGCGCGCCCGTTATGGCGTTAGCAATGACGTCAGCGCTCGCTAGTAAAAGCGGCGCTCACACATCGGCGGGCCTATTCCTCGCTCTGGACCTTCTCGACGTAGCGCAATGGCGAACACGTCAGCCTTAACTCCCGAAGAAGCCGCTGTTAGATTGAACGCTGCAGAGATTGGTTGATTTCTGGGGATTTACGTCCCAAAACCATGATTTATTACGAGAGACACCGTAGTGGAAGGCTCAAGGAATTTTGACCACCTGGGGTTCTTTCATGTGCACTGACATCGCACATTACACGGACCTCAATATTTCGCCTCCTTCGAAGAGCAGCCGCCACGGCCGGGATTCGATCCCGCGACCCTCGGATCAACAGCCGAGCACCATAGCTAACAGACCACCGTGGCGAGGCGTGAACGCCGTAGAGAAGCAGGTCGTGAGCGCGCTAGGAATGGAAAGCCGATCCCGAGAAGCAGCTTGACGAATTGACATTGCTTTAATGTTCTCTCGTTGCATTAGCACCTGTGCAACTGACAGTGTATAAAAGTTAGCCGATACTTTACCCAAGGAATAGCCAAGCGTCAGCAATGTAAGAATGGTAAACAAGCGGTTCTTAAAAGATGAATGTTGCTTCGTTTGGTTCTGCTCTTCTAAAATACGGTCTTCCTCGTACAGCCTTGTACGAGTTTGCTGAGGCTTCGAGTCGTTTGCGGTGTTTACGATAGTTTGCGATATAGGAAAGCCTCGCCTAAAGTTCTTACACTGTACCAATATTTTATAAAAACGTTGTGGGAGTTGGTCGCTTGTCATCCTCGTACACGAATTACAGGCTAAGGCTTACTGTTTGAAACGGCCGGGCTAAGACAGAGGACGTCTATCTGGCCAGGCTGCGGTTTTAGCTGCAAAGTTGGAGCAGCATGTTTATATAAAACTTTGTTAGATATCCGGCATTTCGCATGTGATATCGAAAGTTGTTCACTGAACTTGACCGGCAATATCGAAACTGTGCTCAACGGACGAGCACGAAGCGCGGCCGCTCTGTAAGGTGACAGCAGGACTTCCCGTAGCGAAGAGATGTCGAAGTTTCAGTGAAGTCCGGTTGCAGCGGAATTTGGGACAGTATTCTCAGACGATATCCAAAGGTGACACTGCCGCCTTGCATGGCATAGAATCTCGCATGTTCAACGAAGAATCGACTATTTGCTCAAGGTGGTGGTGGTGGAGGTGGTGTTGATTTAGCCGGCTTTAGCCTGCCATACAAAGCCGGGAATTGTTGCGCTTGGGTCTCCTAAAGGTTGATCATGGATGCGTCGGCAGGCATCGATCAACCCAGTGTCTCTGAGAAGTCTATTAGCAAACATTGCACCCTCTTCCTTGCAATATGTGGCCCTTCGGGGAAAAGAATGCCTTGAAGTCATGTGCGGAAGGCAGCTCTATTGAAGGTTGCGTACCAATGCTGCCCTTTCTTTGTCGAACAGCGGACATAACCAGACGAGATGTTCAATGTAATCCATATCCCCGCAGAAGGTACAGAAGGGGGAAGTGCATCGTCCAGTCTTGAATAACCACACCTTGGTGTACGGTCAACTTTGCTCAACAAGCCAATCGGCACGTGCCAAGGGCGACACTGTTGCGATGTTTGCAAGGATGTCAAAGGCGATCGTTCTTAGAACAAGGACATGATCGGGGGAAACGGCAGATCGTCTGACATACACAAATTAACCACCCATTCATAGCGTGCATATATGCTGTTTCCCTTGCAGATCATAAGCTTCAAGCAGTGCCTCTTAAGATTGTTGCGTATGCAGTATTCCGGCGGAACTTCTCACGTTTCAGGGAAGGTCTCGCCCGCCAGTATAGAGCAGGAGCACTTCGTGAGGAATAGTACTTCTCCTGACGTCCATAATGTCCACAAAGGCGCGAGCGGCACTTTGTAGTGACGTTGTTGACGATTTCTCGAATACGGCTTACTGTAGGGTAAACAAAAATACCGTAGACCGAAATAGAACAAATGCAGTTTAGAAGGACTTGTTGGCCGAGTTGGTGCATCGTTACAAACGAGAGCGTCTTAAACGTTTTTGCACCAACTCGCCCAACAACAAGTTCATCTAAAGCATTGTTTCGCCTGTCGGTCTTGTGCAAGACGAAGCGTCGGATTGAATGCCGTGGTTCTTACGCGGTAGAAGCGGATAAGCACCGAACACCACGCGCAAACGTAAGGGATGCGACTTGCGCTCTTCCCTACAAGACAGCCGCTATACGTCTGCGTTCTCGCCTCGTCATTTCTTAGTTTTGGGAAGTTCTGGCGAGTCTAGTGTAGTGGCCACAATCCTTGGACATATGGTTGTCTCACTTTTGATGTCACCATCTGGTGTTGTTGAATATCGGGAACTACTTGCGAATTTTGGATTTCTGAAAAAAATTATCTGGCATGAATTTTTTGCCGGGCAAGTTTCCCTTAGCGCCGAAGTTGACACTTAAATATTCAATCATACAATTAAGTTATAATTGTTGATGTGTAACTGTAACGGCGTCTATTTGCTTCTCGGTGAAGTCCTTATAAGAGATCGCGGGCCTTTCGAGAAAAATGGAGGGCGAGATAAGCTTCTCGCGATTACACGCAGCATACTAGTCCTATATGCCCCAGTGCATCATCACGGGGTCGTGAAGATTAAGGACGCAGAAGAACTGAGGTATTGTCAGTCGAACTGCTCTTTGAGCGGACCTCTGCCCAGCAAAGCAAAGTAAATCTGTCGACGGTAAAAGCTGACTAGAGGTGAAATGCGTGGGCTTTTATACCCTCATCACAGCGCGTTCTCGTATTATCACTGAGATTCTAGCAGGCACATACATGTGCGTGCCGGGCATGCAAAGTTTGTAGAAGGCATAGAGTTTCCTACTGAAATACTAGAGGGAAAACTGGCGCTGCGATCGTGAAGCTGCCATGGGAATGATGGGTATGACATGGATTTGTCTAGTCTTCGTGCCTGCGGCTTGAAACGCTTTGGTGGATTTGTTTATTCCTGTTTTTTAACTTCAGTGACCTGAGTGACGTCACTACACTTTTTCATTACGCGACGAAGGTAGTGGCTGTAGTGTACGCTTCACTAATATAGATCATCAGACTGTCGCATGTACCGAAGTCGTTTGCTATGATGAGGTGCCATGCAGTGTTTCGTTGTGTCTGTTCATGGATGGCTACATATATTATTTGCAGCGGTATTTTAGCCAATTTTCGAAATATTGTCGCTGCGTCTCGCGAAACTTATCGATGCGGTTTTGCTGTTTTTTCTTTTAATTTGTATCAGATGCGATAGAATCTGTAACCGTAGGGTCGCTTTCACGGCTGACATACATCCCTTGTCCGAAGGCTGTTCTTATATCTTGCACTAGGGCATTTCGATTCCGCCGTCTGATTAATTCAACGCCGACCGAGCGCGCCAAGCAGGAGCACAGTTATCGCGCGAAGTAGACACCCAGTGGACGATAGGCAGACGCGCCTGCGGATGACGCTCAAAAAGTCAGCTCAGATCAACGTTACTAGATCGTTGGCTCAGATCAAAGCTCAGGCACAGTTTCCGATGGAGTTTAACGGCACAGTTGTTCATTTAACATCACGTTTTTTTCACAAAACCAACCACTAAGCGATGGGCGATACTGCGCTCCTGCTACGGCCTCGCGCAGGGGTTTGACCCATGCATATAGTTTGTAAAAATACAGTGGAGCACTTGCCCTGCATTAAAAGAAGCGAGCGAAAGCCCGTTTGCTATATTTAGAAGACACATCTACCTTTTACATACTTGAAAATGTCAGCACGTCATTTACAAGAGCAAAAATCTTAATTTTAAGTTCGAACACAACTACATCTGGAACTTAAACCTGTATGGACGCTGCTAAATCTGGGCACAAGCAGAGCAGACAACATTGCCATATCGCACAATATTGCTAAATTTCTGAGCGTTCCGTACTTTTCTAATCGCGGAAAGGGAACTTGTACCTGCGCACGCACATAGTTATTCCAAAATCTTCCGTTTTATTGCAATATTCTGTCGTAAACCACCTATTTTTTTGAAGTCGCAAAGCGATATGCAGCCAGAAGAACGAAGACTAGGCAAATCCATGTCATACCCATCATTCCCATGCTGGCTCAACCGCCTTGTTTGAAACTCCCGTAGACACTAGCGCCAGTTTTTCCTGTAGTATTTTAGTAGGAGACTCTATGGTAGAAGGGTCGACATCATTCTCGAGGCAGCATGCCAGATAAGCGCGGCTGGCGCAGCGCGTCACAAGAAAGTGATAACGGCGCTCCCGATAATCAAGCCAAAACAAGCACGCGTGTCATTATGCGCCTATGGGTGACACGCTAGGCAATGCAAGAAATTCATTACTTCCTTTTCTTTTTCTATTCTTTTCTTTTCCCGCTGCTGTATCGTTGTTGCTCTTCTAAAATCGCAAGGGTAATGCCCGTAAGTCCAAGGCTATCATGTGTTTCAGATTGGTTCACTTCTCTCGCGCGTGGCTGCGTAGTGGAGTGATTGAGACACTTGCCTTTAGATGGGGGTTAGCAAGTTCAAATCCCAGCACCAGCAGCACAATTTTTCAAAGGTGCCCGAGGTTTCATCTTAAATGCGTAGCGCTTCACGGTCCCGCCTTGTCGGCGACCCGGCGATAGCCGCAATGCGCCACCGCCTCGCCGAGCGCGACATTTCTCCTCCCACGGTATATCTCCGGCGCACACAAAAAATCGCTGGGTTACGCGTGCCACACATTCTCTCGGGTTCCACAGCAGTGGAGATCTCGCTGTCGTCGCATCAGCTTGCTTCGGTGAATGACGAAATATACCAGAAGCTTACGGTCAGCGTTGGTCTTATTTATTTTTCTAGGATTTTTGGCGCCGCGACTACAATTCCAACTATGCCGACACCACTTAAGACTACACGAGCTTCGCTGTTCCAGAAGAGCTGCGTTTGGAGATATGCATAACCACAACCGCAGTTGTGTTGTCAAGGTCCCACTGTAGGGCTAAAAATTTCCTCTGTACATTAAGATTGATCCCCAATGACGGAAGCTTAAAAAAGCCTATAACCGACATTTTCAGTCAGAAGCTGCGTACGAAAAGTTCTTAGCACGCGTGCGCGAAAGGTCTCTGTGTTGTGTCATCCGTAGGCGATATGTCAGGAGCCTGGATGATCCACCTACTTGTAGCTTGCGTACGACAAACCACTCGATCGGCGGTCTGCCGTAGCGTACTGTAACGCCGCACAAGCTTTTCCCTCAAAATGCATGAATGCAGCAAAAAAAAAAAAAAAAGATCAGGTTCAGAGAGCAGGTTTTCAGCACTGGGCCCTGTACTAAAAAACCTGTTCAAAACCGCTGACCTGAATCATGAACTGTCTGCGGATGAGAACACTGAAAAAATGCATCGCTTACCCTGTGCACCTCTAGGAGTAAAGTTAGTATCACACGTAATAGTCTAACTTTTCGTGGTCATTTTTGCTTAAGTTTTCTCGCAGCCCATTTGAGCGGCAGTTGCTGAACGCGTACTGCATCGCTCACATCTCGTCTTCCACGTAAACTAACATCCTTGATGAGGTAAAATTTTCAGCTGATAGGTCTTTGAAACGCTTCGCCCAAAAGGTGCGGCAGCACGTTCTGATGTTAAATTCCTTTACGTGGTGCGACCTCAGCAAAGTGCTGCGACAGCAATTGTGACACGACATTCCGTCCGCGTTGCCACCGCTGCTTTTTTTTTTTTGAGGGGGGAGTGGTGGCGTTGCCAGTGGTGAACACTTTGTGCCAGCGCATGCAGGTGATATCATGTCAGAATGCGCGCCTAAAGCACTCACCTTAATTGTCCGTGATTAAGCCAGTTCCAGGGAAGCCATGCGGGCGGCCTGTCATGCTTCATTTACTGAGCAACGCATGGCGAGCAACACGAACACTGTCCTGCATCTGCACCAGCCGCATCGGTGACTGAGCCTTTCGGCGCTGCTGTGCAATCTTGATTTGATTCGCATTTTCAGCGGCAGCGTTCCAGTGGACGCTCAACGCAGAAGGCGCTCGTGTAGTGGGGCTTAACACGTGAAAGGACCTGATATGCTTGTTAATCGGGAGCACATGTACCGCACCGCTCATGGTCAAGTGACAAATAATTTATTTTTTGACTTTGATGTTGTGTCTGCAAATATCCTGTTGCTTCCTTGCACGCATGTTTGATTCCCTTGCTCTTTTGTTACCGTTGTGGGCGCTGTGAACGCCAGAATGAAAGGCTGGCCACTCTTTTACCACCCTTTACCATGATGTTTCTCTGATGTATGATTCTATGGGAGGTCTCACTGAACGTCTTGAGACATTAAGACCTCCTTCTGCGTCTGTATGTGTCATATGCAATATATCACATGTATTTGTAACAACAATAATATATAAAATAGCCATTTTCATGTCCTTTTCGTCGTCCGGTCTGTTGTTCCGCAATTAGTAATTAATTTTAGTCACGTTTAATTCTTCACGCAGTGGCTTTAATACTTGTTCGGTGTGCCTATTCGAGACCATAAGCCGACCTTAGTAGTGCTATCACCGTACGCGGTCGTATTTTCGTACAAGTGCTCTTTTTTTCACTACGCCGCAGGCGCAATTTAGATCTGCATGCGGAGCGGTGTTTGAACAGTATTCTGTCACTCTTTTCTTGCAGACTCTACGGCGCTCAGTTCGCCCCGAAAGCGCAGGTAAGTTTTCTCCTGCACATATCCAATGCTTTCTGTCATCCTCAGATAGCTTCTAGAATAGTTAAATTCCCAGGAAAAGTAAGACGTAAAAATTAGCAGTATTTGTCTGATTGCTAACGTGCGTTTTTTTCTGAGTCTTACAGTACTCCAGTCGAAACTTTCCCTGGTCGAAACTTTCCTAAACAAACAGCGCAACCGGGCTCGCTGTCTGTCGTCGCGTCTTCACTGCTGAGCAAAAAGACACGAGTTTGATGACGATAATGGCGGTAGAGCTTTCAATTATTCGAGCTTCAAAAATTATAGCCCCGTGTAATTGTGCGCTGTCCGTGCAACCGAAACTGACCCGACAACAATTTCGGTCAATGCACTCAGTTGGGCTAGTTGGTATTTCATTACTTCTGTACGAATGCGCTTTGGTGACGCGGACGAAGAAGAAAACCAGACGCAAACAGCACAAATTTTAACTTCATTGTGAAATCAAGGCAGCATCACAATAAAGTTGAAAGTTGCGCAGTGTGTGTCTGGTGTTCTTTCCCCGCGTCCTCGAAGAGCATTCCCACCGGTGTAATTTCGGTCATTCTCTGTAAAACGAAGGAACTGGTAGGAAAAAATGTCTTTCTGATCACTAGCAGATCAATATCAGCACCCCGCGTTATTTAAGACCGAGGTGGCTAAACCTAAATGTTGTTCGACCTCCCCTGCCCATGGGTTGTGATATGGGCACGCAACGAATTGCTTTTCCGGCTGACGTCATGTGCACTAAAACAAAAACCACCTGTATCATCGCGGTGCCTGGCGGCACACTCGCGTACTTTGCGCAATGCTGCAAAGGCCAGTATACCCTAGTTCTATGGAGGCCGGCGCAAAATAGAGAATTCGACCGCCATGGATGTGAAGACACCGGCGTCGTTCGGTTAAGAAGTTAAGCACCATAACAATTATTCTATCGCGACGGACAGGCTATAAGCGACAAGAATTGATTCATTTCTGGGGTTTTATATCAACAAAACCACTATATGCCTACGTGAGACGCCGTAGTGGAGGGCTCTGGAAATTTCGACAACCTCGGGTTCTTTGACGTGCACTGACATCGCGCAGTACACGGGCCTCAACATTTTGCCTCCATCAAAATGAGGCCGCCGTGGCCGATGTTCGATCCCGTTACCTTTGGATGCCGTATGGAGGGTTATAAGGCACAAGGAAGACAGAGAAACGAATATTCCTTAACTCAAAAGGAACTAAGGACACAGCCCTGCCCTTGTAGGCTCGCCCAACCTGGCCTAAGACGTTGTAAACGTTGTGCTCCAGAAGCGGCCATAACGGCTTTTGCAATTTTCCCAGGGCGGGGAAAGGGGGGGGGGGGGAGGAGGCGGTCCCAATCCGCAAAGTCACCAGATCGCCTATTGCCAGGAGGTGTGGAGTGTAGAGTCTAGTTGCTAATGGTGTAGTTGCCGGGGCACCCCTACGTCGTGTGTTCGTTAGATGGATCAGCTTCGATGTGCTTGCAAGCGGGATGAGCCTGGATGTGAGTGCGGTGTGAGTAGTCTGTTGTGCTTGCGCTCTTGGTATGATTGATGCATCCTCTCTCGAGCACGTGTAGGATGTTGTTGCCTTAACGTTGATGCTTCCGTGCGAGACTTCAGATCTCGTCGCCCTTCTTTCCGCGTTCATTTTCGGGTTGAATAATAAGGAGCTTTTGTCAACAAAACGGTGGCTGGCGGCGTTCACCCGTCACTGCTCATTCGCAACCGCATTGGTTGACATGTCCTTCACTAAGCGCGAGCTTCACAGCGTGTGACCCGAGAGAACTTGAACCGTAGTGCAGTGAAGAATTAACTGTTGTTTCCATGTCATGCAAACTGCACATTTTGTGGGCATAAAACGCGACGCTGACCGAAGGCTGCTCGTATAAGGACAAACGTGCGAGTAGTCGCTTCATTGCACAGCTGTGCGAGAACGTTCTGGCAGTTGCGTGCAGAGTGTAGCCTTGAGATGAATACTAGTTCGTTGCTGTTATGTTTCCGAGACTTCCTAAAGCGTTACTAGCTTTCATTTTGCCTTAAGGTACTCTCGAATGATTGTGATGATTTTTAATCCCTTAAACCACCACTCTATGACACTGCCAGCGTAAACATACACGATTCAGTTAGCACCACTAGGGGGTCCGACAGACTCGATTTGCTTTTCAGAGTAGTTTCGATGGGTGGAGTCAAAGCTACCGCCTCTGCCGTGCTTAATGATGATGCCTTCGTGGAGGCTTCAATTCGTTTATAGTTACTTGTGGTGGGCAGTGTCACTTATTCTGTGCACTTGCTACACTCATATGGAAATTCGTCAGTAGAATGATGGATATTATGGGCAACCCTTTTCAAACCATAGGGTGGGCTGGCAGCTGGTTATACTAAACTATTATTAGTCACCTCCATGCTTTCATGTTCGTACTGGTGGATTTTTCTTTTATCGCTCCCTCTCCTAATCCGCCATTACAAAGATCACTTTTGCAGCAAAACCTGCTTGTTCTAGGTGCTCCATAGATTTCTGGGACCGATCGACCGGCCTTCTCCAGCTGGTATTTGGCATAGATTCTTTTCATGCAATGCGAAGCCCATGCGCGCGCTTACCGGGTTCGCGATATTTAGCACTCGCGGTTATGGTTTTCTGAAGCGTACTATTCTAAGCGACAATTTATTTGCTCATCTTCGCTAACGATGTCGGTAAGTAGTGAAATTATGCCAATATGCTTCGGACAGAGATATAGGTTTAGTGTGGGTGGCGATGTATGTACCAGAACGAGAGCTCAGCTCTACTGACCATAAAACGAAGAAGCATGAAAGTACACCACAAGTGCTGTGCCCTCTGTCACACGCCCTGCGCCTTTGTAATAGTAATGAACCAGATGGGCCAAGTAAGAAGTCATATACCGGATTCTTTCTCATGTCTTGCACTGCCTAGGGGAAGTCTCAGGCTGAAACAGAGGCTGAATCCGACGACGAAGATTCGTCCGTGAACTTCGACCACCTCCCAATCCGCAGCCGCATGAACATCTGGAAGAGGCGGGAGGACCGCGCGATCCGGAAAGGGCTGTGAGTGTTTTACATTTTGCGATTTAGGGATCCTTCCAGAGGAGGTCGTTTCACTTTTTAATTGCTATGAATCGTGAGTAGTATTTGCAATCAAGTCTGCAGACAAGCTGCTTTACTGCGCGTTTTCGTGGTGCAATCATGCACTGAGTCCATCTTTTTTTGTTGGCGCGATGCCCTTCTTAGCTTGACACAAGCGTATAATGTTCTAGTTGTGGTTTTTACGCTGAAAGAAACACCCGGCCTTACTAGAAGAGGTGGGTCAATAATCGCACATTTCCGGACAGGAAAATCAATGGCGTCCTAATTGATTTCGCATTCGAATCAAATGTGGCCATCGTGTAGGTGGTTGAATAACTTTCGATAATTTATAAGTGTCAAGTTGAGACACTCGGTCAATTTTTACATGAATAAGGTGAATTTCATCCCCGTGAGCTTATCCGATGCGCGAAGTGCGGAAACTGGCGTAGGGCATTAGGTACGCCGGTTATATAACCATACCTTACCGACAGCAAAGCAATTTTAGTCGGTTCGTGTGTGTGCGACCACGCACACGCCCACCTTACACACGCAAACAGCACATACACTAAACTGGAACCCATGCGCAGTTACTACACGAGGGTTTAAGTATTCTCTTAACTCTAAACAGTCGTTCTTTGCTGAACTTGGTGCCTCTATCTGTCGACTTTTTATTCTACGCAATATTATGCCTTATAGAAATGTTTGCGATCCATCCAACAGCAAGGAACCTACAGAACGCCATCTTTGGAGCCGTCGTCGCTAGGGCTAGCACAGGGTCTTGCTAGTGGCTGCGGTGCCTGGGTTCGCTTGCATAACAGACTACTTTCGAAAAAAGAGAGCCGACCTTACACTGTATTGGCTCTGCAGTCCGTCAAGTCTTTCTTCTTGACTATCTAGACGGTTGCGATCTGTTAAAGATAGTACAGTAATACAGTTTTCCCGGCTTTTCATTGTGTCCCCTCCTTTCCGTCTTAATTCCTGCTTGCTGCAAGATAGCAAACCGTAAATTAATGCTCTCCGCGCATTAAGCCCGTTTGTATCTTTATGCGTGCTTAAATTCTCATCGTAATGATTACAATTTCTTTCGTCTTTTTGTTCTTTTCCAGGATTCTGATCCCCAGGCTGGGAAAGCAAGGTCGCTTCCCGATTTCCGCTACAGCCCTCTGACGCCTGTCACGCCGACGCTGTAATTGTTGCCGCCACTTGAAAAATTTCTAAAAAAGATCTGTTTTCTTTTCGATGTTGCCAGATGATTTTGTATCAATGACCTGATCGCGTAACTGCGCACGTCATGATTCTAATTGTCATGATTTGCAGTTTTGCTCAGACTTTGGACATTGCAACAGCTGATGTCGATGTATCGGTTCCTTAAGCGTTTTGCCTTGTACAAATGATATGTGCTTTACCTGCCTTTCTATGCACGCCCTATGGTGCCATGGCCCCTTGCGACGTCGGTAGCATGTACAAATAAAGTAGACGACTTGTCGTATGCACCCTGAAGCTCGCTTTAACTTGTGCTGAACGAAAAGCGATGTCCAAATTTAATCAATAATTTCAACGCAGCAGCCCAGGCAGTGCAACTTGAAATGAAACTTCAAACAGGTACTCTGAAGTTGTTGCGGTACTGTAGAGTGCGTTTTGCAGCCGTCATTCTAGCGCCTGTTATTTAAAGCACAACGACCAACATACGATGGCCTTGTTCTCGTAGGAGTTGATGGCCTTGCTATCATTCGGTTGCTTAAACGATAAGACGACAGAGGGTGCAGCAGGTGGATAGACTAGTCAAGGAGCCTAGTCGCCGTAAGCAGTATCGAAGGTAGAGATGTTACCCTCATTAGTAGCTGGAATTTGATACTCCAGGTGTTGATGGATTGATTGATTTGTGGGGTTGAACGTCCCAAAACCATCTGCGATTACGAGAGACGCCGTAGTGGAGGCCTCCGGAAATTTCGACCACCTGGGGTTCTTTAACGTGCACTGACATCGCACAGCACACGGGCCTCAACATTTCGCCTCCATCGAAATGCAGCCGCCGCGGCCGGGATTCGATCCCACGCCCTTCGGATCTGCAGCCAAGTGCCATAACCACTACACCCAGCGCACCCTTCGAGTAGCACAGTGATACACTATATCGCCCAGTATTTTCATCTGTATCGTTAGTTTGTCACCCATTTCATAAAAACAAGAAGTGCTGGCTTCTTATCATTTAGCTCGTTTTATCTGCGTCGTTACGACAAGAACTTCTCACATTCTAATTACTCAAATCTCAAATTAACCACTTTGGTACCACGTCGCCACAACGAATGCTTAAACATCGAACAGGCCTTAGTAAACTCCCCACGTATTGGTAGCTCGCATGATCTTAACTTTTCCTCACTTAAGTCCGCGCTTTGTCGAAAACACTTTTCCGTTTGTAAGTGACATGTGATTATGTCGCCACTCCTGCCATAGCCCATGAATGAGCTGCAGTGTGTAGAAGAAAATAATTTGGCATATACATTCTTTTCGCAGCACGTTGACGCAATTCGACATTCTTGTTAAAGAGGGACGGAAAGTTCAGGTGGTTCAGAATGATCAATTTTATTTCGAGGACGCCAATGCCGTTAATTTCGACATTTTATTTGAGATGATGAAAGAGAAAATGTCGATGCTCTAGTTTTGGAATTCGCACCGGAACTTCGGAAGCTAATGGCGTCAGGAGGCCGACTCTTTTTTCCCCGCATTCTCGACAAATTCGCTCAACCAAACGTTCTGAAATTCCCTGTTCAAATCCTCTTGCTTCGTTGGAACGCAATATGCTTACGTACGCAATAAATAGTTACGCATACATTAGCAGACACTGTCTATCGAGAGAGTGCGATAGTTAGCTTTACATAACTCGGCAATTCCGTAAACCAAAGTGTGGATATGGGGCAGGTATACGGGGTATGAGCCACACGTGATTTATTGCACCTTAAAAGGGCAGTACAGCACTTTTTGAATGTAGCAGGAAAGCTGTGCCGATGGTGTTGTGGGGTCTGCTACGAACATTCCAGCCAAATGTTACTGCACTGCACGCATAAGAATAATACGCAATTTAGATTGTCTCGTATAAAGGTGAAAAACGCCCGCTATTCTTTCAATATACGAAATGATGTGTGCCGCCGACTAAGTCGCTTGACATTTCGTTGTTTTCGTCGCTTCTTGAAATCAAAATTTCAAACAAATTTTAAACCGAACAAATAAAGCGTAGCAGATGATCTTCCAGCGATTAGGAAATCGTTGAATGCTACTTCTGTGTCGAGCTACTTGGCTAATGTGACGTCATATGCTTGTTAAACCTGTGTTTAAAACCAAATTTAAAAAAATTGGCAGATCCCACGTGCAGTGGGAATCAAGGAAATGCGAAGCACGCATCAGGAACGTAAAATGGATTCGCATTGTTGTCTCGCTATACCGAGTTTGGTGCATATGAAGTTAACGAAACGGCCGCAAGAGCACCAAGACTGTGGCATGTAAACCATGCCGCTCATATACGCATGTCATGATTCTAACGTTATGACTTGTCATTTACGTTCGTCATGCAGTGGTGTCGTGCCATAGCAATTTTGGTATACATCCCTTTAAGGAAACGAGTGGCATGTAGATCATGCCGCTAATGACATGCATGTCACGATTTTCATGTTATGACCTGTCATTTATGATCGTCATGAAGTAATGTTGTGCCAAACCAATTTTCGTATAAGCTCCGTGCAGTCGAGTTTTCCATGTGCGACATCAGCGCCAGAATGTACTGCCTGGCGGAGAGAAGCAAAATTGGGCAGACTGTGACAGGGAAATACGCGAACGCGATGCGCGTCTCCAACTCTATAGCAGCAGCGACCGCCCGTCCCACCTTCTTTCATTTTATTTCCTTTGAGACGCGCGCTCCAAACCTGCGGCAAACTGTTCCAAAGGGCGACGCCGCGAGCGTTCGTGTGGTTCGCAGCACGCCCTGAAAGCAGCGAAGTAACGCGCGCGTCGCTGTCGCCTCGGTTTCCACCGTGCGCGACTGAGCCGTCCGACGAGAGCTACGTAGCGCCCTCTCGTCAGTAGTCGGAGCCCATACATCCCATTAACGAAACGGCAGTATAGCACCAGGACCATGGCATGTAAATCATACCGGTCATGACACGCGTGTCATGATTCTAATGTTATGACCTGTCATTTACGTTCGTCATGCTGTCGTGTTGTGCCATAGCAATTTTGGTATACATCCCATTAACGAAACGCCTGGCATGTAAATCATGCCGCCCATGACATGCGTGTTATGCTTTTCATGTTATGACTGGTCCAATTTTTCTACACATCCCACTAACGAAACGGCCAAGAGAGCACCAAGACCGTAGCATGTAAATCATGCCGCTCATGATATGCATGTCATGATTTTCATGTTATGACCTGTCATTTACGTTCATGATGCAGTCATCTGGTGGCATGACAATTTTCGTATACATCCCATTAACGAAACGCGTGGCATGTCAGTCATGTCGCCCATGACATGCATATAATGATTTTCATGTTGTGACCTGTCAGTCATGTTCGCCATGCAGTCATGTCGTGGCATACCAATTTTCGTATACATCCCACCAACGAAACGGCCAGGAGAGCACCAAGACCGTCGCATGTAAATCATGTCATTCATGACATGCATGTCATGATTTTCATGTTATGACCTGTCATTTATGTTCGCCATGCAGCCATATTGTGGCATACCAATTTTTGTATACATCCCATTAACGACACGACCAGGAGAGCACCAAGACTGTGAAATGTAAATCATGCCGCTCATGACACGCATGTCATGACTTTCATGTTATGACCTGCTATTTATGTTCGTCAGGTGGTCATGTTGTGCCATACCAATTTTCGCATATATCCAATTAGCGAAACGGCCAGGAGAGCCCTAAGACCGTGGCATGTAAATCATGCCGCTCATGACATGCATATCATGATTTCCATGTTACGACCTGTCATATATGTTCGTCATGTAGTCATGATGTGGCACACTAATTTTCGTAAACATCCGATTAGCGAAACGGCCAGGAGAGCACAAAATCGTAGGCGGCTAGATAGATAGATAGATAGATAGATAGATAGATAGATAGATAGATAGATAGATAGATAGATAGATAGATAGATACGCTCAAACTCGCCGAAGTTCGCTAAGAAATGCTTCGCATTTAAAATCGTGTGGCTCGTGAAATGAAATATTTGGCTCGCAGGTTCACAGGCGGCTCGAAGACTTATGGGCACCATTTTCTGAGTTTGTTGTTGCAAGACCGTAGACAAAGTACATACACATAAATAAATAAATAAATAAATAAATAAATAAATAAATAAATAAATAGCTTCGCCTCACAGAGTCGAATGTGGCATTTCATTTTCCAACTCCCAGACTATAGTGCCTAGAATATTTCTAGGCATTGTATCCAGACGCAGTTAAATGTAGCAAAGTTTGCCATCTTGAGGCCAAGGCGCCACGCGCATTATCGCACATGTTTTCAGGGGCGAAGCTCCTTAGGGTGTGGGTCGTTCCCTCCTCTGTAGCAGTGTGTATGTAGCCACCTCGCGCCGCCGGGAGGCTCGCGCTCGCCCTCGGCGCGTGCCTCCCGGCGCGCGAGCTCTATCTTCCATCTGCTGTCTTGTGAGAGAGAGACAGAGAAAGCGAAAGGCGCGCGTTGACTATGGAAACGCTCTTTCTTCGATGAACGCTCTACCAGCTCGCAAAGGAGAACGCGCCCTCACCCGCGAGAGACAAGCTTGACGCAGGCAGCGTCTTCTAGCGAGTTTCTTGATTGAAAAATACCGACTGCTCGCGCTGGAGAACCGTTCACCTGTTACCCATATATATATATATATATATATATATATATATATATATATATATATATATATATATATATATATATATATATATATATATATATATGCACTGGATCTGGACTTGCAATGAAGTGCCGGTGGGAGATTTCATTTGTGCGTAGTGGAAGCATAAGGATTCGCAGCGTGCGCGTTAATCCTGAACTCGGTACGATCTACGATGAACATCCGGAGCTTCGCCCACTCATCATCATTCACTCCGTGGATATGTGTGCATTTTTTTTTTGATGAAGACAAACCTCGCACGAATTACCCTCTCGTGGAGAGACACTCGCGCCATACTCTTCAATGGTAACAACTTCGGCTTCTAGGATGCAGCTGCCCATGTTTTGCAATAGGTCCGTGACAATTTTGGCCATATGTTGCTTCGGTTTCCATACTGAAAATTACAAGCCGCAATCTGCTTATAATTACCCATCTGAATCTGGCATCACAAAAGGAAAAGGTTGGCAATGGGCACTTACGAGGAGGCAATGAAATTTGTCTTGCCTGGAGAGAACGCTTCTGATGTTAGTATAAAGAAATGATACAGGTACGTTAGATCTTGCAATAGCACGGGGAGGTCGCTAGGAGGCAACTACAACGCTACATGCGGCGTGGTCGCCACTTGTAAGTCGTAGTCCATGACGCAGTTACCATGACGTAGTTCAAGAGGCGCTAACCGGGTGTTGGCGGGAGAATGTTGTGATACTCTTAGGTTTAAGCCTTTAAGATGTTTCGCATTTCAAAGGATGCGTTGATTGACCTTGAGGTGAGAAAGAGTAAATATAGTATGTCTCTTTCTAGAAGCGTGGTACCTAGTAATTCTATGAGCTATAGGTCTTATATTGCCGTTTATTTTGTAAGAGCAAACTACAATGACATTTTTTCCGGAATCCTGTAAAAAAAGGTCCAGCTGACAGTCCGGTATACGGTCAAGCGACGTGCCCTGTCTTCGGAATCATCGAGTCTAGCTGATATCTCAGCTCTGGCTTTTGTATTCAAAGCTGCAACAATCCTGGGGCTAAAAATCTGTGTTGACCAGCTCCGCCTTCAGTCAAAGTCGGCTTTCACCAGCCTGATAGACGTTCTAATGTGTGCACCTACATCTATCTACAGATATGCGAGCTTGAGTGCGACAAAGGGAAGTGGTCTGGTAGTGGAATTGGTAGTGGTCTACGCGCGTAATTTAAATCTCTCCATGTTTCCTTTTTTGCAATTCTTATGCTGCAGTGCCCAGAAACTAACAAGTAAATGCAAACTTGAGCACCCTCAAGACAATTGATCGTTCTTTATTTTATATGTATACCGCTGGTGTAGCAAAAAAGCATGGCACCGAGAACAGGTAAAACTGTAAAGAAAACACTACCTAATTATTCATACAAGCTGAAACGTTTACAAAATAGGTGAATTAAGCCCCGTAGAACTAAATGTCGTAGTAAGTACAAAATTACCAATAACGATGGTGAAACTGCTGTGCAGTGATGCAATACATTTATGAAAACGAAACGCGCGTGAGGGATAGACGGAAAAAATTAAAAATGCCACTAAGATTTTCACATACAAGCGATAAAAAATAAAATCAGAGAAGCCGCCAAGGACAGAGTCAAGGACTGGTCGCGGAGATGGGGAAACGGCCTTGCTTGCCCACCTTGGGGATCAAAATCCTGGAAAGCAAGAAGGCGATGCAAGAATTACGGCGACAATAAAGGCACACAAGTTGAGTGTTCAGCGATAATGATGAGGGAAGCACCTGCAGAGAATTTACGGTGTGGTATACCGCACTAGGCGACGACAATAGAGAAACAGTGGTTAGAAAACAGCCGAGACAAACAAATATTGCCCCCCCCCCCCCACCCCAACCACAATAAAAAAAAAGGAACACCACCGGAACGGGAGCATTAGGGTGCCTATAACAGACTAATTCCGTCTAGAGAAATATAACCGCGGTGGTAGGCCAGAAAGTTTGCTTGCTAAGCACGAAATCGAGATATGGAATCCCGGACATGGCAGCCACCCATCAATGGAAGCAGAGAAGAAAACGTACACTAAAGATTCAGGTGCACGTTAGCGAACCTCACATTGTCAAAATTAATCCGGAGCTGTGTACAACAGCATACCGCGTAACCACAGCATGATTTTGGAGCGTAAAACACCATTAATGATTATTGCCGCATAGATAGTCAACAAAGGCTTGAATGACAGGTCGAGTACATTTTAGGCCAGACTACTCAGACACTTCTAACGTGTAAGAAGGCGCCGCCGATACGAATCAACACAACCTCTAGCGCGCTGCTCATTGCAGCCAGAACAGTGGCAAATAAACAATTGAGAGGCCCCTGATCCGAATCATGAGGCTGAGGTTATCAGAAGGATTAGAATGGGGTGGAGTGCATTCGGCAAGCATTCTCAGATAATGAATGGTACATTGTCTCTGAAGAGGAAAGTGTATAACAGCTGCATCTTACCAGTACTCACCTACGGCGCAGAAACCTGGAGGTTAACTAAGAGTGTTCAGCTTAAATTCAGGACGACACAGCGAGCTATGGAACGGAGAATGGTAGGTGTAACCTTAAGGGACAAGAAGAGAGCGGTGTGGGTTAGGGAACAAACGCGTGTTAGGGACATACTAATAGAAATTAAGAAAAAAATGGGATTGGGCGATCCATGTAATGCGAAGACAAAACAACCGTTGGTCATTAAGGGTAACGGAGTGGATTCCTAGAGAAGGCAAGGGTAGCAGGGGGCGGCAGAAAGTTAGGTGGGCAGATGAGATCAGGAAGTTTGCGGGGATAAACTGGGCCCAGTTCGCACAGGACAGGGATAATAGGAGACCCATGGGAGAGGCCTTTGCCCTGCAGTGGGCGTAGACAGGCTGATGACGATGATGATGATGCGCTAAAAGAATAACGATACGATTATGAGGAACGTTGAAGAGGAGAGCTCCGATAATTTTCACCGCCGGGAGTTTAGCGCGTCCGGAGAGCGCATAGTAAACCGGCTTCTCTTTTTTGACAGCTCCCTCGGTTTGATTGATTTGTAGGGTTATACGTCCCAAAATTACGATATGATTACGCAAGACGCCGTAGCGCAGGGCTCCGGCGATTTCGACCACGTGGGGTTCTTTAACCTGCTCTGACATCGCAGTGCACACGGGCCTCAACATTTGACCCCCAGAAAAATATACCCGCTGCTGATGGAATCGATCTCGTGGCGCTTGGATCCACAGCCGAGCACCTCCCTCGAAGATGCGACTTCTTGTTGTTATGTGGGGTTTACCGTCCCAAAACCAGCTCTGATTATGAGAGACGCCGTAGTGGAGGGCTCCGGAAATTTTGACTACCTGGGGTTCTTTAACGTGCACTGACATCGCACAGCACACGGGCCTCAACATTTCGCCTCCATCGAAATGCAGCCGCCGCGGCCGGGATTCGATCCCGCGACCCTCGGATCAGCAGCCGAGTACCAGAGCCACTAGACCACCGTGGCGGGGCAAAGATGCGACTTCTGCGGCCGAGCTAAAAAAAAAAGAACCTCGCGTATTTCTGGTCAGCAGACAGGTGCCATAAGCGCCAGAACAGCGCAGTGGACAACAGAAGCAAAGAACACGTTCTTCAGTTTCATCGCTGTTGTAGTCACTGCAACCAGCATTACCTGTGCACATCTATACCAACTAGGAAAGCAAAAATCTTGTGAAGCCGATATCAAGGCAAAGTCGGCAAGGTACTCCGGTCTCGAGTGGACAGAGTACGGGAATCGTTTGCTTGTACGGGCGTGCGTGGTGCATGCTTTCCAGAGTGTATCTGTCTGTGTGCGTGTGTGTGTGCGTGCGTGTGTTAACAACAGTTTAACAACAATATTAACAACAGTTTTAGCAATATTCGCTAGATTATTATTTTAAAACACCGTATCGAGGTTGAAAGCGTTATACCGAATAATTGAAGTCCAAATGTGTGTGTGTGTGTGTGTGTGTGTGTGTGTGTGTGTGTGTGCTGTGAAAGTTCATGTGATACAGTATTGATCACGATATGCGCGTTCTTCATTCTGAATTTGGGCCTAAAACTGACCTGCACAAAAAAAGTGCCGCTACTGCGCATTTCTCCTTCAAGTAGTTAGGAGGATGTAGTAGTCGGTGGAAAGGGCCGTACAATAAAGCTTTAAAGTTTTCGAGTGCAGCACGCAGTGGAGTTCTGTGGAGGAGGCCCAAATTCATTTGGAGAGAAATTGGAACTGCGCAAAGCACGGGAGACCCGAATGAGAAGGAGATAGCACAAGTCCTATCAACAGCCTGCGACCTCCCACCCACTCCACCCTTCCTCAAATAAATTCCTCAATTCCCCACCACGCTGTCCCCGAAATCTCTTGCATTTATTAACAAGTTTTACCAATATTCGCTAGATTGTTATTTTAAAACATCATGTCGAGGGAAAAGCGTTATACCCAATAATTGAAGCCCAAACGTTCGATACGAAACGAAGACGACTGAATTATCTAAAAACGGAAAAATGCGCGGACTTCGCGGGTGCTTCTTTTTTCGTGCATACATGAACCAATTTTCTTAAATCTACCGAGCTGGCAACCTACGCAGGGTCGACGCCCAACAAGAGTCGTACCAGGTGAAAACCTTCGTTTAAGAGAGTCGCTCATCGAGTTAGTTGCCAAATGGGAACACTTGGTCTAATTCTGCTAAAATCCTGCACATCACATTTCGAACTTGCTCTTTTTTTACCTAGACGACTAGGTTTGTGGCTGCGACGACATGTCAGAACGTCAGAAGGCTCGTGCTTGATTACGTACCCCTGATAACAGCACGATGTGCAATACACATTTTAGTAATCTAATACAGCACCTAATATGGATTCACGCTTAGCCAGCATCAATGCGTATCCACTTGATCAGTTGCGCTTGGTACCTGGAGTGCCGCATAAGTGTTTTCCTTGCAAATGTACCGAACTTTAGAATTTGACTCGCAGGGGCGTGGGAACACTGAAGATTGATTCGAAAGTTTATTTCTTTAGAATTTATTCTTCCCGGAAATTTATGCATACTGGGGTGTAGGGAAAAGAAACATTACGCGGACTACTGCGAAGTAGTCTCCGCGAACATATCCGCAGCTAGAATATAAGTCTCCCCTCGCGACCTCAGGCGAATATGCCTTCAAGAAATGCGGCTTCACTAGGTTATAATGCCAGCATCAATATGCGCGGACAAAGCTAATTGTCTAAGTAGCAGTAATATATATTGCTTTTAAATTAGAAAAGACTGGTCTCGTGTGGGGAAGATATTGTAAGTGACAAAATGTGAGGCACTCACATCCCCTTGCGCATCGCACGGTCCTCTCGTCTTTTCCATATGTCGATCCGGCTTCGGATCGGCAGATGGTCGAAGTTCACCGACGAATCTTCGTCGGCGTCGTCAGACTGGGCCCCTGTTTCAACCCGAGACTGCGCCTAAGCAGCAGATTGGCAGAAAAAAAAATTGGTACAGTAAGACCTTGACTTGGGCGAGTTGGTTCATTACTACGACAAGAAGGCAATGTAACCGAAACAGGACCCAGTGCTAGTGGTCTTCCTTTGCATTTCTTCGTGTCTTGTATGACTATCGCTGTGCAATTTCTATCGTACACCTAGCCAAGCAATAAGGGCTGCTACTCATTGCCTGTTCAAGTGCGTTTTTATGCTTGAGAATCACTAGTACACAGAATAATACCACTTAAATATTCTGTAATCGTAAGTAATAAATACTGTTATCCTGGTACGCATAGAAGAGCTAAGGTAATCAAAGTGTTGGGCACCGCATTGCCAGACTATGTGGTGCAGGCCAATTAGACAACGGTTGAATGTAGATGGTGGAAACGTATGAAGCACGTGATCAAGGTGCAGCTTTTTATTGCGACTGTGGAACTTGGGAGGAGGCCAAGGCCAAGAATCAATACAAGTTGCAGAGGCTAGAGGCCACTACCTAAGGGCTTGTTGGAACTAGGAGGCAGTGCGTTTTATAGTGGAAACCCATGACAGCCATCCGCTCGTCCAACGAAAAACGAAACGTATATTCATAGCCCAGTTCTCTGCCCCTTCTGGCAGAAAATCCTTATTTTTCCCTATAAATATCCTTGTCCGTTCTCTTTGGTTTTCTACCACCAGTGTTCTAACCGTCTCTTACTCATTTCAATCGCGGGTATGCTCAGATTTTCGTTGTGCTCCCTAAAACCCAAGGCTTCATGTAGGGTAGTGCCAAAACGTACACCTGGGTGGATATTTCCGCATTCAATCAGAACATGCTCCGTCGTTTCCCTATCTTCCTCACAGCATGTGCATTTTCGTTCTTCTTTGCTGAATTTCGCTTTAGAACTACGCGTTCTACGGCAGACCGATCTCGCTTCAAACAGTAAAGCGTATCCTTTTGAATTGTCATAAAATGCCTCCCTCTTTATTTCGTTTTGGCCCTTCGGTGCAGCGCCGCTCTGTAGGCACGTAACGATGTAGAGCTCTTGTGATGCCTATACGATGGTCAGCTGCTGTACTGCGCGTTAGTGTTCGCGACTCACGCTGTAGCATTCACATTTAATGATTTTGCTGAGCAGAGCTGGGCTGCGAAGGGACCATGGTCCTTCCATAACTGCTTTAACTCGAGCAGTGACTGTAGGCTCACCCGCACGCGCACGCTGTGTTATCGGAGGTAAAAAATAATAAATTTCTGCTGCCATTAGTCATGCTGCTTAAGACAATTTCACGTATTGACGTAAAAGGAATTGACGCCCAGCACGATGGCTTTGCAGATATTTGCTCCTACTTTAGAGCTTAACACATAGTGCGCCAGTATAGTTATCTTCTAGGATGCCTTAAAATCACTCAAAAACAGTGTGTTCGGCAGCTTTTTATTTGGCTATTTTTCACTACCACAATCTGTATTTCCTGGACACGTTTGTACAGGACATTCTAGGCTGCCTTAAAATGCCTCAATAAAGCGCAGTTCGGCAGCTTTTCCTGTGGCTATTTTTCACTACCGCAATCTGTATTTCCTGGGTAGTTCGTATAAGGACATTCTTGTCAGGGTTTCTTGGTGAAGCTGACTTTCCGTTGCACTAACGCACTGAAGCTGTCCATCAGTGAAGCGTATTTTCGGCGATGTATGCAGCCTCGCAGCACGACCACGTCGTGGATACTGCTCGTCATCACTGCAAAAGCAGCAGCAATATCAAGCTTGCTCATTCCTGCAGGAGCCCATATTCAGGAGCACTGCGGCGGACAAAGGCTCCTGGCTCATGTGGGCAGGTGTTACTGACTAGGAAAAAAACATTGCCAGCATATTCGTGACAATGCTGCAGTACGCCATACAAGAGCACCACGCCGTCATGCCGTGCTGAGCACACGGGGTGCTGGATGGAAAGGGTAGGCTGGATAGGCACCCTTGCACATTTCAGACCCTTGGCCCGTCAAAACATACCGACAATCCTCTAGCAACTTCAAGTAATTTCCTCTCAAACCAAGGATCCCTACTGAAAAAGTCCCTTTCCGTATTCCAATAATTCCATATTTTCCATACAAAGTCCATAAGTTTTCCACATACTTGCCGTATATTTTCCATATTTTTCCATATGAGTCTTACGGAAACATACGGAATTATTGGAACGACCATACGGAACGTTTCAGTAGGGATGCCAATGGGGTAATGATAATCGGAATTTTAGTGTCAGTGAAGAAGTGCTCCGTCATTGGCAATTTCTAAGAAACACGTACATCCAAATATATTTACACACTGCGGCATATGAGACATCATGCTAGTAGAAAATATTTTAGTGATAGCAAAGGCGAAAGGCGCCAATAAAACCGCCTTATCCACCTCGCGGTACGTGTAAGTGCTTTGTGAAATTGTTTCCTCATTACTCCACGATTTTACCTACGGCTTCACAAACTACGTAGTATAACTCCGAAACGGTCAACCAGTGCCACTTGGGAGTTATTTTCCGAAAAGATGGAATCTTCCCTTAAGCTCATGGGGCTGAGAAAGAACGTCAAGGGAATAAACATATAGAATCCTATTGAGGCGCAAAAATTCTTGTCGCGAATATCTGGGGATCCTAGTAATTCATTTTCTTGAGCGAAAAGGTAATGATTAAAAAGTGTAGACTATAACTTACTTGGGATATCGGAGCGGATGGCGCACCAAGAATACTGGAAGGCAAGAATAACGTAGTACGAGTGAAGCACGGCTGCGCGGAATGGCCAGGATAATGTGCCGCTTGGTAAAAAAAAGAGAAATAAGTTTCGTAGGAGTAGGAGACGTCAGAACGTAATCGTGTTTCACGTATTGACGTGTGCTTTGTTCTTAGGTGTAACGTGCGCTGTTGGCCTCGAAAATTGGGCACTAGAAAGGTAACCATGCTCTAGCATGCAAAACCGAAACATAATTAAAATGGCGGCGGAGTAAAAGAGTGACGAAGACCACATGAAAATTCTTCGCATTTAACACGTCGCTCGTGTACAAATATACGCAACGGTAGCCTACAAGATTTTAGCTACTGAAGCCCCTGTGAAGGCTGGTTGGTCCGTGTGATGTGCAGGTACTAAGGGCAAGAGGGGCGCAAAAAACACTGAAAAGAAAGATCGCTGATCTTCTTGATACAGAAGGTGAGTTAAGGAGGTGTGCAAACGTATTGCGCAATCAGGCAGACTGATGCCATGGCTGTCCAAGGCTTATTCCCCCAGAGCGCGCTGTACATTAATACCTTCCTACAGGCTCCTTAGTTCATATCGAACAGCTTGCGTTCATATTGAACACTAAGCAGCGAGGATATGAACTTGCTTAATCTCAACCAACAAGCCTCAAGGGGATTTTAATGCAATGAATATTTATTTCAGCAGGCTCTTTGGGAAGTACCCTGTACAAGTCTCTTGCAACAAACCATGCAACGTAATTGCGTCAATGGTATTGCACCTGCTGCATCAAGAATGTCTTTGCTCTTTCCTGCCTGTCTGAAGTCTCGCACGATGTGGCTATGAGAGATGTATCTGTGCTTACGAATTGCTTCCATGCATCTGGATTGCTACCTAGTCTCATTAAATGTGCCACCTCCTGCAGTGGCCACGCTATAAAATGTGGCCGTGTCAACATCACCAAAATGAAGATATTTTACGTCTGGTATAGAGCTAATACTTCTCGCAATGATTTGCAGTTCGCCTTCTCTTGATCGTGTTTATTATTTATGACCACGCAAAAACAGCACACTGAAGTGGACACGCAGGACAATAGAGTGGACGGAGCGGAGGTCTTCAGCAGTTCGTCCAGTACAGTCACTTGATCCTAGGTGCCCCTCAGTGCGCAGTTTTTCGCAATGGATCGGTACGAGCAAGCCCGTTAACATACCTTAGCTGCTTGATTGCATTCCCCATCGAATCTTCCGCCTGCTTGTGCTATGTATTTCCTCTCTTGGTATCCATCTCGTTCTCACTGCTCATCGGTTTGTGTGTTCTCTGCGCTAAGGCCCGTATTCCTAAACCTACCTTATCTTTATAGTTTGCTTTCCTCGTCTTCCCGGTGTACTTATCATAGTTCATGAACAAATTAGACCAGCACTGTCAAACAAGCGTTAAGATAGCGTTCCACGCTGACTGCCATTTCTGCTCCCTTCACAGCGGCGGTAAGGAAACAGGCGATAAGGATAAGGTAAGTTTAGTAATGCAGGAATAAGTGTTCTGCACATATGCACTTTGTTCATATGTGACGTTGGAAGAGAAACGAACCTGGGTAGGACCGGTAATGCAGACAAAAGTCGATTGAAGAGAAGACAAGAAGAGAATGGATACCAACCAAGATTGGCCGCAGAAAATGGGGTTGATATCAAGCTTATACAACAGCGCAACAAGACAGAGCAATTCATGCGGCTGTGCTACATTGTCATGTAGATGATTGTGCCGCCATGCAGTACACTTTTCGTCGTGTTTATTGCCCAACGGTTCGAAACTGAAACGACGCAATCGGCCCGTAGTGTGGCTAACGTGATTCGAACCCCATGCAAAATCAACATAGTACATACAATGAAGGTGATTGCTTTCATCACCATGCGGCAAGAATTTGATCTCCACAAGCATCGGCGACCTTGCAGGCCAACTATGAAGTTCCACTTGCTGAGGCCAATTCGCGACTGGAATCATACCATATCAACGAACTGCACTTGAAAAGGAGCTACTCCTACACCCTTGCGGTAAGCTTCAAAAGCCCGCTTAGAAGGTGGATTAGGTCTCTACGGGGCAGTTCCTGAGAGATATGTTAAGAAGCGAACACTCATATGCGCTGCCACTAAAATTTGGTATGTACAATGGAAACGGAAGTGAAATATGGTGAAAGGTTAGCCTATGGAACGATGGCATGTGCCCTACTATACAGCTACATGTGAGCATTAGTAATCAATGAATTTACTGAGTTTGTTGATGAACGTGCTGCTCCGGTCTCCAAAATATTTACGCTTTCCAAGGATGCTCTAGCGTTCCTGAGAAGCACAGGGACGACCAGCGGTTTCTTTCAGCGAAAATCACTGGAACCAATGTAGAAAACTTGTATTTGAACCTGACGAACCTGCTTGCTGCATCCATGCATTACACTGCAGCCATATTACAATGCAGCCTGTCGGAATAGAGCGGTATGTCTTCTAGATGTTTTGCTACAGTGAAACTACACCATAGCCTCACATAAACTCACGGCTTCTTGTTGGACAGCTCCCCAAACTCTTCCTTCTCCAGTATGTCGGGTTGCTTCTGGGCGCCTTCGAAGCTCATGAGGTCCTGAGCCAATTGGTACGTGTCATGGCCGCCCTCAGACAACACCGCGGAACCAGGAAGCTGGTCGATCTTGTGGAGAAACTGGTTGCCAACAGACCCTTTGGTCATTACAGGTGGAGCCACTCCGGTGCCCGGGCGCGTTCCTTTGGCACCGATCAAAACGGATGGCGCCTTGCGGTGTCCTCCCAGCCGGCTTCGTTGGAACAACGGAGTTGGTAACGCACGGCATTCAGCTGGTGGTGGTGCAACCTTTCCTGGTTCTGCAATTCGGATTTTTAGGTAAGCATTTCGACAGCGTTTCCAGCCTGGTTGGGGTCGATAGGTAAAGAGAACTGAATGCATCTCAATCTACTGTACTCGCTATCGAACGATTAACCGTAAACGACATTACTTGAAGGCTCGCATGCCCAAGCAGCATCGAGCAACCTTAAACGCTGACAAGGAGACATCTCTCCTGTACACACAAGCTCTCAGTTCCACCTCACGTAGCGCACAAAACGAGCAAAGGCATCAGCCCCAGCAAACCGCGACACCTCAGTGAGCGCATTCTGCCTATCAAGTCCCATCCCTTTAATTTTGCCACCTTTCCCCAAACTTCTCCTTTTGGCCTCTACTTGCCGCTACTAGCGAGCCAGCCCCGAGTCGCCTCCTGATATGGTGCCGCAGAGCGGGCTCAGAAACGCCACATGTAACATTAAACAAAATTATTTTGGGGATAACATCTAGTTCTATTTAATTCACATTGTTGTAAAACACAACCAGTTTAAGATAATATACTAAGCCAAGACGCTTAGTTGTACAGAGGAAGTTAGCCCACCAAAGTTTCATTTATACAAGATGATCCTTGGTTTACTGATGGCAAGACTATAGCGCATGCTAGATATAGTCTAAGAAAAAACGCGTTAGACGACTGTGTACCACATTAAAGGGGATTGAAAGATGCGCCATTACTTCTCGATTAACAGTGCAATCGTTGTATCCAATCAAAGTATGCTTGCTGCTCTTGATTTATCGTCTTTAGCGCGTCTAATTCATCCAAGCCGTCGTATACCGCTGTGTGACGCTTTGCGCTCTGCTACTACAACCTTTCTGGTAATAACATGTACTGCTAGCTTCCCCTTCCTTCCTACTGCTGCGAAATACTCCACCCGTTCTGCTACAGAAGTGGCGTCTACCAACAGCGAAGGCACATTATAGCTCACAAGAAGAGACAAAAATCGCTCACGCGTTCTGCCGCATCTCATGTGGTGGCTTTCCAAAATGGACTTACGGTAAACATTAGAAGGCTGCTTGCGCGCTGCAATCCGGGGACTGTTCCGGGTCTGAAAACGAGACCTCGGCCACACTGGTTGATTTTCAGACGTATGCAGTGCTGGTAGGCCCTCTGTTGCGACAACCTCAGGCGTGCTGGTTGTCTCGTCTTCCTTGAGCGAGATATCTCTTATCTCGGGATGTACACCGGATTCCGCCAGTGACAGGTTGGACACCTGTAGTTCTGGCTCTGACAGGTCCGAAATCACATCTGTAGAAAGCAATATGGAACAGCTGTCATGACACTGATATCCCGTTAGGAACTCCGCAGAACTCATGTCTGCCGCAAAAGTCGCAGCAGGGAGCCGGACGACTTGCTGTGAGGAAGAAACAGTATATGCATACGTCATCTGGAGGGCATGCTTAGGGCATATTCTGCGGTCATCTTCTTTGTTGCTTCTTTTTAAAACGATGACTCTTGCGCTACATTTCCCAGTGGTAGCACAAAATTCTGGAGCGTACCAGCGAATCGATGACAACTGTTCTAGGCACTCTTCTCCAGAAAAGAAACCAATTACTGAGACTTGTAGCCTCAGTTCGAGGTATTGATAAGTGCGCTTGAATCGTTCGCGACTATTAGTGATGTCGATATAAATGCAGTCGAAAGCTAGTTCATTCAGCTAGCTCTTAAGCTCATTGAGACGGTTCTGTATGACCTAAGGAGTACTATCCGGCCCTCTTCTGCTTGGGCAGCCTCATTTTTTTCTTGCCGTGATCATTACGTAGCCACAATTTTTGCTCTAAATAACTGGTAGCGCAGTTCGCATGAGCAGAATGAGTCGGCCTTCGTTTCAGTACGCTTGCTTGGATAAATATCCTGGATTGATGAGGATAGTGCCGGAGATATCTTGTTCGCTTGGCAATGTACAGGATTCTCATAGGTATTTGTCATACCATAGCTCGTGACTGTCTAACTCTTTTCTGCTATATTTCCGAAAGGCCCGAGAATCTCAGCAAAATGTTATCGCGGAGTAGAATTGAAATGTGCACCAGGCGAGTTCTCGTATTCATGCTGGAATTCTCGCCTTCCCGATTCAAAAGTTCACCCACTGTTCTTTTCACAAAAGAAGTACTCTCGGCTGAAATTTATTTTGTAATTTTTTCTATAGATAACTCCGTCTATTGTGGAACGCAAAAGTGTTCCTTTACGATCCATAATAGATGAAAGTATACCTGAAAAATACTTTATTGATCAACCAGACATGCAATAGCAGGCTGATTGTGCGGCAAATATTTCACAGGAACGTTACGTCTGGCGCAACAATTTCTGCGTGGCAGTACCCCACCTGCAGTTACTTAACGTTGCCATAAGGCAAGCACAAGTACTTGATAAGTTATGTGAGTAGCAACTGTTTCCTTCACACAGTGCCTACAGACATCGAAAACCGCAGCTCCCTAAACATACCAGTGCAAACATTCTTTGGTTGCCACGGTCCATCTTGGACCGTGACATCTTGTGGTCCCACGTGGTGGTCTAGTGATAGCACTTGCCTGCTAATCGAAGGCCGAGGGATGAAATGCCTGCCATGGTGGCCGAACGCCAATGGAAGTAAAATGTTGGAGGCTCGTCTACTTTGCGATATCAGTGCACGTTAAGGAACTCCACGTGGTCGAAATTTGCGGAGCCCTCTGCTACGGTGCCTCGGAAAATCATATGGTTTTGCGACATAATACATCTTACAACTACTATGTAGCGGGCAGGGAACAAAGAGTGGATGGAGCGGAGATCCGTATAGTGGCGGACTGCGGAGATTTTGACCACGAGTTTTTTAACGGGCTCTGGCATCGTGCAACACCTCTAGCATTTTCGCCTCGATTGAAATGCGAGCACGGTGGCAAGTTCTTGCCCTTGGTCACATGGTTCCGCGGTGAAATGCCGTAACCACTAGAACACCACGACAGACTTTACTGGTTTCGAGAAAAGCTGGACGCGTAAACCATCGTATATTCTCGACGTGGTAGAAGCGGCAACTTGGTTCGCATGTCGCCGGCCGCATTGATGCGCGCTTTGTCTGTACACCGCTTACACATGAGGTGCGAAGTGCTTCAGGCTACAGAGAACTCGCCCTGGCACAGTATACGACTCCACGCGTCTCTTAGCCTCCTTTCGCTTAGAGACGTTATAGGTGCTCGTGCGATCGGGGGAAGCGATTACGCGTCTAAGCATCGCATGCGGATGCAAATGAAACAAACGAATGCAATGAGACCACGATGACAGAGATCATATTCCAAGTCGCATAACAAGTTTGTTTAATTCTGAGGCAGAAACATGTTTACATAGTACAGAGCATAAAAAAAGGCACAGCATATCCACGGAGTGAATGATGATGAGTGGGCGAAGCTCCAAAGGTTCATCGTAGATCGTGCCGAGTTCCGGATTAATTTAGTTAACGCGCACGCTACGAATCTTTATGGTTCAACTACGCACAAGTGAAATTTCCCACCGGCACTTCATTGCAAGTCAAGATCCAGTGCATATATATATATATATATATATATATATATATATATATATATATATATATATGGGTGCCCGGTGAACGGTTCTCCAGCGCGAGCAGTCGGTATTTTTCAATCAAGAAACTCGTTAGAAGACGTTGCCTGCGCCAACGTTGTCTCTCGCGGGTGTGGGCGCGTTCTTCTTTGCGAGCTGGTAGAGCGTTCATCGAAGAAAGAGCGTTTCCATAGTCAACGCGCGCCTTTCGCTGTCTCTCTCTCTGTCTCTCTCTCTCTCACAAGACAGCAGATGGAAGAGTGAGAGAGCTCGCGCGCGGGGAGGCACGCGCCCAGAGCGAGCGCGAGCCTCCCGGCGGCGCGAGGTGGCTACATACATACTACTACAGAGGAGGGAACGACCCCCACCCTAAGGAGCTTCGCCCTTAAATATCGCATTTTCCGGGCGAACGAGGTAAACTATTTCCTGGCGCGAAACACATCTATCCCAAGAATTCTCGCTATCCTCCACATTCTTGAGCAAAACGGGCCGCAGCCCGTCCTGCGTGTGCGATCTTTTGTGGTTGTTCCTTCGGTGCCAAGTCCTTACTCATACCGATGTTGGACCAACTAGCCCTTGCCGCCGCAACTACTTATAGGTTATAACAGCACGATCACGTACCATTTCCGTGCTCTATGGAGAGCCCGCTGTCCTGGATGCGCAGCTCGTCGAGCACCAGAGGCGCAGGGTCTTCCTCCATGTGGGTGCTCAGTTCTTCGGGGTTGCGCTCATGTCTGTGTTCCATCTCGAGCTGCGCTTCCAGCTCGGGCTCCTCCGGGATCGTGGGCAGCGGAGTAAACGGGCGCGGCTGCTGTGCCAACGCATCGTCGCGCTCCCACAAATTGAGATCTGCGGTGGCGGTCGAAGACATATCTCTCAAAGCACATGTATATTATTTCACGCACAGGTGCGGCACGGCAAGAGCCAATTGCAAACGCCAAACAGCGACAAAAAGCGCGAAGTATCCAGAGAGAGATAAAGAGAGAGGGGGAAAGGTACGGAAGTTAATTAGAAATAGACATCCGGTTTGCTACCCTTATACATCCACGTAAATTACACATGTACAGAACCATAGTGCTTGTGTAACTAATAGTAGTGATATCTGCTATGCGTGAGCCTAGCATACGTATTGCTGCCTGCATGTAGTAGGTCGTCCAGTATGTAGTAGGTAGTGTCGGGAGCAGTGTCTGAATGTAGGGGGAAGGGATTCAGAGTGGATAGGGTGGATAGCCGCATAGTGGAGGGCTCCGGAGATTTTGAGCACATGGGGTTGCTTAACGGGCACAGAAATCGCACAAGGCCCCCAGCATTTTCGGAGGCCTGGTTTGGCCCCGGGTCGTATGGTTCCGCGGTCTGGTGCCAAAACGAGTAGACCACCGCGAGGGACATATTGGCTTCTAGAAAAGCTGCACGCGTACACCGCCTTTCGCGCTCGACGTAGTTGAAGCGCCAAATTTGCTTGCACCTCAGCGGCCGCATTCAAGCGCGCTTTGACTGTACATACATCAGGTGCAAAGCGGTGTGGGCTACGAAAGAACTCGTGTGGGCCTAGTTTATAAGTCCGCCCGTCCCAGAGCCTCCCTTTGTCGTTGTAATTGCTCATGCAAGCGGGGTACACGACTGCGCGTTTAAGCATCGAAACCTGATGCATGTGAAGCATAAATGAATGCAACGAGACTATAAAAGCCATCGAACATATTCACAGTCGCATATCAGGTCTGTTGATTTCTAAGGCACAAACATATTTATATAGTACCGAGCATGACAAAAAATTGAAATGTGGGTTACAAATACTATTAAATACGATAGATTTTGTTGGGCTCTGTCTGTGTGTCTCAGGTACTAGCACTGGTGGCACGCGGTCGTACACGTCAACATCAAGCAGCGCAACGAAAGTTCAGGCTTATTTAAGGCAAAAATTAAAATGTGGGTTCGAAATAGAGCTAATAAATGCGATAGATTTTGTTGGGCTCCGTTTGTCCGTCGGACCGTCTGTCTAGGCTACTAACACCGGCGGCACGCGGTCGTACACGTCAACATCATGCAGCGCAACGAAAACGCACACATTTAAGGCAAAAATTAAAATATGAGATCGAAACACGACAAGTAATAAATACCACTGATTTTGTTGGGCTCTGTCTGTCTGTCTGTCTGTCTGTCTGTCTGGGCTACTAGCACTGGTGGCACGCGGTCGTACACGTCAACATCAAGCAGCGCAACAAGAGCTCAGGCTTATTTAAGGCAATAATAAAATGTGGGTTCGAAATAGGAATAACTAATAAAATTTTGTTGGGCTCTGTCTGTCTGTCTGTCTGTCTGTCCGTCTGTCTAGGCTACTAGCACTGGTGGCACGCGGTCGTACTCGTCAACATCAAGCAGCGCAACGAAAACTCAGGCTTATTTAAGGCAAAAATTTAAATGTGGGCTCGAAATAGAGATAACTAATAAATACGATTGATTTTGTTGGGCTCTGTCTGCCTGTCTGTCTGTCTGTTTGTCTGTCTAGGCTACTAGCACTGGTGGCACGTGATTGTACACGTCAACATCAAGCAGTGCAACGAAAACTCAGGCTTTTTTAAGGCAAAGAATTAAAATGTGGGCTCGAAATAGAGATAACTATTCAAGACGATAGATGTTGGCTCTGTCTTTTTTCTGTCTGAGCTAGTAGCACTGGTGGCACGGGGTCGTACACGACGACATCAAACAGCGCAACGAAAACTAAGGCTTATTTAAGGCAAGCAAATATGTACATAACCCTGGTCCACAACGTTCATTAAATTAGAAATGCACATTGGTCTAGATCTTACATTAGGATATGAATAAGCAACGTGTTAGAAATGGCGTCGGAAAGACGATACGCATTATGCAAGGAGCCATAGAAGATCCACATAGTGCGCGAACATGCCAAACGGGGGCAATTTGAATTAAAATCAGCGATACCTCCATTGCGTGCACAACGGAAAGAGCGATAGGAGAGGGAAACTACATGAGGAGTTGGAGGAGGGAGAAGAGGGGGTGTTACGTACCGAGGGTGGGAAAAGACTACCGTCTTTCGATGTCATTTGCAGCCAAGGAAGCATATATGTGGCCTTTTTTTGACGCGAACACATCTACACTAAGAAATCTCCAGATTGTTGGAACTTATGCAATCCGAGCAGAAACATAATAAGAGCCTCTCACGTACCGTTTTCAGGCTCTGTGGAGAGCCCGCGGCTGCCCCGGATAGGAAGAGCGTCGAGCCCCAGAGGTGCCTGCTCCTCCTCCATGTGAGTGCTCAGTTCCCCGGGGTTGCGCTCGTGTGCGTACTCCATCTCGAGCTGCGCTTCCAGCTCGGGCTCCTCCGGGATCATGGGCAGCGGATTAAACGGCCGCTGCTGCTGTCCCATCGCGCCGTCGCCCTCCGACGAACTCAAATCTGCGACGTCGGTCGAAGACATATCTCTCAAAGAACGCGTATAGCATTTCACGGACAGGTACAGCATGGAAGGAGCCAACTGCAATTGCCAAACAGCGACAAATGCCGTGAACACAAGCGCGTGCTTGATTGCCTTCCATACACCTGACGAGGGGGAGTAAGGTATAGCAGAGAAGATAGAGGAAGGAGCAGGAAAAATAAACACCACGAGAGTGAGTAGACATGCGAAAAGCACGTGACTGTCATGGGTGCGTCTTCGACAAGCGTTCGTAAACTCCCTACAACTGCAGGAAGCCCATCAGCACGTTTGGACCTTTTAGCACGAAGACGCGCGTACCCCATGGACCAGCATCTTCTCTACAGGTAGTAATCGCCCATCAATCCGGTGAAACTTAACTCCTAACTCGCTCCATTGAGTTGCATAGCATTTGCAGTGACAGATCTCGTGGTGATTGTCTCTTCGCTGCCACAAAAAGTACCTGTCGAACGTAACCAGAGTGCTTGCAAGTAATTGCGCTGATCCTCGCCTTTTGTGGGCCTGGCATACGTATTGCCCCCAGTATGTGGTAGGTAGAGGGTAACAACAGCTCTGACCTAAAGTAAGAAAGAAGACCGCACGCCTCTTTACCGCTAGAATGCCAACCACGACGGGCGCGCTTTCCTAGAGCCAGGCCCTCAGCCACCAATTAAGCCCTACAGGACAGCTGAACGCTCTTTACAATATCATCGCACGACTACCTTGTTTTTGTTAAAAATTTCTGAGCTGCGAGAAGCGATTTCGTTCTGGCGAAGGAAGCACTAACACTGACGAGCCTTGTTGTGTGGTGCAGGACGTGCATGGGAAGAAGGTAGGCTCTACTGCGGTGCACACTACATTCCAATAAATGAAAGTTTATAAAGCAACCTTAGTTCTTAAGCATTCCAGGCAGACATTGCAGGTATTTTGATGATAAGCAATTATTCGTGTCTATCATTCCTGCTTATATAACGAAAATCAAACAGAGCGTTGGCATTTGTGCGTCTTCACGTCGAAGTATAGGTCAGCAAATGCAGTTGGCCTATTTTACGCTGGCAAGTGCAGCGTAAAATGCATCTACCTCTGCGCTTGCCCATGGTCGGATCACGCCACGTATCTTCATAACGTTGTCATGTTAACCTGCTATCGTATGTGGTTGCCGACCTCTCATTGTCCGCCACGGTGGTCTAGTGACTATGGTACTCCGCTGCTCATCCGAGGGTCGCGGGATAGAATCCCGGCCGCGGCGGCTGCACTTACATGGAGGCGAAATGTTGAGACCCGTGTACTCTGCGATGTCAGTGGGCATTAAGGAACCCCAGGTGGTCGAAATTTCCGGAGCCCTCCACTACGGCGTCTCATAATCAGATCGTGATTTTGGGACGTTAGACCCCAGTAATTTATTAATCAATAAATCACATCTCAGTGTTATAAAAAGGCCTAGCTATACTTTTTTTCAACAAAGTCCGAAAACGGCGCTCATCACCTGCGGAAGCTTCCGTGAACATGTTGCCCAAATATTGTCGTAGTGCACGACGCGTGGCGTCAAAGGGGGCACCAACTACGTCACTTGAGACAAGGAGCAACGGCTGACATTATGACCACGGAAAGATAATGTACTATGCTTTATTCGTTGGCTTTAAATTTAACAAATAAATAAAATTCGAGCATCTTTCGCAAACACTGATGAAAGAAAAACTCAAGCGGTGTAGTCGTTGCCTTCAGTGACGTCATCTGCTGAAGGAAGAGCAGGAGCTTTCGAACCATTTGAACCCAAATTGAAAATTACTTGGTGCGTGAACTGCGACAGCATTTCATTCATTTCAGTGCTTACCCTCATATCATTTTATTTATTTATTTATTTATTTATTTATTTATTATATTTATTTATTTATTTCAAATACCCTCAGGGTACATACGTACATTGAAGAGGGGAGGGGCAAGAAAAGTTAACAGATATTAACTACTTCGTTACAGATACATAATATAGAACAAAATAAAATATCACGATGACACCCCGTAGTAGAGACAGACCCGTAGTAGAGGGCTCCGGAAAGTTCGAGCACCCAAGATTCCTTAACGTACATTTACATCGCACAGTAGTACCCCGGCCTGAACATTTCACCTCCATCGAAATGATGGGGCCACGACCCAGGTTGCATCCCGCGTCTTTCGCATCAGCAGGAAAGCGACATAGCCACTAGATCATCATGGCGGGGCAATGCAATAGAATTTGTCTCGCCCGCTTATTTGAGCCTCTGCGTCGGCTCGACACCGCTGTAAAGGGCCTTCAGCAGGTGCGACTCCACGAAATATCTCAAGCACCGCGCAGAACGTGCCAACCTACCCAAGGGAAAGGGGTGATGGTGTGTTTCGGAGGTCGTGCAATGTCCGAAAATTCCGGTATGAAGGCACCATCGCCTGCTGGGTGGTCCTTTTCTAGGTTGCCATCCAAGAGGCTGTCCTCGCTGTAGGAAGACACGTCAGAAAACATCTCTTTACTGTCAGTCACCCATTCGTGACGACGTAGGCAGGCTACACGGCACACTTAAATAATAAAGTTGAATGATGCTATTAGGTATTAGAGGAATGTAAAAATCTTACTCTAGCATTGTCTGGGACATGGAGAAACCGAATAAAAATAGGCGAACCATTCTTTTTACATAGCAACTGTACATGTCTGAAGATGTCGGGATATCATAGAATAACAACTGCTATAGTTCTCCAAGTCCATACATAAGCAGCGCGATGATTTAGACAAGGTGGCAGAGAGCTGCGTTGCTTAGATTTGGAATTTATCAATGCCTAACCAACCAGCCCGGTAACGTGTTCTGCTCTAGTTTTCGCGTGGCCTTTTCTGTATCTAACGAACACAGAAATTTAAGATTCAGACTCGCATTAAATGGTGTAATGAATTGGTAGGCTAGGCTCCCTTACAAGGTACTTGCTGACGTTCTAAATATATCATATAATAAACGAACTCCAACAGTTTAGAGGATTCTTTATTTCTTCAAAACCACCAAACGTGCCTTTACATGCGTCTTCTCGTAAAGGTATCTGTAATGTGGACCCCCGCTATTCAAGCAGGAACTTTCCAAGCGCCCGTTTTGGCATGCGTGTTGCGTAGATGACGTACGGAAATGGTCGAAGAACGACGGCGATATAAGCGGAATACGAAGTTATTAACCCTACAACATTCAATGTACAAGCGAAAAAATCCGGACCCTGAACTGAAGTTTGGCGAGATCAGGAGGACCATACATTTCAGTAGCCACGTACGACATAAAGCGAGGCCACTGGAATTGGATTGAAATGCCTACGTTGGCAAAGTTCGCACAACGCGGTCTCCGGTTCTTTCTAGTCTGTTCGTGGCGTCGCTGCCATAGAAACAAACAACATGGAGTCTGACTTCGTCGTGGTGAAAATTATGAGCTTCTCCGGCGTTCTCCAAAAACCGCGCAAGAGCAAAAGAAAACCAAGTTTTGAGTAATAATGGTAAAATCCCTTCTAATTTCACATTTGTCCGATCACAGCCTTGCGCATAATGTCGCCATTTCCGTCACCAGTATTTCCGTTGAACGCCACTACCCACTCACACGGCCGGTAGCGAGGTGATGAGTTCACCGTAAGATGAAAATGTTAGATAAGACGATTTGGGTGCAATGACCCGTGGCAAACCTATACCCTGTCATTTATATACGCAACAGGACGTTATGTCTGAGTGCGGGAATTAGGGCCCATTTCAGAACGCGTTAGCTTGTGAGCAGAGAAAATAAAGAAACGACAGCTTACTCTAAAGAGAGTCCAGACTCTTCAGACGGCGTATCCACGAAACGACCCGAGCGTGTCTGAAATTATACCACGGCACTTTGTTAGCAAGAATACAAAAAAAAACTACAAAAGCATAACTTTATTGGGTGTGCATGTACGCTAGTACGTTTTCACTGCTATATACATGCACACTTTGCCTGGCGAGGCCGTTCTGGCAAGGCATTTAATCTGGCAACGCGCGGTCAACGTACCACGGCGGCAGTGTCGCTGGAGCGCGCCGCCGTGACCGAGACGTCGACATTGCGCTTCAGGCTGGAATTTCGCGCGGCCACCAGAGCCGACTCTGCTACGATGTCGAGGTCCGCCTTGATGTTCCAGTCATCGTCTGTCCAGGCGATCATTTTGCCTCGCTCCTTTTAAGGTGGCAGGAATCAGGGAAATGCCTGCGCAAGATGCCACAGTGTAAGTCCTGCCTTGCGCGTTCGTTTCGCGTCATCGGCGTAGCCGAGCTAACTAGGTATGGCGCAAGAAAGCGTAACAGCGAGCGGACGGGGAACACTAGGGACAGAAAGGGGAAAGCGTAGATGAAAAAGGTAGCTGATGTTCAAGCAGCACTTGACAATTTCCTGTGCGCCTCGGACAGCTGACAGGTGGCGCCGGAGTACTGCGCCGTCTTCCATTTCTCGATGACGTCATAACTAAGCCATCCAATGAGCGCGTCCGCCCTACCACAATGAAAAAGGAAGCTGCGCATCTGTGCACGTCACCGTCGAAAGCTGTGCAGCGATCACGCATCAGTACAAGGCAACGCACAAGTAGCCACGCTACTCACGGTGTTCTTTTAATCTGAAGATCGAGTGCATTGTAATATGGTCCATACGGTTGTCACGGCAACGGGAAAATAATACGTATAATGCGGAAACCTTAGAAATAGCTTGAAAATAAATTGTTCCTACAGAGAATTGGCAGGGAAGAAAACGACGGATTATTCCATAAAATGTACCAAATGCGGGATTATATCAGCGAGATTCCACTATACCCTCAGCCAATTATTTCTCAACAGTGAGCGGCGCCGGCAGTCGAAGTCCGTCGTCTGCCGCTGCTGCTAAAACGCTGAACCAGCTGAGCCGCACCGCCGGAGGAGTGAGTACCTTAGGGTCGCCGAGACATACATTGTCTCTTTCGCATTTTTGCGTCATATATCACTAATTAACACAAACAGATGCAATGACATCTCTCTTATGGATTGTCCAGAGCGTGCCCATTTATGTAGTACACATCATACACCTGCAGGCACGTTGCAGAACTTCCATTTACCAGGGCTTCGATGACCGATGAAAACCTACACATACTGTTCGCTTCGAGGATTCCCCCGACGTTAACACAAAAACATAGGCTTCCTATGCACTTGCAGCTGTGAGCACCTCTCGTCTTTACACACATTTGACAAAAGCGAAGCGGTGGCTTGGTAAACCTCAAGCGTGCTCCAAGGTGAATGTTAATTGTGAAACGGATAAGAAAATGATATCTTCTGCTGCTCTTCTAGGAACAAGGACCGCATAAAATAGTGGCTTTTGTAGGTGGTGACAGGTGGTGAGAGGTGGTGAAATCGCAGGTGGTGACAATTTCCAGAGGGCCCCTCTAAGGCGCCCGTCAATCTTGTAACGGTTTTCGGACATCATTCCCAGAAGTATTTTTTAGGGAATCAGATCAGAGAAATACCCCCTAAAAACAAGAAATGAAAAAGAAACTGTGAAAGCTTCTCGAAGGGTTCGCGGAAAGGAAGCGACAGAGGGAAAAGAGAAGGAACGCCATAGTGGAGGGCTCTGGCAGTAGATTTGAGCACCTGGACTGCTTTACCGTGCACCACTGACGCATACTACACGTACATCAAACATTTTTGCCTCCACTTAAAGGCGACGGCCGAGGCCCGATTTCAACGCGCATCACTCGGTTCCAGAGTCAAGTACCATAACCTCCAGAAGGACGCGGTGGACCTGTTTGAACTGCTCTGGAGGGCAGGGCGCGTTAGCAAGGCGTAATGGACAGGCGTTTGCGATATGGGGGAGGCGCTTACCAATGAGGGTCTGCGGACGACCTCGTCGAGCGACTGCCTCCAGCGGAAAATCAACGCGACTGCGCGCTTGATCTTCTTTGCGTCGACTGATGGCACGCGAGGCACGCGAACACCAGACCAGACTTCTTTTACCTCTTCATTGCATTCGTATGGGCGGGATCCGTCGCATTGCTGTAAGGGTTATGGTGCTTGAACGCGGACCGGAAGGAGGCACTGGACCAGGATTCAAACCAGGCCGCCATGGCCGCAGTTTCGGTGGGGGCAAAAACGTTACAAGGCCACGCACTCTCTGATTTCAGTGCCCTAAGGGAACCCCCGGCGGTCAGACTTTCCGCAGCTCCAAAAAAGGCGTTCTCCTTACCTTTTTGAGTGGTCATCGAAGACCTGCCTATGTGGTGTGCAGGAAACAGCGGCCTTTCCTAAACCGAATCACAATTTTAACGGCGAATCTGTTAGTACATCTGCTTCTCCGGCGTACCAAAACTATCATGATCAGGAAGAGTGCGCGTGTGCATCTTGATGATGACAATGATTATGGTTCGGTTAAGAAACGCAGGCAAATTTTTTCAGCCCATGTCTGTAACACTACTAAGCATCCGTGGGAGTAGAGGAAAGAGACTGAAAAAGATGCCGGAGTAACGCCGTAGTGGAGGACCACAGAAATTTGGGCCACCAGGGGTTCTTTTCCGAGCATTGACAACGCATAGTACACGGGTTTCTAACACATCTTCTGTGCAATTCGTAACGTGCGGCTTTCGCACGCGCGCTTCTTTCTTCTATTGCTTTTACGCCCTACACGCCCTACTACACTGGCAAAACTGCAGGTGGTGGCCGCAAGCAGAAGAAAAAAAAAATAACGCATCTACACGAGGTGAGCCATGACGAGTGGGCGAAGCACTGGGGATCGTTCGGTGTACCGTAAATCACCCGTGACATTGCCCACTCACACATGTAAATGAGTGACAACGCGTGTGTATATGTACACACGCGTTGTCATTTATGCTTCCGGTTTTTATGAGGTTCCTGTGCTCCCACGTCGTAGATCGTGACTAGTTCTGGATTACTGTTAGTTAACGCGCATGCTGCGAATCCTTGTGGTTCAACTACGCAAAAGAGAAATCCCCCACCGGCACTGCATTGCAGGTCAAGATCCAGTGCATATATATACGGGGTGGCCGGTGAACGGTTGTGCAGCGCGAGCAGTCGGTTTTTTCAATCAAACTCGCTAGCACACGCTTCCTACGTCACCGTTGTCTCCCGCGGGCTAGGGCACATTCTCGTTGCTTGCGAGCTGGTAAAGCGTTCATCGCAGGAAGAGCGTTTCCATAAACGTGCGCCGTTCGTTCTCACGACACCGCAGCTCCCCTAGTGGTCTCCCCTGTAATCACATGGCTACGCCGGACAAGGAACGACAAGGCTCCACCGCTTAGGGCTTCGCCCCTAAAAGAAGACACCGACCGTTTGCGATGATTTGTCCAGTGCACAGAACCTCGCAAAGCTATGACTTTGTGCATACCATCGTGCCAAGAGGGCATGCGTCCTCTCGTGGTGCGAATTTGTGCACAAATGTACAGTGTATTACAGCAGAGGGGTGCGACGGCGTGCACGTGTAACGCGTCTGCCACCGTCTCTGATTCGAAGAGAGAGAAAGTTTATTTAGGTGTCCTTGCTGGGGCTAAGGGTGGCGGGTTGCTGGAGACGAGCCCCCTCCGTAACCACCCTTCATCCGGCGGCGGCTAGACCTTGCATCATGATGGCGTCTTCGGCCAGCCGGACGGCACACTACTGGTCCTCCGGGGACGCGTTCAGAAGCATAGCCTCCCACTGATCAGGCCGTGGTGATTCTAAATACAGGGTTTGTGCTATGTGTTACAGTGTGAGCAGCTGCGCGACATGCCCATATAATATGGCCGAGCGCGGCGCGAGGCGTACCGCAGGTCTTGAATTCTGGTGTATGGACTGCGAGGTAAATATGGCTCTGTAATGCAGGGCAGGGGAATGTCCGTAATAAACGCCACGTGGTGGATTGTTGCTTACTGAGCGATTTGTCTTACTGTATTTGAGCGTGGCCTTAGGGTAATACCTGAGGATTTCTTTGAAGGTAATCTTTTTGTCTGTCGCATGGTTGCGAGGAGACCGTACTGACTCCATCGGCGGCGTCGGCTTGAAAGAGTCACGCTCTGCTGATTGAAGCACCCGGTAGACGAGAGCTCGGGCAGCGTCATGAGCGTTTTCGGTCCCCACGAGCCCAGACGATCTGAACGCGGCGGTGACGTAAGGGGGGTGTACTGATGAGCATACTGTACGCCGTCTGCGAGGTCGCCTTAGGTGAAGTCTCAGATGGCAGTCGCTGATGATGCAGGATGCTTGGGTTGTCGCGTAGGCTAGAGCTGTCTCCCTCCCTCTCTCTCTCTGTATATATATATATCAGAAAGTCACAGTGACAAACATAGGATTTATTCTGACGTTTCGGCTGGAGGCCAGCCTTTTTCAAAGATCTTTGAAAAAGGCAGGTCTCCAGCCTAAACGTCAGAATAAATCCTATATTTGTCACTGACTTTCTGATAGTATATTTATCCCGATAGCAGGGATGAAGTTTTTTGATATATATATATATATATATATATATATATATATATATATATATATATATATATATAATGAGTGTGCATGTAAATGTGACCGCACGGACGTGTGCTACATGATATCATGGTAATGTCATAATCGCCACATGGGGTAGCAAGCTAGGCCACTAGCCAAGGTAACATCTTCAGAGTCATCAACAAGGTATTCTCTCTCTGAGAAGTGTTCGCTGGGCTTCGCAATGCTTTGCGAGGCGCTTCCGTAAGCCCTGGAGCACGACGGAATGTGCAAGCTTCCCTAATTTTTTGCACTGCCTGTGCTGCAGTGCTCAGAATTTACTGATTCAACTTCCTATTGGCGCGCGGTTAGAGCATGTAACTTGAGCGCAGCGGAGACAATTCATCATTAAATTGATATGTCCTTGCTGATGTAATAGAGCATGACAATAACGACGTAGATATAACTGTGAAGAAACACGAACTACTCATTTATTTACCCCAACGTTTAAGAAATCAACACAACTTCTTATAGTAGGCGCAAAACTACAAATAACGACGCTGAAACCTTAAGATGCGCATAGACATTATCGGCATAAGGAAGCAAAATGCTTATACAGGTTACACCGAAACAAAACATAAAAATTTCATTAAATTTTTAACACAGAATTGATGAAACAATAAAAGGCGCCGCCACGGAGAGTGTCAAAGACCGGCAGCGGAGATTGGGAAGCGGCCTTGCTTGCCCACCTTGGGGACTAGAATCCTGGAAAACATGAAGACGATGCAAGCATTATGGCGATGATATAAGCAGATGTGTTGAATGCTCGGAGATGATAATGAGGACAATGCCTAAACAGAATTTGAGGTGCACAATAAGGACACTGCACTGCACTACACTGCATAGTAACGAAGAACAGCAGAGACAAGAAAGTGCGTGAAGAAAAACAGAGGGAAATGAGCCTTATCATGTCTATAACAGTCCAATTCTACCTAGAAAAACATAACCGCCACGGCAGATTAGCAGCTAGGAAGTTGATTTCTCTGTCAGAAGTCGAAAGTTGGAATCCCGGACACGGCGACCGCACATCAAGGAGAAAAAGCCGTGCACTGGAGATTAGGTACTAAGTTAAAGAACCTCCTATCACCGAAATTAGTCCAGAGCTGTTCACTAGGCATGCATCATAATTATACAGTGCTTCTGGAGCGTGAAATAGCATTAATGAACAAGAAGGGAAATCTGGGCCAGTTGGTAATACTTTTGACCAGCTTACAGCGCAAAAAGTTATCGCCTTCTTTAATCATCGCAAGAACGATGATTAAAGAAGGCGATAACACGAGCGCTGACTCTCACCTGAAGTTTACGAAAAGAAACGACACAAATAAATACACCTGTGCATTCATTCATGTGTGTTTTATCGTGTGTGTTTAGCTTTAAAACTTGACCTGCAGCAGCGTGGGAACAAGAAAGACCGAATCAAAAATTTATTTAGGATTTATTTAACCCGAAATTTAGGCCAAGTGGGGTTTATTGAAAAAGGACATTACGTGGACCACATAGCGAATTCTAGTCTCTGCGGACACCCGTAGCTAGAATGTCACGCTCCACTTTCGATCTGAAACACATACCACTTCCAGAAACGCTGGCATCTACAGATGTAGACAAACGCGATTGCCTAGGTAACTAGTAGTAATACATATTGCTACCAAATTGAAATGACTGGTTCCGTGTGGGGGAGAATTCGTTAAATGACAAAATGTGAATCACTCACATTCCCATGCGTATCGCACGGTCCTCTCGCTTTTTCCAGATGTCCATCCGGCTGCGAATCGGGAGGTGGTCGAAGTTCGCCGATGAATCCTCCTCGTCGTCGTTGGAACCGACCCCTGTTTGAACCCGACACTCCGCCTAAACAGTGGATTGGCAGAAAATAAAGTGGTGCAGTAAGACCTTGACTTGGGCGAGTTGATTCATTACTGCTACAAAAGCGCAATGTGACCGGCACAAGACACACGCGCTTGTGGTGTCCTTTTGTATTTCTACGTGTCTTCTATCGGTAGCGCTGCGCTTCGTTATCGCACTTCTCGCCAAGCAATAAGGCCCACACCTCCATAATTGTTCCAGGGCTTTGACGTGTTAAAGAATTAAACAAGCGCACAGAACCGTACATTGAAAATCTTCCGTAATTGTAAGTCCTAAATATCGTGATCCTCGAACACACGCACGGACATTTTAGAAAGTGTTCAGCTTCGAATTGAAAGAAACTGTAGCGGAGACCACTTAGACAAGGATTGTAGGCCGGTGGTGGAAGCGTATGGAGAACGGGCGAGGCGCAGGTTTTTGTGCAGTAGTGGAATTTTGGCGGAAGAGAGGCCAAGAATCAACAAAAGTTGCAGAGGCTAGAGCTGACTACCAAAGATCTGAGTGGAACTGGGAGCCACACTGACAAAGAACGCAGTTACGACTCGTGAACAGGAAACTACATTGATAGTGCTGCTAGAAAACGGTCGTTGCAGCAAAATAGAACACAGTGATGTTAATAAGCAAACAGTCATTTTGAACGCACATAATGATGTGGTGAGAAACTAATATTTAAAAATGAGAAATAAGATAATCTGATCCCTGCCTGCACCAGCGAGATATCCCAGGCACAGAAATGGTAATCTAAAAAAAAAAAAGCAAGAAAGATAAAATTGTCGAATAAGGAAAATAGTGTCTCAATACGAAGCAAATGAAAAACCGGATACCAATCACTGCTGAAGTATTCTGTTCGGTAAGAAATAACGATTATAGAGCTGAAGAGTCTGCACGAAAGCAAAATAATCTACTTTGAGAGTGGCGGTGGCGAACGACTTAGCCATCAACTGTACATGGAAACTAACCTTGAAACTCGTATTCTGAAGTGGTGGTATATCAATCTAACATTTTTATCTCTCGCAGTCCATCTGCACGTGGGTGCGGTTGGAATAGCTGGACGTTGTCTCCGCCAATCATAATCGCGTCAACGAGTGCCCTTTGTCCCGTTGCTTTCAGTTACGCTGGCGAGTCAAAGTGATTCAACGCCGTCTTAGGATGAACCCCGCCGTAAATCAAGACTGCCTTACGGCAAAAAATCTTGCAGCGGTATAGGAATTCAGTGAACAGTGACAAAGAACGCAGTTACGACTCGTGAATACGAAACTATATTGACATTGCTGCTATAAAGCGGTCGTCGTACTGCTGGTAAATATGCGACCGTAATTATGGTAATTTGAATTTCAATCTCACTGTTGAAGTGGTTCGTCATTGGCGATTACTAGAACAAACACAAACACATACACTAAAACCCATGTATATTTACACACAATAGTACGTATGGCAACACCATGCTAATAAAAAATATTCTACTAACAGCAAAGGTGACAGCGCCAATAAAACCGCCTTAGCCACCTCGCGGTATGTGTAAGCGCTGGCTGAAGTGGTTTTGTCAATGTTCTGCGACATTAACTGCGACTTCGCAGCACAAAATGCAGTAAACCTGCGAGGATCAATCAGTGCCAAATGTGAATTATTTCGTGCAAAGATACAGGCTCCGTTTAAAGCCATGATCCGCAGCAAAAACTTCGTGGGAATAAACATGCGAAATTCTGTCGACGCTCCAAAATTTTTGTTGCGACTATAGCGATTGGAGCAATTTAATTTCTTGTGTGAAAAGGAAGTGTCGAGAAAATGTAGAAGAGTACCTACTTGCAATTTCGGAGTGGGTTGTGCGCCAAGAGTCCTGTAAAGCAAGGATAACGCACTACAAGTGAAGCAGAACTGGGCGAAATATTCAGGATAACATCTGGCGCAGGGTGAAAGAAAGAGCAATCAGCTGCACAAAAATAAGACACGTCAGCACGTAACACGTGTTCCACATATTGAGGTGTGCGTCGTTCGCAGGTGTAATGATGAATAGGCATAATAAGCGCACCAGGAAGGCCTTCCAGACTCCTTGGTTCACATCGAACAGCCTGCGTGCTGTGCAAACACTAAATAGGTAGGTTATGACTTCGCCTAATATGGGCCAACCAGACTCTAGCAGGCTTTAATGCAATGAGTATTTATTTTAGTAGGATCCTTAGCAGTCAGTTGCATAAGCCCTGCGCCACAAATCATGTGCCTTCAAAGCACAATTCATTTTTTTTTCTCTTCGTATTCCACTTGCTATAAAAAATAGGTCTCTGCTCTTTCCTGTCCGTGTTCTTCATACCTTAGAGCTTGGGCAACAAGCTGTCTGTCCGAAGTCACGCACGATGCGGCTATGAGAGACGTACGTGTGCTCACGAATTACTTCCAAGCACTGGACTGCTAGGCATTCTCGCTAATTGGGGCATCTTCTGTATCGACCACGCATCGAAATGTGGCCGTGTTGTCATCATCATCATCATAAATAACAACAACAACAACAACAACAACAACAAAAAGAACAAGAAGAACAACAACAACAGAAACAACATATTTTACATCTGCTGGAGCATTAAGGCCTCTCTTCTCCTAGTGATGTGCCATTAACACTGTCTTGATCGTGCGAATTGTTTATGCCCACGAATTTCTTAGTTGCATTGCAAAAAAAAAAGGAATACAATGGATAAGACACGGGAGACAAAAGAGCTTCAACACTTCGCCCCATCCGCTCTCTTGTGTCCTCTGTGCTATTCAGTGCGCTGTTTTTTGTAATGTATTTGATAGCAACAATCTCGCTTGAATTCCTTAACATCCTAATTGAATCGGCCCAGATATTCTGCTGCCTGCTTCCTTCTCTTGGCATGCATTACGCAGTTCTCATTCTCAGTCGACTTGTCGTTCTGTATATTTAGTTTTCAGTCCCGATCCACTTATTGCTAAGAAGTGACGATGTGAGACAAGAATGGATTGCAACTGAGATTGGCCGCAGAAAACAGCGATGAAATTCAGTTTGCGAAACAACACAAGCCACAGGAAATCGCGCGGCCGTAACGTATTGTCAGGTAGATGACTGTGCCACCTTGTAGCACAGTTTTCGTCGTGCTTATTGCGCATTGCTCAGTTACTAAAACGACAACAACGGCTCGGATGATGGCTAACGTGTAGCAAACGCGCATCCCGCTCGTCATAGCAGAGACAATCAAGGTGAGTGCTTTCACCATCATGCGGTAAGAATTGCACCTCAACGCCCCCCTGTGGCCTTGCAGGCCAACTATCATGTTTACATTGCGACTGGAGTCATACCATACCAGCGAATCGCGCATGAAAAGGAACTGCCCCTACGCCATGGCGCAAAACTTCAAAGGCATGCTTAGGAGGAAGATGTGTGTACGAGACAGTTCTTGAAGGTCGTGTTTAGAAGCTACCGCCCGTAAGCGCTATGAGAAAAATTCGGTTACTTAGAAAGGAAAAGGAAGCAGTATAGGATGAAAAGTTAGTCTTTAGAAATTTGGCGTGTGACCGATTATAGTGCTAGATATGAGTAAGCCCTGCATTCCTATAGCTTGTTCGTAAACGTGCTGCCCCGGTCTCTATTATGCTTTCCAAGTGGGGTCCACTTTTCCTGAGAGGAGTTGGGACATGCAAGCTGTAACTTCCTTCAGTGCCAGTCACTGGACGCAATGCACAAAACTTGTATTTGAACCTGACAAACCTTCTTGCTGCATCCATGCATCGAACACTGACTACCGAACGTCATGTTGAACCTGTCATGATATAGCGCTTTCTTTTAGAAATTTCGCTGCACTAAACAATACACAATAGTGTAAGGAACACACCATGACGTAAACTCACAGATTCTTGGTGAATAGCTCCCCAAACTCTTCTTTCTTGTATTTCTCGGGCTGCTTCTGAGCGCCTTCGATGCTCATGAGGTCCTCAGCCAGTGCGTAGGTGTCATGGCCGCCTTCGGACAACACGGCTGCACCACGAAGCTGGCCAATCTTCTCAAGGAACTGGTTGGCCAAGGACCCTTTGGCCATTACGGGCGAACCTGCTTCAGAGCTGACCGAACGCGTACTCTTGACGTCAGTGAAGTCAGATGTCGCGTTGCGGTGTCCTCCCAGCCGCCTTCGTTGGGACAATGTAGTCGGCATCGCGCGGCTTTCGGCTGGTGGAGGCGCGAGCTTCTCAGGTACTGCGATTCCCATCATTGCAAAAGACAAGAATATTCGAACGCTGTACTCACCTAAGTCGTCTTGTTGTGAAAAGGAACTTATCATAGTTAAGTTTTTACGAGATTCATGTTTACAAAATTGATGTTCCTTCTTTTACTAATAGAAAGAACCTAGCTCCAGCTAGCTACCTTGAGAAAAAGATAGGAACGCGGTAGACGGCTGTGTACCACTTTAAAGGGCACCGTAAGATATATCATTGCTTCTCGAATAACTGTGCAATCGCTGTCTCTAGTGTGTGCAAGCTGCTCTCGGTCTATAGCTACTAGAGCGTCTCGTTCCTCCAATCTACCGAATACCTTAGCGTGACACTTCGCTGTCTGCCACTACGACATTTCTAGCAATACCTTATACTGCTCCCTTCCTTGCTACTGTTGCACAGTCCTTCACCCGTTCTGCTATAGAAGTGGTGTTTGAAGTCTTAACAGCGAAAATAAATTATAGCTGACAACAAAAATCGTTTACGCGTTCTACCGTATTTTGCGCGGTGGCTTTGCAAAACGGACTTACCATAAACTTGAGAACGCTGCGTGCGCGGAGAAACCTGCGGCCTGTTACGAGTCTGATAAGGAGACTTTGGCAGCACTGGTTGATTCACAGACGTTTCCAGCACTGGTAGGTCTTCGACCGCGATAACGTCAGGCGTGCTGGTTGCCTCGTCTTCCTTGAGCGAGATGTCGCTTATCTCTGGATGGACACCGCATTCGGCCAGCGACTGCTTGGACATCTGTAGCTCCGGCTCTGATAAGTCCGAAAGCACATCTACAGAAACGAATGTGGCACAGGTGTCAAGACACTGATATCTTATTAGGCTCTCCGCAGAGCGCATGTCCGCCACAACAGTCGCAGCAGGGAGACTGACCACTTCAGAGTATATACATATGGAAACTGGAGTCCATGCGTAGTGCGTATTGTGCTGTCATCCTTTTTGTTACACTTATTTTTAAACCGACGACTTCTGCGCTACATATTGGAATGGTAGCGCCAATTTCTGGAGCCTGCGAGCGAATCGATGACAAATGATGTTCGATGCACTCTTCTCCACACTAGAAACATATCATTGAGAAATGTGGCCTCAGTTTGAGGCATTGTTGAATACTCTTGAATTATTCGCGACTATTGGTGATGCCGTCAATATATAAATGCTGCCGAAACCTACTTGGTTCAAGCTTCCTAAAGTCAGCTAGACTGTTTTTCTGTGGCCTTAGCAATCATCCATCCGTATTCTATGTGGGCAGCCTCACGTTGTCTTACTGTGCTCAATAGGGGCCTTAATTTTCGCCCCAGTAAACTGGCAGTTCGCAAAAAAGCAGAATGTGCCCGTTGTGTCCGTACCACTGCTTGGGTGACTATCCAAGATTGATATGCCTCGTCGTGGAGATACTTTGTTCGCTTCGCACTGTGCGGGATTCTCGTAGCTCTTCGCCAGACCAATAGCTGGTAATGATCTAGCTGTACTCTTCTTTATTTCTGGAACGCCCGGGATTCTTAAGAAAACGTAATCGAGGGTAAAGCTAGGGCCTGCGCCAGGCGAGTTTTGGTATTCGTGCAGTGTTTCTCCCCTTTAGCAATTTGAAAGTCCACCCATAGCTTCTTTTTATGAAAAGCTAGTCTCGGTTGTAAATTCTTCTTGTGGTTTTTCTACAGATAACTGCGTCTGTTGTGGAAGGCAAGAATGTTCCTTGCCTACTAGGCATTATTGGTTTGGACACTATTCTTCACCTGCTCTCATAAAGTCAGTTCTTTATGCTATGAAAGTTGCCGGCATTATGACGTTAGTACTTTACGTTAATGAGGCTTTTCAGACCTGCGGTTCTTGCTTGCTTAAAAGCGGCGTTGTGCACACATCTTTACATTGTTTTCGTAAATAGCCGAAGCTAAAAAAGTAGAACGACTCTCAACTTAGCAGTATTCTGCCCCTACGCGGCCGCGTTTTGTAACACAAGCCTCGTTGTACACTGACGAAAGGAATGGTACTTGCAGGCACAACGGATTTTCAAAGTGCTTATATGCGCCTTCATTGGATACACTTATGCAACCCTTTGTAGCATGGTGCTATAAAGGGTCTGCAGCCTAGCTCCGAATAGAAATGGAAGAATAGGCTCCGCGCAACTGGCGTACGGCTATTGTGCATGAATGCGGAGGTTCTGTCCGCAGACACACACAAACACTTGATGTGTAGAGCATACAACGACGAGAAACGGAAAATCGCAAGAGCCACCGTTTCCAGAACCCGAGTGAGTGCGTTGCACAATTTCCCTTATCGCGCCGCAGACACGAGTGTGTTTGTAGAGGTGTGCGACAGTGAAATTTTTGACCATGGCGAGGGAAATTATTGGCTTAGAAAAAAGCTCGACGCGCACACCATTGTTCCCGCTAAACGTGTTGGATGCGCCGAATTTGCTCGCACGTCGTAAGCCGCATTCAAGCGCACTGAATCTATACTCTGTTTCATAAATCAGGTGCAAAGCACTTGAGGAAAAAGCAGAACTCGGTCAGCACTGTGTACAACTCCGCCCGTGTCAAAGCCTCCTTTCGTAGTTATATGACCTCGTGCGAGCGGGGCAAGAGACTTCATGTCTAAGCATCGCAACCGAATGCAAATGAAAGTTGAAAGATTGTAATGCGATCATAAAGTACATAGGACATATTCACAGTTGTATAATAGGCTTGTTGATTTTTAAAACAGAAACATATTTATGCAGTACCGAGCACGAAAAAAAAACACACACACACATTGTAGGTGCGAATAAGAGGTAAACTATTTTCCGGAGCAAGCCCTAAGTACCCCAAGATGTACACCAAGATGTACCCCAAGACATACCCGCAGAAACCTCGCTATTCTCCACATTGTTTCACCTTGTTTACGAAATGGAGGATAAACATGTCAGCGCCCGTCCTGTGTGTGTGTGTGTGTGTGTGTGTGTGTGTGTGTGTGTGTTTTCTTCCGTGGTCGTTACGTCATCGCCAAGGCTTTACTCACACCAATGTCGCACAACTAGCCCAGTAGCGAGTACTTATTATTTATTTATTTATTTAAAATACCCTGAAGGTACATGCAGTACATTACAGAGGGGAGCAGCAAGAACACGATTATATGTAACGCGGAACAAGGTACGAAGGAAGAAAAAGGAAAACGCAAATCAATCAGTCGAGTCAATAGAGAATCAATGTAAAATAAAGATAAACAGTAAATGATAACACCGATTTAGACACTGGTTATACAAAACTAATAATATAATGGTCCCCTCACGTACCGTTTCCGTGCTCTGTGGAGAGTTCGCTGTCCTGGATGGGCAGCGCCTCGAGCACAAGAGGCGCCGGCTCCTCCTCCATGTGAGTGCTCAGTTCCTCGGGGTTGCGCTCGTGCAGGTGCTCCATCTCGAGCTGCGCTTCTAGCTCGGGCTCCTCCAGGATCGTGGGCAGCGGGTTAGACGGGCGCGGCTGCTGTTCAAACGCGTCGTCGCCCTCCGACAGGTCTGTGATGCCGATGCAAAGAACGCGTATAGTATACCACGGACTGTTGCAGCATGGCAATAGCCAAATCCAAACGACAAACAGTTACAAAAATCGCGAACATGTCCAGAGAGATAGAGAGAGAAGGAAATGGAAGAGGAAAAGCAGGGATGTTAGCCGAGTGAGTGGTCGGTTGGCTACCCAGCCCCTGGGGAGGGGGAGATGGGAATAAGAGATAACATAAAGCAAGGGAGTGCAGGAAAAGATAAAGAGGAGGACATTTAATATAGATACGAACGAAACTCCGAAGCACTAGCTCGGGAGTAACTTTCACAAGCGTTCGTGAAGTCCCGTCGACTTAGGAAGCAGGGCAGCGCCTTCACAGCCAGGAGAAGGAAGGAGCGCGTTAAGCCATGGACCCAGGATCTTCTCTAAAGAGTGCAGTCGCTCATCAAGGCACTGAAGTTTAACTTCTAATTCGCAACGTTGGGTTGCATAGTATGTGCAGTGGCAGAGCACGCGGGCTATTGTCTCTTCGCTGCCGCAAAAACCAGATGTCGAACGTAACCAGAGTGCATGTCTAACAGCGTTGACCCTTGCTTTGTGCAAAGCCGCCTGGGGATTTTCTAGGTGACTTTGCGTTGTGTGAGCCAAGCCAAAGCCGTAGCACGTATGCTAGGGCTTTGGCTAGGCTGGCACAACGCAACACATTGCCCCATCATGCAGTAGGCAGAAGGAAAGGGCAGATCTAGACCAAAATAAGAAAGAAGTCCGTGCGCCCCTTCACCGCTCAAGACAAAGCTACCTAGGTGGCTTTGGCCACGGCGGACGAGGTTTGCAAGAGCCAGCCCGTCAGCTACCAATGACGCCCTACACATCCCATGAAGGCTTGTGACAATATCGTCGCATGAACACATCGTTATTGGCAAAAATGTCCTAACTGCCAAGAAAGATTTACTTCTTGTGAACAACATACGAAGAAAAGGCGCGCATTGTTACGGCCTGCATGACATGCATGGATGAAATGTAGCCTATCTCGCGGTGTGCACTACAGAGCAGCAAAAGAGGACATTTAAAACTTTTTCTTTTTGAAGATTCTGATGATAATTTCGAAGTATTTTGATGACAATTATTCATTCGTATCTGCCGCTGCTCGTTATAGGATGAAAAGCAAGCAGTGTGCTTTTATTTTTGCATCTTGAACTCTCTAGCTTTTCTGCAAGCGCTGTTGTTGTTTTGTGGGGTTTTACGTCCCAAAACCAGTTCTGATTATGAGAGACGCCGTAGTGGAGGGCTCCGGAAATTTCGACCACCTGGGGTTCTTTAACGTGCACTGACATCGCACAGCACACGGGCCTCAACATTTCGCCTCCATCGAAATGCAGCCGCCGCGGCCGGGATTCGATCCCGCGACCCTCGGATCAGCAGCCGAGTACCTTAGCCACTAGACCACCGTGGCGGGGCTTTTCTGCAAGCGCATTGAACGCTTGCAAGTGCAGTGGAGCAAACACATAGACCCATGCGGAGCGCTCCGTTCCACGATGTCATATATCTCGACAGTGTACAATATGCATCTTAACGGGCAGCCATACGTGGTTGCCCTTCCCTCAATTTTACTGAATGTGCGCCGCTACACTTTTCGAACAAAGCGACGAAGCGGTGCCAATCAGTCGTGGAGCTCCCGTGAGCATGTAAACCAAATATTATTATTTCGATGTGCCAAGGAATTAGCAATTTGTCTTTCAAACAAGTCTGGAATGCGCCAGCTCTTCTTCCAACCCATGGCGCTACAGGAGGCACGACATAGATGATTTGAGACAAAACTAGCAATAGCTAATATGATTGTGGAGAGATCGTCTACTATACTTTATTTGTCGGTTTTAAATTCAACAAATAAGTAAATATGAACATTTTTCTTAAAGAGAGACAAATTCTGCGCCTCCGGTGACCTCATTTGTCGAATTAAGAGCGGGCGCTTTCCAGCAGTGGCAGAAGCCAAATTGAGAATTCTTTGATGCATGTACTGCAATAGATTTGACTCGCACGTGTTCTGGAGGGTCTCGTTCTGATGGAGACCGTTTCCTGACTGCACCCGAAAAGCATTGGAGAGAGCCTTCATGCAAGTTCGACTAAATATCTGAAGTACCGTGGAATGGGTTCCGACCTACCCAATGGATCCGGTGTGATGGTGTGTTTCGGAGGGAGGGAAATGTCCGATAATCCCGGAACGAGGGCGCCATCGCCTGCTGGAGAGTCTTTGCCTAGGTCACCATCCAAGATGCTGTCGTCGCTGCAGGAAAGTATGTCAGAACACATCTCTTTACTGTCGTGATAATGTAATCATGTTAAACGTAACTTTGAAAAATCATGAACCAACAAGTTCAACTGTGGTCCTGTGTATCTAGTAGAGTGTAGCAAAATTGTTAATTTGGCATGACCTGGTATACGCAGAAACAGAAGAAGAATACGGAAGGTGTTCTTTTTACGTAGCTACGGTACATTTCGGAACATAACGAGATATTATAGAATAATATTGCTAGTTATCCCGCCACGTTTTCTCCAACTAAGGAACACAGAAATTCTGCACCCTCGCATTAAATGCTGTAATGAATTCGTGGTTCACACGACACTTGCTTACAGTCTAAGTATGTCAAATCAGAAACGAGCTACAGCCCCGCCACGGTGGTCTAGTGGTTATGGCACTCGGCTGCTGATCCGAAGGTCGCGGGATCGAATCGCGGCGGCTGCATTTCGATGGAGGCGAAATGTTGAGGCCCGTGTGCTGTGCGATGTCAGTGCACGTTAAAGAACCCCAGGTGGTCTAAATTTCCGGAGACCTCCACTACGGCGTCTCTCATAATCAGAACTGGTTTTGGGACGTTAAACCCCACAAATCATCAGAAACGAGCTACAACAGCTTAAAATATTCCTCATTACCTCAAAACTACCGAATGCGCCTGAAGCTGTGCGTCTACCTGTGTCTTTTCGTAAACGAATATGTAATTTAGAACCCCTCTCACGCTTTTAAAGCGCCCTTCTTTATTTACACGTTGTTTAGATCGACGGATACGAAAATGGTGCAAGATGGATACCGATATGAGAGGGCACTCTAACGTCATTACTCTAAATTCACGAGGCCGACAATATTCCAAATAGCAGAAGGAAAATGTGGCACCTCAAATCAAGTTATGCGGGCTCAGGTAACTACATTTCAGTAGCCACGCGCAACATAACGCGCAACCACTACTTTCAGAATGAGCGTGGAGCGCCTATGTAGAGGAAGGTCTCGCAACGCTGCTGCCGATTCTTTTCAGCGCACAGGTGGTGCCGTTCCCAAACAAACAAACAAACGACATGCAGTCTGACTGGGTAGTGCTGTAAATTATCGGGTGCTTCGACGTTCTGGCTTTTAATGGAAAACAGCACAGGAGAAAAAGAAAACGAAATATGTTTAACGATGTACTGCTGCGAGAGCTTCTGTTCAACCACAGCATTGGGCATTATGGAGCCATTTCTGTCAGAAATATTTCTGGTGAACACCACTACGCGCTTACGTGGTCGGCATGGTGATTCTGCTGAAATATCGAAATATTAAAAAAGTTTTTATGGGTGGTAGGTCCTGTTTCAAACCTCTATTTGTCTGCGCCACTCGCAAATAAAAAAGAGCAAGAAAATTCTTAGAGGGCGCCCCCACACAGAATGTTACGTCTGATTGTGCCGGAATTTGGGTCAGTACAGAACGCTTTAGCTGAGCCTATAAAGGATACAAAATGACAGCTTACTCTAGAGAGAATCCGGACTTCTCAGACGGCGTATCCATGAACGGACTAGAACGTTTCTGAAATTAATGCATTGCATGGGACGTGATTATCAAGAACATAGGAAGCTTACACAAGCATCACTTTGTTGCGTGTTGTATGTATGTTACGTTTTTGCTGCTCGACATGCACGCTTTGCAGAATGCTCAAGTTTTCGCACAGCATTTAATCTGGCGACGCGCGGTCAACGTACCACGGCCGCAGTTGCGCTGGGGCACGCCACCTTGTCGGAGACGTCGATGTCGCACTCCAGGCTGGAATATCGCTTGGCCATGAGAGCAGGCTCTTCAACGATGTCGCCGTCCGCCTTGCTGTTACAGTCATCCTCCGTCCAGGCCGCCATTTTGCTTCGATCCTTCTACGGTGGCAGGAATCGGGAATTGCCTGCGCGAGATGCCACATGGTACTTGTAAGTCCTGCCTCGTGCGTTTGTTTTGCGAACTGATGTAACGCCGTTTGGTGCAAGAATGCGCAACGGCAAGCATACTCGGAACTCTAGGGACAGAGGAGAAAAGCATTGTTTGAAAGGTTAGCTGAAGTTGAAACCAGCGCCTAACGATTTCATCTGTGTCTTGGACAGCTCAGGAGTAGCTAGCATTTGTGGGCCACCTTATTTCCCGGTGACATCATAACTAGCCATCCAATGAGCGCGTCCGCAACGACCGCAAGGAAAACGGCAACCGCGCATGAAGCGCAGCTATGTGTCCGCCGAAAGCACTACAGCGATCACGCATCAATGCATGGCGCCGCACACGTCAGCCAGACTACCGATGGCATTCTTTTAGACGCAATTTCAAGTAGAACAGAATCTCGTCGATACGATGTTGATTGGAGCCGGAAAATAAAACGTATAATCCGAAAATTGTTTCAGCGGTATGGAAATACATTGTGGCTACTGGGTGCTGACAGGGAACAAATGAAGAAATTCTTATGTTTTCAAAGAGATTTCACTAAACCCTTAGCCGTTTATTTCAGAGCAATGAGGGGCGCGAGTAATCAAAGCCTTTCATGTGCCGCTGCTGATGAACTGATGAACCTTCTCGAAGACTTAGACGCTAGAATCCAGCGGTTCTCGCCGCCAGAGCAATATCTTAGGGCCGCGTCCAGACATGCATTGAGGGGCTACAGTCGAATTTCCACATTACGGAGTGTCCGGAACTGGACTATTCAAGTAGCACACGTCATGCCCCTGCAGTTGATAACTGATAAAAAACAGCACCTACTCTTCGCTCTAGGGGATTCGCTGACGTTTACAAAAAAGTAGATCTACCCCTGGCAGCTGGGAACGCCTTTGGTCTTTGCACACACTTGGCTCACGTTAGGCTGTGTCTTAGTAAACCTTGAGCGGCCTTGATGGTGAATAGTAATTGTGGTCTGGTTAAGAAAATCACGTTATTTTCTGCCGCCATTGTAGGAAGAAAGACGACGGAAAATATCCTTTCCTTAAGCAATGTCTGCTAACCAGAGGATTCCGGAATTCAATCCCCGTCGCTGCGGCCACATTCCGAAATGTTTAGGCCTGTGCACTTGCTGTGCGATGTCAGTGCACGTTAGAGGGCCAGAGGTGGTCGAAATTTGCGAAGTCCTCCGCTACGGCGTGTCTCGTTATCGTATCGCGGTTTTCGGAAGCTAAACGCTAGAACTCAATCAAATCCGGAGCCCTCCATTAAGGCATCCCTGAATCATGTAGCACTTTTCGGATGGGAAACCGCAGCAATTATTCTCAAGACGATAGTCTTTCCTGGGCCTACCCACACGCGAGAAATGTAGTCTAACTGTCTGCCGCTCGATGCGACTTAGCGGCAACAACCGATATAACCGTGCCGCTGAAACCAACCGAGCTACTAGGACCGCTGGCATGGGTCCTACCCGTCAGCACCATACAGCGCAAAGGAAACCTCAGAAGTATTTGAACGCAATATGTGCACATAACCGCGATCCGCACCGTTTATTTAATTACGAGTACAAATTGGACCGGATTGTACGTTAGTAAATGAAAAATCAACGCGTTAGAACTGGTGTCGAATATACTCCGCTGCTATAACATATTCCCGAACAATGCGCGACAGCAGGGTCCAAACCTCTGAATAAAAAAAGAAAAAGAAGGTGCGGCCTGGCGAATGAAAGTGTTTGCAATGGGAACGAGCGGAATTCTCAGACGCGACCGCGGAGGCGCTGCGCACCGGCAGCTTGCGCGTGGACGCGACGGTGAACGCTCCCCGCCACGGTGACGCTGCGAAAAGGCGAACGCTAGAACTTTAAATTGAATTACGAAAAACCTCCACTGACCCACCATGAGAGGAGTGAGATGGATGGGGAACAACATAAGCAGGGGGAGGGGAGGGGAAGAGAAGGTGTTACGCATCAGCGGCGCCAGAAGTCTATGGTGATGATGTAGATGCAGTCACTGACCAAGTCAACGTGAAAAACACACAGAGACGTTTCGGGAGCCGTACGGGCTCCTCATTATGATACCTGACCAGACGAACATCCTCATCATGATACCTGACCAGACGAACTTTCGTCGAACTCTTGACTATATAGAAGTCTATGGTCTTTCGTCGTCATCTGCAGTGAAGCAAGCAGATATGCGGCAATTTTTAGGGAACAGGATCATCGCAACGCCACCTAAAAAATGAAAAGTAAAACTTCGTGAAAGCTTTTCGAAGGGACAGCGGAAAATCGCATACTGAATAGGAAAGGAACGCCGGAGAAGAGGGCTCCGGCAGAAGATCTGAGCACCTGGACTGCTTTAACGGAACAAATAATGCACTGTACACGGACAGTGCATTTTCGCTTCCACCTAAATGCGACGGACGAGCTTCGGTTTGAACTCTCATCTCTCGGTTCCGTAGTCGAGTACCGTTACCTCTACACAAACGTCGCCGACTTCTCTAAATGGTGATGAACAGCTGGGCGTATTAGCACGGCCTACTGGACGGATGTCTGGCGATATAGGCGAGGCGCTTACCGATTAGGGCCCGCGGACGACCTCGCAGAGCGACTGTCTCCAACGGGATGTCAACGCGACCTGCGCGCCTGCTCTTCTTTTTCCTCAAATGACGGCACGCGAGCCGCACGAGTACCACACCGACTTCTTTTACGTTTCCATCGGTGCTATCCTGGAGAGGCAGAGAGAACAAAACTTTACTATACAGTATAGAAAAAAATCCGCAGAATATCCACGGAGTAAATGATGATGAGTGGGCGAAGCTCGGGAGGTTCATCGTAGATCGTGCCGAGTTCCGGATTAATTTAGTTAACGCGCACGCTACGAATCCTTATGGTTCAACTACGCACAAGTGAAATCTCCCACCGGCACATCATCGCAAGTCAAGATCCAGTACATATATATATGGGTTGCCGGTGAACGGTTCTCCAGCGTGAGCAGTCGGCATTTTTCAATCAAGAAACTCGCTAGAAGACGCTGCCTGCGCCAACGTTGTCTCTCGCGGATGAGGGCGCGTTCTCCTTCTTTGCGAGCTGGTAGAGCGTTCATCGAAGAAAGAGCGTTTCCATAGTCAACGCGCGCCTTTCGCTCTCTGTCTCTCTCTCTCTCTCTCTCTCACAAGACAGCAGATGGAAGAGTGAGAGAGCTCGCGCGCCGAGGGCGAGCGCGAGCCTCCGCCGCTAAATCTGGCCTTGGCCTACGAGAGCGTCCACCCGGCCGCTCCGCTTCGCACGAGCTCGGCGCCCATGCGCGCTGCAGTTCTGCCTTCGTCGCCACGAACGCGTGGATTTGACCCTGCTGACGCCGACCCCTTCTGCTGCATAGTGCCGTGCCACGTGTACGTACGGCAGCGATGGAGGGCAAGCCCTTCGAGTACGAGGGACCATATCGCCCGGACCCCTCATTGTCCTCCTACGAGAACGCACAGCTCCAGTTGAAGTGGGACATCCGGTGCATGAAGCACAGGGAACAGCGTCGCTTGGAACAGCAAGCCGCGTCCGCCATCGACAGTCGGTCCCAGTCAAAGGCGAGCGAGGAGCTTCCTCAGGCGTCCGCGCCTTCCAGACCTGCACGATCGTGCGGTGTGGCTGCCTTCCCTGTCGCCGCCACACCTACCGCTTCAATCACCCCTGCTGCTGCCACTCCTGTCGCAGCAACGAGCTCCACGGAGGTCTGCCCATCGTCCGCGCTCCTTCCCCTCTCATCGGACGAGGAGATGGACGTCACGAGCACGTGCAAGCGTGCACGTGAGCCCAGCGAGGACGACGACGCTGCAGCCCCCCGCAAGCAGGCCGCGAGCACCGTGCCCGCCCCAGCTCCTGCCGAAGCCGTCCCTGCGACTTCGGCCACCGTGAACGTGCCGGCCTCCGCCGCCGACATGATTTCGACGCCACCGCAGCCACCCATGCCACCTCCGAGTGTTGCCGCGGCAGCCCAACACAGGGTAGCTGCGCCTGTAACCACGCGGAAGGCTCAGAAGCAGCGGAAACGGCGCAACGCCAAGCGGCCGCGGAAGCAGCAGCCCCGCGTCCCAAAGCAAGCCACGGAGGAACCGCCGACCCCGCCTCCAAGCCCCTCGCTCGTCGAGAGCGACTTCCAACTCGTTGTCTCGAAGGCAGCCCACCGGCGAGCGAGGGCACTCGAGGCCGCAGTACTACCATCCGATCCTGCGGTCGTGGGGACGGTGCTCTTCCGTCCGTCAACACCCGGCAGCAGTTTTCGAGGATCGTCTCGACTGGCGATCGCGGCGGCGCTCTCCGCGTGGCCCGGTGTGGCGGCGGTGCGCATCAACCACCGTCGAAACATCGTGGCTGCGGATGCGTCGTCTGCGGAATGCCTCTCGGCGCTCCTGTCCATCAAGGAGCTCAACGGCGTCCTCGTCGCCGCCGGGAAACCTGCAGATCGCCGTACGTGCACGGGCTTCGTGTACGGCGTTGATGGCGACCTGACCGATGCCGAACTGCTCACGGCCGTGACCGCGAGTGTTCCCGTGCTCTCCGCGGCTCGCAAGGAGCGGGCTGTGAAGCTCCGCTTCGCCGGCACCGTTCCCCCCGAGACCGTGACCTTCTGCAAGATGCCATTCCGGGTTCGCGCGGTGAGGCCTCGTCCCCTGCAGTGCCTCCAGTGCGGCCGCTTCGGCCATGTGCTCGCCACGTGCCCACGCCCGGAGGACTGCATACGCTGTGCCCGAAAGCACCCTGCTTCGATGGACTGTGGTCCACGGTGTGTGAACTGTGGTGGTGGCCATTCCGCAAACACCCCCACCTGCCCCAGATGGCAGGAGGAGAGGCGCGTGGCTACTATGATCGCTACTTCACCGAGTCCAGTGTCTCGGCGGGCTGTGAAGGCGGCGGTGCGGGAGGAGAATCATCTTCACTCGTACGCAGCTGCCCTCAAAAACGGCCCACCGACCAAACCGCCAAAGGAGCGGCGCACGCCCCACCCCGGCGCCGCGCCGCTCCCTCACCACGCCAGCAAGCTCTGCCTCCCCAGCCTCGCCTGCTGTTTTGCCTGTTGCTGCTCCGCCGGGCATGCCTTCGGCGCACGCTCGTACCGTGCGTGCCCCGAACTCGTCCATGCCGGCGTCTCTGAACTCATCTGCTGTACCAGCAAGCCCCGCCCTCCCGGCCCCGCTTGCTACAACGCCGACCCCCACGAAGGAAGCAAGGGACGCTCTTATCCAGCTTCTTTCTGACTTGGGAAGGCAAGTAGCCGAATTATTTCCGGCGGACAATCCGCAACGTGTCGCGATCCTCCAGATTGCCAGCGTATTGCGCAGTACTGTGCTGAGCATGTAGAACTTCACGCCGGCGGCGGAAACGCCAAAGCATTCGTGCGGCTGCTGCCTCTGGACCGGCTGCCTTTGCGAGCAGTGGGACGTGCTTGTTCCTGCTGCTATCGAACGACCTTTCTCTTTTCCCTCTTTTCCTTCCTTTCTTCTCTTCCACTTTCATGTCCCTTATCCCCTCCCCTAAGGCGCTTAGCCGTGTCCCCAGCATGGGTGACAGAAATTAGCGTCTCTTCCTTCCTAATAAACCACTACCACTACCCGCTAAATCTGTTGCCCCTGAAGGTGGAACATCGCAAATGGTCGGGGTCCCTATTCCAGGGCTCCGCTGGCCCATGCCATCATCTCTGCCCTTTGGACCAGCCAAAACTGATCCTCAAAGACTGAGATGGACAGCAGTGCCTTCCATTGTTCTTTTGTGTTGTTGATGTTGAGGTGTTCGTCACTGAGTAGTGTACACTCCCACGTAATGCGAAACAGAGTTGGTGTGGACCCGCACCACGGACATATATTTCTGTATGCTGTTGGGTCGAATTTATGTATGTATGTATGTATGTATGTATGTATGTATGTATGTATGTATGTATGTATGTATGTATGTATGTATGTATGTATGTATGTATGTATCCTGGACATTGTCAAATTGCGCGATCTTGTCAGCTCTGATTGGCCAAGAGGGCAGCTACGGGCTCTCTGATTGGTTCAAAATTACCGTCGTTGCAGGGTCTGACGAGATGGTGGAAATTGACAGTGTTCAAGATGGCACCCTTCTATACTCGTATTTGCGGCGTCCGCCGCATTGCTGTGGTTGTTATGATATGCTTGAGCACGGACCCGAAGGACGCGGCTTAAAGCCAGGCAGCGGCGGTAGGGGAAAGCGGATAGAAGGCCATGCAATATCCTGGTTGTTACCTACAGCACCTGAGGACGTGCTGCCTAGAAGGGCTGCAGGAAATTGTGGTCTTTACTAAAGCAGAATCGCAGGTTTCCTTTGGGAACATCCCAATAGCTTGGGAAATGAATTGCTTCGAAAAGCCTCAGGCGAAGTAACAAAAGCACGCGAGGTATAAAACATCAAATTACCTTTTGTGGTGATGCTTATAAACACGTCGAAAGATGAGTGAGTGGCAGACATAAATACACGTAAAAGATCGCGCAGCTGAAAGAACTACACTATATAAAACAATCCGAACATTCAAAATAAAAAACACGTGCTTTTTCGCATTTTTCACGGGACATTTCTTTATGTCTTGACATTGTTTAAGCAAGGCGACAAAGGGCACTTTCTTGTTTTACACCTTGCGTGTTTTTGTTACTTTGACTCGTTCAGTTCTTTGGGGCTGCAGGCTGGCAAAAAATGTCTAAAAATGTAGTTGAATGACCAATATCCATTTCACATACGCACTACTTAAACACATTTATCGGAGCTAGGATTTGTGTTCCTTCGGACTTTGCACTGCCAGTTGTGGAGACCGTGATTTCGTCAATTGAATGAGCAAGATTCGTTTCACGTGCAACAGTTTTCGAGTACGTTTATCCCAGCTGCGATTTGTATCCGTAAGAAGATTTGACCGCTGTTTGTGGATGCCATGAATTTCGTACTGTAATGCGCCTTCTTAGGACGATAATCTGCACATATTATGCAAAGCCACAAGGCTGGGAGGCCATGAGGCGGGAGCATATGTAGTAGTTATATTGAAAGTGTGTTGAAGAAATACTACATAGATTATAATAGTTCGTAGGGTTTCACGTGTAGACGACATGATACGTTTATTAGGAATGACATACAGTGGGATTATAAGGATCACTGGGGATTTTTAATGCGCGTTTAAAAATTAGCACCTTTTCCTCCACGGAGAAAATGTAGGAAAGCAAAATGCCGTATGCGCGTGTTTGACCAACTCCCTCCCTCCTTCTCTTTCTTTCTTTCTTTCTTTCTTTCTTTCTTTCTTTCTTTCTTTCTTTCTTTCTTTCTTTCTTTCTTTGCACTCCTTTTTTGTTTCCCTTCGAAAGTAGTAAGTATGATGGTAGAAAATCCACGGCATCCTCTCATAAAACGAACGAACCAGGGTTCAGCTTACTCAATGAACCATAGCTTTGAAGCCCTCGCTGAATCAACGAACAAACCTAAGACCACACTTTGTCTCGGTGGTTTTAGAGACACGCACAGTGAATATTAGCAGTAGCAGTAGCTGAATAATCTATTTTCTATTTTGGTCAAGATATATACATACCGCAACTTCGTTCTTTCCCGCACAGCCTGTCGCTGCTCCTCAAAGGCTGTGCGGGAAAGAGCGACGTTTCATTGTGAAAGAAAGGCGTTGAGTATCGTAAGCATTAAGTACAGAAAGTCTTGGTCATTTGGGGCGCACCCTTGCAAGCGGTAGAAGTTAAGGCATAATCATCATCGTCCTTCGCGGAAAATAACTAGAAAAACATGAAAAGGACTGTCATAAACAAACAGGAATCACGAGGCGCCGCTGCCAGGAGGCCCGTTGTAAGAAGTCAGGCCTGACTAATTAAGCAGATTTCGGAACGCTGACCGAGAGTCCGCTTGACCACGTGTGCTGCTTTTACTTCGCAGTGCCCTGCGATTGCTGTTAGCGGGAGCACCTCACGAATTGGAATGACCCAGGCGCTCGACTTTCGGCCGTACATGTTGATTACTGTGCGGCTTCCTGGGAGCTATTTGCTTTCCAGAACATGCCACTACTAAAACATTTGACTTTTACAGAGGCAACACTGGATTCTGGAGGTCACACGCATAATCCAAATCACCCAGAACACACGACGCGCTAATGATACAAGGAGTGCAAATGCCGTATTTTCTATATAAGCATTCCTAATTGCGAGTAAATGCGTGAGGCTGAAGTAAACCGCCTCATGAAACTGTCATAGCCACAGCTTCTCAGCATGAAAACTTGCTAGCGCAATAGTTCTACATTCACTACAGAACTGGACTTTTTTCATATAGAATAAGAGTTCTTCCTTTGCTGACCATGGTTTTCATATCAACCTCCGATTTTACGCAATACACTACGCAATGCGTGTATTGCCTTGGAATTGCATAGTAATCTGCGGTGCCAGGTCGAATTCGTTACTGAACATAAACATATATTATGTATTAGATACAATACTTTCTCACAACCAAGTGTGTGCATAAAACTGCTTATTATTCAGTTCCAACATCCGTGGTTCAAGTAGCATTCCTCGATGTCTAATTTCGTGTTCGGTTCGAATGCTCTCTGGTGCCCGTCCGTATCTCCACTCTGCAATGTGTCTGTCTGTCTGTCTGTCTGTCTGTCTGTCTGTCTGTCTGTCTGTCTGGCTCTAATATGTACACCATCACAGCGACCACGCGAGGCTTTAATGCCACCTATTCATTGTAACTTTCCTCTCTTATGTACTTTCGTCCCGCTGCGGTTGTCTAGCGGCTATGCCACTCAGCTGCTGATCTGATGGTCGCGGAATGGGAACCCTGACGCGGCGGTTGCATTTCCATGGAGACAGAGCATTGAGGCCGGTGTACTGTGTGATGTCAATGCACGCTAAAGAACCCCAGGTGGTCGAAATTTCCAGAGCCCTCCGCTACGGCATCTCCGATAATCATGTCTGCGTTTTGGACGTAATACCACAGAAATCAATCTGACATGCACTGTTCTTGAATGTGCTTATATCGTGTGCATTTCTTAATTTATGTTTGTCGTTCGTATGAGTTGAGTGCATTTTGCTGAAAAGGCTCTAGCCGAATGCTTATCAAAGTCTAAGAGACTCTTCAGCGTTTGATGACCATTTGGTAGGAATTCTGCAAGATGCCCGAACACTGCCTCTTTTCCAGCTGCTCGCTAAATGCTGAATTGTTCACAAACGAAACCGCTTCATGAAGTTTTGGGATGCAACATAAAGTGAGTTTTTTCTACAACCACAGTGATGTGGAGCTTTGCCACAGCGATGTGTATATGCACGTCATATCCACATCTTTTATATAGTCTGATATTTCATGTTGTAGTCCAAACGCGCACCAGCTTCAACAACTGTTCGTTTGATGCAGTTGCCACGTTCTTGCCTCCACTCTAAGCTCTTCGATCTCCCTGAGACGACCTGTGAGAGGGCTTCCAGGTTGCATTCTTGAGTCGAGGGGCACACTTTTGAGGTGGCTTCCGTGTAGCGCTTCTCACTGCAAACAAAAGCTTTCAGCGCCACTCTGCCGCTACCGTAAAGGGCCAGATGGGCTCTAACTACGGTCAGAGCACGTACCTAACTACAACCGAGACGTGCTCTAACAACGCAGAAAATCTCCTAGGAGGCAGTTAGCAAGTCGCCTCTACCCACGGACAAAACAAGCCGTACTCGTCGTCCTGTTATGCCCCCTTTTCTAGACAAGAGTGCAGACTGGAGTCGGTCTGGCGTGCGAGATCACTGTACTTTTCTTCATCCACGTTAGTGGTTTCTCTGTCTATTTTCGCTTTCCCCAAGCAAAAAAAAAAAAAAAGGATGTTAGTGCTCATTGGGGCGATGCTGTAGCTGCTGTGCTTGCAGTTTTGAGTGGGGATGATATGGTCGGTACCGAAGGCGTCTCCTGATCCACGAAAGAATTTTCGCATTTTCCTCTTTCGCGTTGTAAGCGTAAAAAAAAACGTAATGAGAGCAAATTACATTTTCGTGAAAATGCTCTCGTGCGTCCTGCTTCCTTGGTTATCAAGTTAACGTATCTTGAGAGCACGAATTTAAATTTTTGATGCTAATGCGATTCTAGCTTATAAACGAATGGTAACGGCTGCCAAACACTATCTGATCCGTCAGCTGGAACTTCATACAGAATGACCAAAATGACGCTGCATTGGTGGGAATGTTAATGCGAATGATAATCTTGAAACAAGCAAGGAAACTAAGCACGCGTAAACAAGAATGAGCAAAACAGAAACGATGGTAGGCCAAGGTATTGCAAAGTAACTACAGTCGTTGAGTGCTCGCTTCACGGAAGGCGTCACAAGGTCAGTCAGTAGAGTTGTATTTAGGTGAATGCGTGCCACCTCACATTGTCTACTCAAATTCGAACTAGAAAAGAAGCCAGGGAAAGATGGAGGCCTGAATCAATGAACACCTCGTTAAAAAAAGATGTAGAACAGGAAATGTCACTGGAGCCAACCTTTCGAAAGGAGGAGCTGTCGAAACGTTGGCTTTGCGGACATCACCTGTTCTAGATCGTTTTTAAGGATCTCTATATCGTCTAATGGAATATTCCTCGCACTTGTGGCTACTACTTGTGGCCACTTGTGGCAAATACTGTATATATTACGTTCTGTAGTAGCGATCCATTATAAATCATCGAGGCAAGAGTGCCATAAGCGTCAATGGAAGCTGACCTTCAAAAATAGAGTTAGCACTAAACGTGGTATAATAATGTGCTAAAAACTGAAAACACGAGTCTCGTTAATATGCCGTACCCCAAAATTGGTATGGAGTGGTACGAACGCATGCCTAACATAACCCATTGTGCATGACGTGAATAAAATGGCACGCCTGCCATTTACGATAAGAACACATTTTAGAGCAACGTAGAAAAAAAGTAGACTTAGAAAGGAACAGGAAGCTCAACCTTCTGCTGCCTTTGCCTTTTTATCCAAGTCTATTTCTTTCCCAGTTTGCGCTAAAGTGCGGTCTGATAATTTCAACTAACTCGCCGAGCAACAAGTTCTGCATAGCTGATCAGTTACATGAAATAAAAAAAATCACCGCATCTCCACTAATGTGAATCATGACGAGTGGCGAAGCACTGGGTATCGTACCGGTATGTCACCGTACGTGACCCGCTTGTTGCCACTGCAAATGTGAAATGAGTGACATAAAGCGTTTATCTATGCAAATGTATTAATTTGGTTCCTTTTCAATGCTGTTAAATTTTAATCCTCTTGTTATAATTCGTGTATCGTCGTGAGTTCTAGATTCACATACATACATATGTTTCGACTATAGCAACGGTTTTAGGGGTGAAGCTCCTCTTAGTCTAACCTTGTCACGCGTCAGGCGTCAGTCGTCAGGCGTAACCCGCGTGCCTCCCGGCACGCGCTCGCCCTCGGCGTTCACCTCGGCGCGTGCCTTCCGGCGCGTGCCTCTCTCTCTCTCTCCCGGCGCTTCCTCCCGGCGCATGCCTCTGCTGTCTTGTGTGAGTGAGAGAGACAGAGAGAGAGCGAAAGGCACGCGTTGGCTATGGAAACGCTCTTTCTTAGAGGAACGCTGTACCAGCTCGCAAAGAAGGAGAACGCGCCTTCACCCGCGAGAGACAACGTTGGCGCAGGCAGCGTCTCCTAGCGAGTTTCTTGATTGAGAAATACCGACTGCTCGCGTTGGAGAAGCGTTCACCGGCAACCCGTATATATGTATATATATATAGGCACTGGATCTTGACTTGCAATGAAATGTCGGTGGGAGATTTCACTTGTGCATAGCTGAACCATGAGGATTCGTAGCGTGCGCGTTAACTAAATTAATCCAGAACTCGGCACGATCTACGATGAAACTCCCGAGCTTCGCCCACTCACCATCATTCACTCCGTGGATATGCTGTAATTTTTTCTGTATACCGTGACAGCGACATTCGACGACAAAGCTAGGTCCTAAGGTGATTCGCCCCTAAAATCATGACAGCTGACTAACGTGAAACCTGGGAAGGTTCGAAACATGTGGTGTTTCCCACAGGAAACGTCGGCCGCTGCTGGTGGGCTTGCTTTACCATGGCCACGACGACGGCGTGAGACGCCGATAGCCCGGACGCATTAGCAGAAACCCGTTAGAATAGTTTCTGACACGACAACCGTACACACACACACACACACACACACACACACACACACACACACACACACACACACACACACACACACACACACACACACACACACACACACACACACACACTGCACTGCACTGCCTCCAGAATGGGCCCAAAATTTCTATGTACCGTGACAGCGAGAGTCGACCACAAAGCTAGGTTCTAAGGTGCTTCACCCCTAAAGTTTAGGAGCAGACATGCTGACGACACCCCTTGAACGATAACTTTTTGTTGGGCTAGTTGGTACTCGGTAGGTGACATAATTGCAGCGCAAAACTTGGAAAAAAAAAGCGAGAGGGGAAGAGAGGGGAAGTAAAAGAAGGCGCCACACTTACAACCGGTTTATTAGGCTCAAAGCAGGCGCTTCTATACACGCGCACACAATTTCGAAACCAGGGTGTACACCCGATAGACACACGTTTTCATGCATAAGGCAGGTGCAGTATCTTTTCCGCGTCATACAGTGACACAGATGTCTGGCTAACGCCCTTGTGACCGCTGATACAAATCCAATAGGCCTCAAGTATTTTCCGCGTGGAAATCTGGAAACCTATTTGTGTGCAGTATTTAACAGCGTGGGTAAAGTACAGGCTATTTTATGCTCAGGTAAGACCAAATGTCTACATCTAGCGCTGAGTATTAAATGTACACAGGTCTCCGCCGCTCCGGCCACTCCGGCCGCGCAGGCAGCTTGCGTTATCTCCTTGTTATCTGCGGCGTTGGGCGCCGCGGGCGAGTGACGAAATCCGGGGAGGCGGCGACATCGACGTCACAGACGCTCTTTTTCTGGCCAGTTTCGGTTTCAAGGAGCCTGCCACGGGGAAATAATTGTTCGCGTAGCTCCGCCGTGCACTCCGCTATTCAAAATTTGATCGTTGGGATAGGTAGTGTCGAGGACGGGCTCCAAAGTACTCATTTTCTGTAACCACAAATTACTTCTAATTAAAAAGTTAGTTAGCGTAATTTAGTTAAGTAGGCGCACAAGTGGGGAAATCGTTGCGTATCTAGAGGACGCCAACCCGTACACTCGAATGGTATAAAAGACATTCTCGCGATTTATGTGTTTCTAATTTGAAAAAAATTGGCAGATCCCACGTGCAGTGGGAATCAAGGAAATGCGAAGCACGCATAAGGAACGTAAAATGGATTTGCAGTGTTGTCTCGCTATACCGAGTTTGGTACATATGAAGTTAACGAAACGGCCGCAGGAGCACCATGACTGGCATGTAAACCATGCTGCTCATACACGCATGTCATGATTCTAACGTTATGACCTGTAATTTAGGTTCGTGATGCAGTCGTGTTGTGCCATAGGAATTTATGGTATACATCCCTTTAAGCAAACGAGTGGCATGTAGATCATGCCGCTAATGATACGCATGTCACGATTTTCATGTTATGACCTGTCATTTATGATCGTCATGCAGTCATGTTGTGCCAAACCAATTTTCGTATAGGCTCCGTGCAGTCGTTTTCCATGTGCGACATCAGCGCCAGAATGCACTGCCTGGCGGAGAGAGAAAAATTGGGCAGACTGTGACAGGGATATATTCTAGGCACTGTAACAGGGAAATACGCGAACGCGATGCGCGTCTCCAACTCTATAGCAGCAGCGACCGCCCGTCCCACCTTCTTTCGTTTTATTTCCTTTGAGACGCGCGCTCCAAACCTACGGCAAACTGTTCCAAAGGGCGACGCCGCGAGCGTTCGTGTGGTTCGCAGCACGCCCGGAAAGCAGCGAAGAAATGCGCGCGTCGCTGTCGCCTCGGTTTCCACCGTGCGCGACTGCGCCGTCCGACGAGAGCTACGTAGCGCCCTCTGGTCAGTAGACGGAGCCCATACATCCCATTAACAAAACGGCAGTATAGCGCCAGGACCATGGCATGTAAATCATGCCGGTCATGACACGCGTGTCATGATTCTAATGTTATGACCTGTTATTTACGTTCGTCATGCTGTCGTGTTGTGCCATAGCAATTTTGGTATACATCCCATTAACCAAACGCCTGGCATGTAAATCATGCCGCCCATGACATGCGTGTTATGCTTTTCATGCTATGACCTGTCATTTATGTTCGTCATGCAGTCATATTGTTGCATACCAATTTTCCTACACATCCCACTAACGAAACGGCCAAGAGAGCACGAAGACCGTGGCATGTAAATCATGTCGCTCATGACATGCATGTCATGATTTTCATGTTATGACCTGTCATTTACGTTCATGATGCAGTCATCTTGTGGCATGCCAATTTGCGTATACCTCCCATTAGCGAAACGCGTGGCATGTAAATCATGTCATTCATGACATGCATGTCATGATTTTCATGTTATGACCTGTCATTTATGTTCGCCATGCAGTCATGTTGTGCCATACCAATTTTTGTATACATCCCATTAACGAGACGACGAGGAGAGCACCAAGACTGTGACATGTAAATCATGCCGCTCATGACATGCATGGGATGATTTTCATGTTATGACCTGCCATTTATGTTCGTCAGGCAGTCATGTTGTGCCATACCAATTTTCGCATACATCCCATTAGCGAAAGGGCCAGGAGAGCCCTAAGACCGTGGCATGTAAATCATGCCGCTCATGATATGCATATCGTGATTTTCATGTTATGACCTGTCATTCATGTTCGTCATGTAGTCATGATGTGGCATACCAATTTTCGTAAACATCCGATCAGCGAAAGGGCTAGGAGAGCACGAAGACCTTGGCATGTAAATCATGCCACTCATGACATGCATATCATGATTTTCATGTTATGGCCTACCATTTATGTTCGTCAGGCAGTCATGTTGTGCCATACCAATTTTCGCATACATCCCATTAGCGAAACGGCCAGGAGAGCCCTAAGACCGTGGCATGTAAATCATGCCGCTCATGATATGCATATCATGATTTTCATGTTATGACCTGTCATTTATGTTCGTCATGTAGTCATGATGTGGCATACCAGTTTTCGTATACATCCCATTATCGAAACGGCCAGGAGAGCACAAAATCGTAGGCGGCTAGATAGATAGATAGATAGATAGATAGATAGATAGATAGATAGATAGATAGATAGATAGATAGATAGATACGCTCAAACCCGCCGAAGTTCGCTAAGAAATGCTTCGCATTTAAAATGAGTTGCACCTAAAAAAAAACTCTGTATGCTTGACTGACATGCATAGGATCGATGAACAGATCGCTAAACACGATTTAGAACAGGGAATGTCGAAGGAGCCAACGTTTCGACAAATGGACTTGTCCTTGTCAGGACGTTCCACAAGTGGACTTGTCTTTGTCAGGACGTCCTGAAGAAGACAAATCCACTTGTCGAAACGTTGGCTCTTGCGACATTCCCTCTTCTAAATTATGTTTAGCGATGTGTTCATCAATTCAAGCCTCCATCTTCCCTGGAGCTTCTCTTCTAGTTTTGATCACATGCATTGGTGCACACGAGTAACTTCCTATTCGAACTGCTGAAGCAGAGTGTCCGGGCTGCGCATTTCAAGACCGAAGTGGGAAGTGCCATGTGTCTAGCACTTCCAACAGACAGACGCCAAAGCTGCCGCAGACATGGAGTATGTTCGACGCTCTCTGAAAATATTCGTCTAGGACCGTTTCTTTTCGTCTTATTTTATCTCATCTCCGGATAATATACCACCGGTGATGTTCAAATTAGTAAAGTGAACATAGTTCCGCGTGAGAGTTAAAGTGTTCACTTTAGTCCATCTATTACTGTCGCTTCATATCTAAGTGCATTCTTAGATACAGCAAAAGTGTGTGTACATACTGATAGGTTTCTGTGAAAACTATTGTTTTTTTTGCATTTTGTTCTTTTCATCTTGTAAACTGTATTCAGATATTGCGTTTAACTATCATGGCTCCACCATTAGGCTACTAGTATTTCATGAGTTGTAGCCATGTTATGCATATTCTGTGGATATTCACGTACTGTTTATTGCGATTCCGCATTGTGTGAATGATATATGATGGTGCTTCTTTTGCGTTCATATGTATGCCCTCCCTGCTATGATTTCCTGTCAGATCCGCGGTATTGATAAATAAAAAGATAACTAAACAATTCGCCTAGGGATTACACGAACGTACTTCAAATCTAAAAAAATGAGATGTAACATTACTGTAACGATACGTTCCAATTTTCGAAATGTAACTACTGCGTTCCTTTTTGGATTAAAGGAACCTTGTTAAGAGAACGCGCTACACAGTCGGGATGGAAGGAGGAATGAAGTTTCGTTCCTGTTTTGGGGGACGTGTACAACACTGTCAGTCAGGTTGAAGCTTTTTTTTTTGCATATTTCACGTTACTAGCCTCAAGGATAAATTTTTCTTGAATACTTGTGACAAAGTGACGCGTACATAAGATGGGGAAGCCTGATGTTGATACTGCATCCGAGGTGAGCACCACGCCTGCATACTCTTTTCGGCCGGTCTCATCATTGTCCAAAGCAAAATAAGCACTTGTGATTCTATCGGCCCGTAATGATGCTAGACATCCTTAGAGCACGAGTTCTCAAAGAAGCTTCTGCAGGCGACCGATGCATTTTGCTCTGTTCGATATCTGCGGGACGGATTTTTTAGCTATATCATTCCGCATGGGGAAGCTGCCTGAATTGATGGTCCCACTGCATTATAAATACTTTCTGCCCCGAAAAGAACTTTCCAAAGAGGAAAAGATATTTTCGTGAAGCCGAACTTGCAGATAAAATGTGGGTTGCCTTGTTGGAGTTGCTCCCATATAAATGGCCCACGGATGATTGAAAATACGTGGGGTGAAAGGGAGTGCTTTCACTGGCAGCTCCTTAGAGCACAGGCGTGATTACTTGGGACCAAGTTGCTTGAGAACCTGCGCCTTGGAGAAACCTGTCGGCAAAGGCAGTTGCGTACGTGAAACCTCGGGGATTCCGCCACAGCTGTCAAGAGACATGCTCACTATCGCAACTTACCACTACAAAGCACAAGGGACGTTTTCTGTGTAGCATTCTTTGCTGCCCAATATCCCGCAATTCTAACGTTCATGGCAGCAAACTAGGAAACCAGACAGGAACAACGCTAACCTGCCAGCATTTTCTACCTTGACTCCTTCGAAAAGGTTCTCAATATTGCCTTGCATCTGCATTGTACATATAAAGGCCATTGAAAGAGAAAGTATCCATGCTTGCTTTGAATGCATCGAAAAAAAGAAAAAAGGACATTAACATGGCCTGCATTGTTTAAAACGTTAGCATAAGCTTGTTTTTTTTGTTTCTTTCTTTACTCAAGAGCCCTCATGCCACTTTAAATTAAGAGTCTACACAAAGTTCTCATGAAGCGAGAGCTTTCAAAACTGTTGACGTTTTCAAGACGCTTACAAAGCTTCGTTCACTTCAAAACAAAAAGAAAAGAAAAACAAGAAACGAGCCAAGCAAAGCTTCACGGGGCTTTTCAATAAACCAAGCCTTTGCTATCCAAATTTCTGCAACTGTAACGCTCCGCGAAACGTCGGCCGTGCCGCAATAATCCGCTCTCTGTCCTTTTCTTCAAGCCTGTTTTACGTCCTAAGGTGTTTCTACTTCCAGCATGGCGCTTGGCTTATACGAGCCGCGTGGAGTTACAAGATAGCGGTCCCCGACGTATCGTCGCCACTACGGTATGCAAAACCCTGACGAAGCTTGAAATGAAAAGAAAGACTTGTATGGTTGTACACGGAAGCTGCATAAGAAGCTGTAAGGTGCGAAAACAGAGCCTTATGCGTCTGTTCTATGACGCCGCGCAGGGACATGCTGCACGCAACTTTCCATGTGTCGAAAGCTCTAGCGACGACGCCAGCGCGGTCGTCTCTCGTGAGCCCCAAAACGCCGCATAGTTGTACTTCCTCGCACGACTCAGAAATGGTATAGAACATGTTTACACCACTCTCTGTCTCTTCGTATGTGCGTGTGTAAGTATGCATTGCAACGCAAAAGTTTTCCGCAGCCTTCTTTGGATCTTTCGGATGAATGCAAAGGAAATGCTTGTGCGCTTTCTTTGGAATGTGCTATAGTCTTTTCTGGGCGGAGGCATGCAATGCGATGCTCTCACATTTGGGGTTTATGAGGCACTCGCGCAAAATGATGCCGACAACTTGCCCTGCATTGGTGTTGCAAGGCTTTTTTGTGATGTGCGCTTTTCTATGTAATTTGTGTGTGAAAAACCATAGTACTATACAAGTACTATGGTTTTTCTTGTACTTCGCACCCTCGTCATTGAAGTGTACAAGATTACATTCTCAACTGCTAATTTATTTCGCAACAACACACTTGTTCAGAAAATCATGACTTCTTGGCTCGTAATGGGCGTGGGAAAATCTTCATTGCCTATGACAGTAAAGTAATTAAACTATTAACCGGAAGTATTTGAAAACACGTAACAATCATTTTCAGCAAAGCAACGCAACGCAGGACCTGATGAACAGTTCGCTGAAAACCACGCGAAACAAGGAATGCCGCTAAGAGCCAACGTTTCGGCTAGTGGACTTGTTTTTGTCATTTGATATATGGCCTTGTTCACTAGTTCATCTCTACGTCACTACACACTTCAACAGCATTACTTGAAACAAAAAACGAAAAACAATCACAGTTTCGCCAGAAGGGCGAAGCAATGAATGCGATAACAATGCATGAGATGATATACGATGTAAGACTAGCAGCTTTAGGGCAATGTTAATTGTAATTGACGTGGGCTTATTAAGTAATCATGCAGGTGCTTAAGCTGCCAGTTGAGGGTTGAGTGGCAGAGACAATGGCCCAGCAGAGCTGCGAGCTAAGTCATATTGTTTTGATGTCTTCTTGCACACACTTCACACCCCGCGACCGCGCTAACCAGCATGCACTTTGAACCATCGAGAAACTTGGTCCAGCACAGCGGCATCAAGAGAGCGCCACCCCCCTCCATCTACTCGCGCTTTTCCAAGCTCAAAGGCGGGCGGGATCTTTTCTCTCTAATGTTACCACCTTGCCTGCCATATTACGACCACTCCTACCACCTCTACTACCATATCAGCCGTGGCTGAGAATGGAAGATCCTCAACCAACCAAACGGTGAGAGTCAGTCAGGGTTGTTTTGGCAGAACCACTCCTGTGGAGACGTGTTCCAAACCGCACAGGCACGGAGCTTTCTTTTTCACATTGAAGCTGATAGAGGTTGTGGACATAGGTAGCGGGTGCATACGTCATCGTCACTAACTTCGGTTACTACAACAGGCCCGTTCCTCTGTAAATATACAGTTATAGTAACATTTGGCATGCAGCACAGCCCTCATTAGACGTTAGGCTAATGAGGGCTGTGCTGCATGCCAAATGTTACTGCTGCCATTAACACATGATGCAACGTGAGACTAATGTAACAAAATGCTTAAACTTAAAATTAAGCTTAATATGCACCGAGATTGCGCATTCGAACCAGTGGAGATTGTTCACTTTCCATTGAGTCTATCCCTCGTGCCCTGCGCACAGTTGAAAACATACAGGCTCTGTATGCTGGCTGAGAGAGAACTAGAACACGAAGGACATTCATAACATAGGCACAGATACACCGGTTGGTGATCGCACCTATTCTTTACTAACCTAACTGGCTTAGCGTTTCTCGTAAACATGCAGACTTCATGATCCGCTTTACAGTTTGGTCATTCAAGGGAGGTAGACACTTCTATACTCGTTTGCTTCCTTATTACTTACTGCTGTAGTAAAGATGTACAGAGTAGCATTTTGTCTATTATTTCATTACGCATTTTGGTACCCGCGTTGAAATATGCCTATTATTATTTTGCTTTCATGACAAACATCATTAAATTGGCATTATAAGTAATGCAGTAAAATATAAGGCCTATATAGGCAGGCTTCGAACAACTCTGAAAAATTCTCACGCGTCCCATAAGGCGGCAGGCTCATAGATCGGTATTACTTCGTTTTGACGTGGCAGGTACTGATTAGAATTTCGTGCCGTGTATTACTTTGTATCACGCGTCTCATGGTAGGCGGATTAGTCTGGCTGCTGCGGAAACATGCTTTCAGACAAGATGAAGAGCATTTTAGTAGTAAAACGTGTTTTAACAGGGCACGTTTAAGCCGCACTGCCTATTTGCGAAGAATGGAGCATTATCGGTTCAACTGCAGATGGTTCGTAATGGCCAGTGGTATGGCTATTCCAAGGTCATATGATATCGTAACAAAGCTTAGCTTTTTCCTCCGCTTTCCCACTGCAAGGCAAGTATCTTGATGCCCAGCTAAGGTCAGAGTATGCGGTTTCGCTTCCCAGTCACGGCGGCTGAATTTCCATACGTCGAAGTACTAGACCATTAGCGTGCTTACACCCAAGTGCACCTTCAGGAGAATTAGCGGTTGAAAATCCATGCGCAGTTATACGCTTCGACGAGCCTCGTGGTCACATCATGGCTTCCGAACGTAAAATATTCTTCCCACATACGAACCTGCACAAGAAGGCTGGCGAGGGTTTTGTTGGGATTCCTGACTGTCGTGCGCTTGAAACTATTTCTGTCACTTGAGAGGTTGCTGTGCTAATCTTGGGCAAAATTTTTTGATACTCGGAGAGGAGACGGTGCTGTTTCGGAAACTCCAGGCCAGCACATTCCCTCACGGAACACTCCTGCACTCCAAGTATCCCTCGAGGTACCGACGTAACTGTACCTTCTGCTCTGCAGCAAAAGCCCTATACCATATGGTGTGGGAATGTGCAGCACACCCATCAATACCACCTGTCACTGCACCAAACATCGAGCAGTGGGAAGCCCAACTGAGAAGCACAAGGTTCCAAGACCAGCGAAGGCTGGTGATCAGGGCCAAGCTATCAGCCCAGGCTCACGGCATCCTGGACTAGGGACGCCGCCCACCTTGGGCGAGTCTATCGTCCGATCTTTCATTCAAATAAAGTTTATTCCTCAGCCCCACTCTCCTTCTAATCGCAATTGTGCCCTCGTTCGTGTTATTTGTAAAATGTGCATGTGATTTTATCGTAGGCGTCTCTTACAATCAGGATCGCGTTTCCTTTTGTGCTTGTCGGCGACATACCCTTTGCTTTCTCTCAGTGATGCGCAAAATATCGGCATTCTAGGCTCGCGGATCCTGCATTATATTTATGAATAAGTATTACCGTGCTGAAATACAAAGCGGATTGTGAATGGACAGTTTTGCTGGAGCAGCGTCAAATATCCTTTACGACTGCCGCTTCCTCGCAGTGACCGAAGTGAACTGCAGTGACCGAAGCAAACTCTCCAGAAGCGAGCTCATTTTAATCATCCTTTTCGATTATCTTCATGCAGCCAGCTTGAAAAGGCATTCTCTTGAGGAAAAAAAAGTCGCTCGAAAAATTTCATTTAGGTGACTGAAGGCGTCGCGTTAGCTATTCATCCCCGAGTTGATTTCCTCAGAGTAGAAGAAAGAAAGGGCTTTGGAGCGTTCAATAAGTCTCCCCTTATCACGGCTCCGAAATCCTCGTTCTTACTTGCTGAGTGCTTTCTCATTAAGGATTTCTCCAATCAAGGGAAAACCTGCGGAGGGGCGTACAGAGCTGGCAATGACAATAAATTTTTTTGTTTAGTCATACGATCATCTTGAACTGAAAAAAGAAAGGAGTCTCTGATAAACGAGTTTGAGAAGTGTTCTTTCGCCGTATTGCTTTTATAAAATTGCTGAAGAAGGCTCTCGAAATATTGCTATCCTTTTACTGCGCCAGGATACAAACAGTCGTGCGAAGCGTTTGGGCACAACGCGCTTTGGGAACAACGGCGCTTCCAGTGATCTTAAATCTTGTGGGAAACGGTGGTGTCTGTTTAGGGTTGTCGCGCTTTTGTGCGAGATTTACCAGCTTCTGACTCACGCAGGATAACCTATTTTGATGTTTCGTGTATGCGAACTGATGGAAATGTGAACTACTTTCTTGAATATGATGCTATGTGGATGCGGTGTTTAAGCCTTTGCCAAAGAGTATTCTAGGTGGACCGATTCTACCTTACTTTCCTGTGACCGCTGATGGCACAGCTGCCACGTTTCATGTAAGAGTTATAATAAAACCGTTCACGGACACCGCGCTGACAAACTGGATAGACTACCTTCCCCTTGTGCCCCCATACGGAGAACATTTTGCCAAACACGTCAGCTGGAAGTACTGAGGCCACGTACCGAGGCCTCGGTACTTCCAGCTGACGTGTTTCCAGCTGACGTGTCGGTACTTCCAGCAGCCACGTACCGTATCTCGCGTACCGAGGCCAAATTTCTATGAACGCCGGTCTGGTAGACTTCCTTCACTAGTGACGGCATTCTGCGGTGAGCCAGAGGCGATAGATCAATTCCTTTTTACCTGTCGTCGATTTACTGCGGGAAGGAAATCCCTTTTTGAAAACGATTTAAGTAGTCTTCCCGTAGACTCGTCTACGCTTGGGGTCCTGTCTTTTGGTCCCTCAATTTTTGGATTCTGCATTACGACTGTTTGCTTGGCAGTGCAAAATATTATCCGTGAAACTGATCGTTTACTCATTTCAATAGAGCAGAAATGTTTCCTTTCATGTGCCCATACAACGCCTAACACAAAATCTTAGTCGTTCTTATTTTATTTATTTGGATTTTAAATCCTTACAGTTACTTCTTTTACATTGCATCACAACCTTAGATGCCTACTTCTATTTGTCTTTTGTATCTACGTATTATCGCAGTTTTAAGTTGTAGACAATTTCCTAGCATCCAGTGCCTGTGAGCCACCGCTTTCCAGGTGAACAAGAAGCGTCACTACCAGACGGGACGGCTGGCTATTGCTGAAGGCTGTTGTGCTACTCACCAAAGGCCATGGAGAAGATCCAAAACAGAAACGTGCCCGTCAAGGCAGAGAGAGCTACCGACTGCTGAAATGACCTGCTCTTGTACCAAGCGTCCGGACACGAGGGCAGAACGACCCTGATCAATCATTAGGCTCCGACCCACCGCTACGTCGACCTTGCCAGCCCGTCGCCATAGACGCATCACGACATCTAATCACCTACATAGACAAGACTGAAAGTCGCATAAGAAAGCTACCCAAGCACTAGTGCTTTTGCGAGCATCCGGCCAGATATCTGGACGAAAGCATATAGAACGCCCTTAATGTGTATGGCGGGCGTTTCTTCACTTTAATTTTTCTTTTTTTTATTTTTCCTCTTCGCGCGTGTCATTTTCTTGTTATTTTTTTCACTCTAGCTCTGTACAGCTTACTCCCCCCGATTTTTTCCAGCCCAGTGCAGGGTAGCAGACAAGATAGCAGCTTCTGGTTAACCTTCCCTGCCTTCCTTCACATCTCTCTTTCTCTCTTCTTCATCACGGCGACTCTGAAAGTGAGCAGAATTTTCTTGTACCATGCAAGATGTTAGCGTAATTTTCTGAAGTTTGGGCTTCCGTCGTGCAGGATTTTATGCAGTGACTGTTCCGCCTCTAGACATGTGTCTGTACCTTTTCCCTTTGCCTATTTTGTAAATAATAGCACGCGTACCGTTAATCTTGAGAGCAAGCATGTAACTCCGTGATCTGAACGTCTGAAGACACGAGCCGAAAACACAGTACCTCCCCATATGTCAATCACTGCAGAGGGCTTCGGTAAAATTTTAAAAAAAGAAGGAACGGCTAGTACTAGTGCAATGGGAGCAATGGGAGTGCAAAACCTTTGATGACTTTCTTGGGCTACCAAGAAAAAGCCATGCTTGTTGCAATCATAAATACTTGGGAACATTTTCAGGAATACGGGTAAGAAAAAAGAAAATTTACCGGTGTCATCATATTACACTAATACAACTTTCATGATGAGCGTGTGTTCCGATAGCACGAGTTGTAACCAAGTTTTCCTTTAGCACCTGAGGTCTCCTTAGCGAAACCTGCATCAAGAAGGTATCAATGCTCTCAATTTCTTTTGCGCTCTCGCTGTGAGCTAGCCACACATGTACTATGAGGACTCGACCACACCGACAAAAAAATTGTGGAGTAGACCGCAAAGCATCTCGCAAGAAAAGGAAACGGTTACTGAATATTTACGAGCCCAGGCAAAAGTGAATCCCGTAGAGCACGGGTTAGGGCGGCCTGATTCAGGCGGCTTAAGCAAATATCCTAATCCCGGCTTTAACACCCCGTTGAGGTATATAACTTGGCCTAACTCGTGGTGCTGAGATTCGGTTTAGTGATACGGATTGAATGAGTGGGCAAATCCCTTCCGAAACTACTACAGCTCCGTAAGAAGTACCGATGCTGACGTTGTAGGTAAGACGCAGGACCTTACTAGCACCCACAGTAAGGGCTGCAAATTTAGCTCAGTATGCGTAATGCCATAGTAATGTTGGGTGCCGCTTGTAAGCTGCATCGAGTCCGCAGCGGTGGCCTAGTGGTTATGGTATTCGAATGCCGTCCCAAAAGACGTGCGTTTGATCCTGGCCGCGGCGGTCGCATTTTCGATGTAGGCGGAAATGCTACCCCAGGTTGTCAAAGCTTCTGGAGCCATCCGCTAGGGCGTGCTGCGTAATTTGACCATGGTTTTGGTGCGTAAAACCCCACCAATTATTATTACAGTTGTATCGGGTGAATTGGTGACTGATTATACAAATAACAATATAAACAACTGGACGAAAGAGATATAGGCGAAGTGCCTCGTCTGTCCCTGTTTCGTCCCGTGGTTACCACTGTTATTCGTTTCGTTTCCACATTTACCAGCTGACCAAACTGGGCACTCTGACATGTAATCTGAGCACGTGCGGATGAACTCTACGATCTATTCCACTATGCGTCGTTTGATTAGCCACGCCAACTGGCGAAGTACGTAGGCATTTTTTTGCACGAATATCAGTGCATCATTATTCTAGTAAGGAGTGCAAATGGCACACAGATACGCAAGGGAGTGAAAGTAGGACAAAAGCCGTGCACGATGTTTATTCATCCGCAAAAAGTCACTGAATAAGTAAGAAGCCACAGAAAATTAAGGTACACGCAGACGCCCAAATAAAGTCAGAAATGACTAGTGCCTTGTGAAAGAATTTAGCCATTACGGAGACTGATGTGTGGGGGTCACTTATGAAAGCGCTTCTTTTATTTGATTTTGCCGAAACCTTTTCGAACAAGACGTGCATTCTTATTAAAAGTCTGATATTCTGCAGATGCTTTTTTCCTTGCAATGCCTACAAGTTTAAAGAACACTTGACACACCAGGCCGTCAACGAGTTCTACTGCATCAGTGAATCACGCTGACTCAGAAAGGGGCTCGTATTCAACGAATCGTGCTGTGCTTGTACGTCACGAGTTGAAATCTTGAACTAAAACTGACGTTGGACATGACATAACCTTACAGGGGGCAGCCGTCTATTGGGAAAACACTTACAAAGGCAAAATCCCGTAAATCAGGCACTGAAATTTTACCGCTTGCAGGATGTAGCCATATTTGGTCATGCGTCGCAGCTCAAGTAAAATAAATCACAACGACCGCATCCTACCGCATGCTTGCTGCCAGGGTTCGCTTCGCAGGAGCTGTGACTTAAGACCTCAAATGGATGTGATGGCTGAGCAGGCACATAACTAGAGTCGAAGATATTGATGATTACTCTAAAGGCGAGTGCGGGAGTAAACGAGTGTTGCCTTTACTAGCGCCCTTTTACGAAAGAGAGTGTTTAGAAATGCTTTGCCAGCGGTCGAATTCATCCCATTGAACAAACAACGGTATCGATTTTCGTCTACGCGAAGCTGGGTCCAAGTAGGTCTTCGGTCGGGACGCTTTACGAAGTAGCTCACTAATGAGCTTAGCTTGTTCCTCTTACGCGTTTGCCGAAGTGCGTGAAATTCTCATGCTCAAAGTTGTCCTTTCTGTGAACGCAGCGCAGTCCCTATAACGGAGGCAGGGGTCATCGTATCTGACGTAATTTCATTCGTTCACATTCGCTGCTGGTAGAATCCCCGCTGATGATCAGAATGTCATTGGTTTTGTGTTTTCTGCTCGCGGAAAATAGCTCGGGGTTGGGGTTCTGCCAAGGAACTTTTGAACGGTGGACCTTTTAGAGCGGGAGGCGGAGGGGGGAACAGGCGAGACAGTTCTAAGAATTACAAGTTTTCATCGGAGAAAATTTACCGCAGACATTCTCTACCCTAATACGCAATATTGTGGCACGCTGACGTCAAGGAAAGTGAAGATTTTCAATGAAACAAAGGGAGCGCTGAATATTTCTGGTTGTGAATCCTTAGCAGCGATGACGCCCGTCTGTCCACTGCGGCACATAAGCGTCAACCCCGAAGCAAGATGAGCAAGAAAACGTGCACACGCACGCACGCACGCGGAAATTTCCGTGTCCCTCCACTCCGGCACTTTTCTCCTTTCTATTTCATTCCCTTTCCTCTATCCTGCGTATGCGATGACGTCACAGCCTCCCTACCATCAGAATTATGGAGCTGGTGCAAAAATATGACAGTGGTGAGCTCACAGGATGATATCTGAGTTGTGCCAGCCTTTCTGAACTTGACAGCGACGATTTTGGCGCTGGGAACTGCCGTTTTGCTTTTGAAGGCCCGCAGGCTCGGGTAGGCAGCGTTGAAGGTGATGACGTCAAAAACACAGAATGGCCCTCAGTGGAATCAGCTAAAGATTCTTAAAATTCATTTCCAGGAAAGCTAAATGACTTGCAACCGTCCGGTTTGGCATGTGTTAGTATAGTACCGAGGAGAATACATACTGTGGGGACGCCGATGAAGTAGAGGGGCTGTCTGAGCTCAGCTCGTGCTCGGCTCGCTCACGCTCGTGCTTGGCTGGCTGCAGCAGCCGGCAGTCTGGCCTGGGCCACGGGAAAGTAAATACGCTTGCTGTCGTGCTGCCTCTGTGTTCTCTCTGAGAGCTCTGGCCGACCACTAGCCCTGAACCCACATTTGGCGCCCAACGTGGGGCCAAATATGGTCTCAGGGCTAGTGGTCCGCCCGAGCTCTCAGACAGAACACTCACTGAGCGCTCTCACTGAGCGAGAATGTCTCGCAATTGTATTTGCGCTTAAGAAGTTTGACATGTACTTGGACGGTGCCTCGTTTACTGTACAAACGGATCATATGGCACTGACGTGGTTGCAGCGTCTACAGAACCCAGCGGGTCGACTTGCTCGCTGGATATTAACGTTGCAAAGATATCATTTCACTGTCGAACGTCGCAGTGGTGCCCAAAAGAAAGTCGCCGACGCACTGTCTCGCGCACCTTTGCCCGAGCCTTCTTCCTCACTGGAGCCAACACCTCTGGTTGCCGCCGTTGACACAGATCAGCAGTGGGGTACATTGGTCAGCAGGAACCGTCTGCTCGAGGAGCAGCGTAGGGACGGCCTATGCCGGCGTATACTCAACCACTTAGGTGACCGTAGTCCGCAAGCACCAAATGGTGGTGAGTTCGACGCTTACGTCATCGCTAGCGACGGCCTACTTCTACGGTATATTCCTCAAGCTGATGAGGATGACGGGAAAGTAAATACGCTTGTTGTCTTGCTACCTCTGTGTTTTCTCTGAGAGCTCTGGCCGACCACTGTCCCCGAGCCCATAATACTGAAAATTTCATTGCGATCAGTGATCACTGAAAAATCGCCGTAGTTGCCCTTTTTCGAATCCGCCGGAGTTGATCTTTTTACAATCCGTTCTTGGATTAGCTGTACAGGCGCTGTTCATAATCTGGCGTTTTCTGCAAGGTACTTCACGTGGCCTAAGACGTGAAATAACGTACTTGTGAGGCTTTTCATTTTCATGTAAACAATGCACTATATTTTGGTACGACTTAATATGCAATCGCAGCGCGGCGTAATATTGTGTGTGATGAATGCCGCAGTCCACTGATGGAGTGTAGGGAGAAGTGGTAGCACGTGTGCAACCATATATATTAAACTAGCAATGAGATACAAAAGGTGACGGTTGCGCGAAGCAGCCAGACCGGCAGTCCATATCAGGTTACCCATGGCCGCAGTAAATAACGTTCTCCACATAAAAAATATGTTTCGCTTGGGAGCTACTTGTTTGGCAAAGGTGTCGTTTCACATCAACGTTAGCCACGCATTTCCTGCGCTTTTTTACGCACACTGATAACTGCAGGGCGCCCATCCCTCTATAGTGAGCCAAAAGCCTTCAAACCTGCCTTCTATGCGCGCTGCATGGAGGTGCACGAATGAAGCCCTGACCATTATTACATGTCAAGTCAGCGAAGTCTGCCTGTTGTAAGCCGTTAGATCTCTTGTATGCCCCGAGACCTTCAATATGGTTTGCTTACAAGCATCCATGCTCACTTGATCTGCAGAAAGATCCTGAAAAGCAATTAGCCTACGTGTCGTGGTCGTGTCAGAAGCTACACTCGGTCGCAGTGCCCTACAGGCGTTGTAGATCACGTCTTTTTTATGCATGCACTCCAAGAGATTTTCTGGCGTCAAATCGCCCTAATGAGGTGGTGTAAACGGGCTCCACGTATACTTGGAGCACGTTATCTCTTGCTGAAGCGACAGCTATTGCACCACTGCGTATGAATTCCCTTTCGTCTAGCAAACATGCGTCTTGTAGAGCATGCACGCGTGACAGCGTAGATAAGTGTAGAAGCAAACGAAGAAAGAAAAAGAGAACACCTAAGACAGCCTCTAAGCTGTTCTCATCTTTATCCCGAGATGTGTTTGCTTTTGTTGCCTGTCTGGCAGAAGTCAGCCGTGACCGGGACTTGCTTCATTACGATGAGCTGGCACGTAGCTGACACCACTCGACAAACTTCATCCATCGCGAGGCAGCCACAATTTATGTGACAGCTGTGCAGCTTGTCTGGCGATCAGAGAAACAGGTTCACACGTAAGAACAATGTAGCGAACTATGTCAGCCATGAAGTTAGATGCACCATAAGGGCACCTCTCTCATAATCCCCTCCTGAACCTATATGGTTCCTCATGCGACATTAAAAAGGCAAGCAAATGCCAGTGTCTCCTTTTTACTTCACTAGCGAGTCACAACAATCCAGGCGGCGTCGAACCTTCACCAAACTTGCTAGACAAGAGATAGAGACAGAGAGAGAGAGAGAGGTTTATTGTGAAAGAAAAGACAAGGCGTACCTCAAACGCATGATGGTCAGTTATATGACTAAACCGCTCTTTATAATACCATCAGTTCCTGAGGTTTTACGTCCGAAAACCTCGATATGATTACATGAGACGCCGTAGTGGAGGGCTCCGAAAATTTTGACCACCTGGAGTTCTTTAGCGTGCAATGACAACGCGCAGTACAAAGGGCCTCAACATTTCCCCTTCATCGAAAAGCAGCTGCCGCAGCAGGGATTCGATTTCGCGAACTTCGGTTGAGCAGCGAAGTCTCATAGCCACCAAAACATCGCGATGGGTCGCTCTTTATGATTCCTCGCAGTGCAGGTGTTCTTCGTTCGAAAAGAATAACTTCTTTTTAGTATAAGCGACAGCCTGAAAAGAGATAATAAAGATTCCCGGCAGTGCTGCGATTAACGCAAGTACTGAAGTGCTTAAGCATTCCTTGTTTCTTAATGTTGTTTTGTGGGGTTTAACGTCCCAGAACCAGCTGTGATTATGAGAGACGCCGTAGTGGAAGGCTCCGGAAATTTCGGCCCTTCGGTTCTTTAACGTGCACTGACATCGCACAGCACACGGGCCTCAACATTTCGCCCCCATCGAAATGCAACCACCGCAGCCGGGATTTGATCCCGCGACCCTCGGATCAGCAGCCGAGTACCATATCCACTAGACCACCGTGGCGGGGTTCCTTGTTTCTTAAGATGCCTCGTTTCGTAAACAAACGAATTATTGCGAATAGTGTTGCAACGGTGTGCTGCCATCAACTCGATAGCGTCAACGCGAGCTGAGCGTCGAGTGCATGGCGTAATGCATTCGCTTCCCTTCTCGCTTTCTTGGCAAATTTTCCCGCATTAAGGCAGCATTTTCCCGCAACCCCCTTTCTCCTTGCTGAGATGAAATAAAGTTTGATTTGATTTGATTTTTGATCGGTGACATTTTAGTCTATATGTAATTAAGTTTAGAGTTTGCCTTAAGCTGTGTTTTATGCCCTGTGATATTTTAGCAACCTCGCTCCCCTGTTGTTACACGCTTACATGAAATTCATTTCTGACTTTCATAATGCATCTGGGTACATAGAAGGGACGGCAGAAAAAATGCAATGGAACTTTTGTTGCAACATGAAAATGTAACTCATACTGTTGCGTTTGGTGTCACCCAATAGAGCAATGGATAAGTTCGATTTCCTTACGTGTTGTCGCCAACATCATAATTGCCTCTTTTTCAATTGACGGTTGTTTTTCTGAGTGCTGAAATAAAAATACAAATACTGAATATATTAGTGGTGCAATAGCATTGAATATGTTCTTTCTGATCCTATTGTCTGAATATACAAGCTGTCAGAACGCAATGGACGTTTCCCGTTCCACACTCGAAAGAGCAATTTTGTGAACTTCCCACGTACGGAAATACCGAGACAAACAATGTGAAGACGGCACCTAATATCATGGCCCACTACGTTTCCTCAGCTCGTGTTAAATATAGAAAAAACGTTTGCGTATACAGCGAAGCACTATACCTCTCGGTGGTCGGGAAATTTTGTGGCGGAATCATAAAACTCCAGGTTAACAAATGAAAGAAAACGGCATAGCTTCCGTTGCAATCAGGCACACACCATATAGCTCAGTATTCAGGAATAATTATTCTGTGCATACTAGGAATTTTCGCCAAAAGCTTATGTATTAGTTGTGGAAACTAGTGTTGCGGGTTGATAGAATAGAAATATTTCGCAGATTAGCTGACCTAGACCAAGAACATCTTACTAATAGACCTCGCTAAAAACTACCCACGAAGTGTGCGGTAGTTTAATTCCTAATCTAGCCTTCCCGCTCACAGCACTGCTCCGCAAGGCACGAGCAATGGTTCAATCAGAGTGTTTGTCTTCGCATCGCCTGTGACCTACCATTACGAAGCTGGAGTATTGCCTACCCAGGTATCAAGCGGCGCCCGTCATGTTTTTTACTTTCTTACTTTTACACTGTATATGATTAACGAACGTCCCAGTTATAACTATGCAATACAATGAACACTACATATGCCTAAGAGTCATATTTGGTTTCCTCTTCTGACCATCTTCGTGCGATGTTGCGACTGCGCAATGCACCTCTATATGTATCCGTAGTGAAAGAGCCTTGGATACGGAAAAACCAGTTGGGCAGTACGTTATGGTAGGTCTAATTGACTTAGTCACTTTTCTAACCAGCTTCAATGCTTGTTACTAAAGGCTCTCTACTCTTCTCACATCCACACGAGACATGCGCCTAAAGCAGTCTTCGTTGAGATATGAGCATAATGGAAGGAAGCGCCAAGCAGAGCGCTCGTCTTGTCTAGTCCTTTCCTGTGCCCTCATTCTGCTTTGCGCTTCTTTCCAGTGTGAACTAGTACAAACTCGCGAAAATTTCAGTTCTCCTGAGATGTCAGCGCTATATGGTAAAGTGTCGCACGCAAGGAAACATAGTGAGATTTATATTTGCCCTTAAATTTGATGTGTCAGTGAAAAGAAGCCCGGTATAGAGATTAGTCTGGACTAGGTCTCGAGAGAAAATTGAATTTATATTGAAATGTCAAGGACGTAAAGGTTAGTTTTCGGTTTTCCTTTACTGCATGCGAAGGCGCTGTTCAACAAAAATAAAAGAAAAGCTCTGCAATCCTTTAAATTGAGGTGAAAAATAGAAACACTAAAACTTCTGAAAGTGTTTCTTTTTTTTCAGAAAAATATGAGGGATGACCTTTTTTTTTTTCTAGTTTAAAGCGATTCGTTTGTTCATGCTGTAGCATTTGCCAGGTGGCATAATTTGGGAGTGAAGTTACGCGGAAAAATGGCGGTCAACTCCGTGCACGTTGTGCGACGTTAACTTGGAGAAATATCGTTTATTAGCTGTCTTTTGCTTTTGTCTCTTCTGCCGCGGATCTAAAAACGTTAGCGGCTTTGCATGGACAATCTGCGTCCCATGGTATCTGCAATTCAGGCATATGTATTGCCTTATCGAGATACAAATGAAACATTGTCGCCATCGCGACCTACCAACGGGAACGCGGACCACAAACACTGAACGTGCGTTTTGCACTTCCTGCGAGGGCTTCAAGTGATGTCAGGCACGCCTTTCAAAGCTATAAGAAGCAGCTTTAACGAAAAAGCGTTGGAGGGTGCTCCTGTTGCCCACGTGGAACGCGCCTGATCACCTATCATGCGGTTTTGACGCTTGTTTTGTCGTTTTCTGTCTTTGTGGTTTTGGACTCTCTTTTCGCACACGAAGTGACACAAGCCTTCTTAGTAAGACATTTTTGGTCTAGTCATGTAAGCTGCGAATAGCTTTATATCTTTTCAACCCAGAATACTAGCTTCTATAACTTAGAAATGGGCTTTTACCAAAAAGCCCCCGTTTGCGCAGAATTATTCGTGAAGACAAATATATCAGTGGTGTATGCCTGAGTGCAAAGCAAGATATGTCGCCTGCCTTCAATTGTTAGCCTCGCGTTTTATGTTTACGCCACCAAACTTCCGCCCGCCGAGAGATAAACAGCATAACAAAATCTAATCGTAGCTTAGTAGTGAACTTTTCTTAAAATGTATCCATTATGTTGCAGCTGTGTGCGACACAGGTATCTCTGTACTTCTTTATGGAAAATCAAAAATGAACGGACAATATTCCAATCGGGAAAGGAAGACTTAGGCGCGCCAAGGCAAGCAAAGGCGCGATATAGAGAGTGGTAATGTCACACATGTTGGAGATGTGGCAAAACGCACCGCCCACTGACGGCTGACACACGGAGGCGGTACCGTTTCTGTCTGCCTATGAAAGTCGCCGTCTGTCATGGCCTGGTGCAGCACCCCTAATATTTTTCCGAGAGCCCCAGCATTCTTTCATAGCCACACTAGCGGGAACATTCGGAGGCCTTGCGACGGTTCGTACCAGCTCATTTTGGGGATATTTGCGTCCCTCTAGAAGGAGAGCACGTCCGGCAAACTGGCAGAGCGCAGCACTGCACGCAATTAGTACATTACTGTGTGCGCTCAATTACGAGGGCAGGAAGTCGTTACGGTATCGTAAGCCAGACGCTAAGGTCGATATCTTGCGTTGTACTTTCGCATGCACTTGGCCGCAGGAAGAAGCAGAGTGGGCTGGAGTGCCATCACTGCGTGGGAAGAAGGGACCACTCATGGTGTCTGCCACTTTTATCCCTCCCTCCTCACGACAGCTTGTACACGCGTTAAGCTAGCGGTGGGAAACAAACACAAAGTGAAGCTAGGTCTGCCGAGAGTCTCTAATGGCGCTAGCGTAATTGGGGTCGTTTTAGCTGCCGACACCGAGAAAACACGGGGTGGAGATCGCGGAAGTAGAGCAACGCAAGTGTGACCTTAGGGCCTCAGAGGTAACGAACTTTGTTTCTGTAGATGCAAGGTGGTGTCCCTCCTTCTTTTGCCCTGAATTTTACGCTCTTTCAGTACTAAAGAAGTTGCTATGGCACTTAAAAGCTAAGCCGGTCCGACACTTAGTTTAAATTACGACGCCACCAGCCTCGGTTGCGTAATGCTTATCATACTCGGCTACTGTGGGGGAACTGCCTCCTCATTGAACCCAAGTTGGGTGGGGAGCAACAGAACGACTGGGCAGAGGTGATCAAGAAGTTTACGTGGATAACGTTGCCGTAGTTTGCGCAGGATTGCGTTAATAGGGTTCATAAGACAGCATAGGCTGCCGGTGATGATGATGAAAATAAACCATGCAGGATTACTGATTATAAATTATTCGTGAAGGTCATCATAGTACATGGCTCCAAAGCAAGAAAAAGATAAACATTTAGTTAGAGCCAGTCACAAGGAAAAAAGAAGAAAAGTACCGGTGATATAGGCGGCTCTCGACAAAATTTCAATAAGAAATATTAGGGCTGAAAAATTAAGAAGCATGCCCTCTGGAAATTATTCATGAGCTACTGAGAAGTACATGAAGTAAAATCATATGTTCGCTTTTTGAAGGAAGTAGTAACCACTTCTTTATTTTTTCTTGTTTAATAGACGTCCCGTGTAAGCCGGCTATGATAATGGAAGTCAACATTATCGGTAGTCGTATAACTGCTCGCTGGGTCAGTAGATGTAGCGCACTAACAAAAGAACACACACACACACACCCCAGGCAAGTACCAGGCATTCTGACAATTGATGTTCTTTAGTGGCGAGCAGGATAAACGCCTTTACGGGGGCGGCTAGGGGCCCTACTCTGCTCCCAACTTTCCCAGGATTTGCGATCTTTACAGAAAATAATTGCTGAAAAATTGTTGCTGTCCTCAAATAATCAACACCTTGAGAAGTTGATTGATTGATTTGTGGGTTTTAGCATCCCAACACCAGTTCTGATTATAACAGACGCCGTAGTGGAGGGCTGCGGAAATTTAGACCACCTGGGGTTCTTTAACGTGCACTAACATCGCACAGCACACGGGCTTCAACATTTCGCCTCCATCGAAATGCAGCCGCCGCGGCCGGGATTCGATCCCGCGACCTTTGGATCTGCATCCGAGTGCCATAACCACTAGACCACCGTGGCGGGGCCACCTTGACAAGTTGCCACACCCGTGCCGGAAGTCTCGTGTAGCTGTTACGGCGCGTGAGCGTTCACAGAAACACCAAAAGAACAAGACAAAGAAACGCTCACATTCAAATGAAAATTTATTACTGAGACACGTGCATAATAAGGACCAGCAAAACACACATCTTGTACTGTTCTGAAGTCTCATTGCGATACTAAGGGCTACTATATGAGCAGCGAATGCTTTACGCGAGACGAAAAATTTTCCGCCAGCTGGTTGGCGATTCTGCTTGCTGCAAGTCCCAAATGCATAATGACAAGCCCTTCATATTGTTGTTACTTAACGAAAATGTTTTCAATTTTGAAATCAGAGAAAGTGCATAGCACGGGTAACGGAACGATCATGCATTTCACGAGAAGGAATCATGCACAGGACGACGCGGTGGTGCCCTCTCGGCGCATCGCAGGTGTCGGCGGGAAATGTGATCACGCGACAGGAGGATGGGACGGTCGTGAACAAGGCGGACGTGCTACGCACTTAGAACATGTAGCGCCTACGCACACAAAGAGAGCCCCGTCACCGTTAAATAGCCGGAAAAGTCAATCTGCAATCATGTGACATCAGAGTGGGTTTGCTTATGCGCACCTCTGACGTGCGCGGCCTCCAATAGCTCGCGTGTGCTTTTGTTTTGATTTATCAAAATAATTTCCATGTCATCAAACATTAAAGAGCACCCGAAGTGATGGCAGTGCTTCGGTAAATGAAGGCCGGCCTGACTTCACAGGGAGTTATGATACGCACGAAGCCAAGCGTTCCGACAGCACGCTGTCTACCCCACATCAACATTATTGCAAAGTGGTGGAATGGAATGTGCCACGTAAGTATTATTCGATATACACACTCTTAAAATTTGTAACAGTGCATTTGTGACATTTTGCTTTCAATACACGGCGGTACACAATTTGGCATAGTGTGCTTAAGTTATTTTCTGCCGAAATAAGTACTTGAGCAGCTTGACAAGACGCGACCTCTCTAGCGAGGTGGGTGAACCCGACGTCAGAAATAACGGCGATTCTCTTCTTTTCTTTTTCACCCTGGGCAAGCTCATGGTAAAAAAGAACAGAAGCCCTGGGCAAGGTTGCGTAGAATAAAAATTGGCAGATCCCACGTGCAGTGGGAATCAATGAAATGCGAAGCACGCATCAGGAACGTAAAACAGATTTGCATTGTTGTCTCGATATACCGAGTTTGGTACATATGAAGTTAACCAAACGACCGCAAGAGCACCAAGACTGTGGCACGTAAACCATGCCGCTCATGACACGCATGTCATGATTCTAATGTTATGACCTGTCATTTATGTTCATCATGCACTCGTGTTGTGGCATACCAATTTTCGTATACATCCCATTAACGGAACGAACAGGAGAGCACCAAGACCATTGCATGTAAATCATGCCGCTCATGACATGCATGTCATGATTTTCGTGTTATGACATGTCATTTATGTTTGCCATGCAGTCATATTGTAGCGTACCAATTTTTGTATACATGCCATTAACGAAGCGGCCAGGAAAGCATCAAGACCATGGCATGTAAATCATGCCGCTCATGACATGCATGTCATGATTTTTATGTTATGACCTGCCATTTATGTTCGTCAGACAATCATGTTGTGCCACACCAATTTTCGCATACACCCCATTAGCGAAACGGGCAGGAGAGCATCAATACCGTGGCATGTAAATCATGCCGCTCATGACAAACATGTCATGATTTTCATGTTGTGATCTGTCATTTATGTTCGTAATGCCATCATGTTGTGGCATACCAATTTTCGTAAACATCCCATTAGCGAAACGGCCAGGAGAGCACAAAATCGTTGTCGGCTAGATATATATATATATATATATATATATATATATATATATATATATATATATATATATATAGATAGATAGATAGATATGCTCAAACTCGCCGAAGTTCGCTAAGAAATGCTTCGCAATTAAAAACTATTCCAGCCAAATGTTAGAGTTTGTAAGTGTTCTCTCCTCTTCCTTTGTTTAGTGTTCTTATTTTGCATTACAATAACCGTAATTGATTTGACTAACCCATCTTGACACAGCACACTGGGCGAGCGCTTGTTCAGTTTTCGCGCACCTGGTACATTGCACACGACAACAGTCGCGCGGTTAACGAGGCTCTTTAGCTTCCGCTCTGGCTATGCGATAATTATCGACAGAAACTGGTGCGAACGGGGCCTATTGTAATAGAAATAAAGCTTTACGTTGCAGCTGAAACATAAAAACGTAGCAGACAGCAGGACATTACAAACAAGGGTTTACAAGAAGAAGCACGCACTCAAGGGTACGCGTAACTACTGTACTTTTACGGTCAAGACCGTCAATCAAGAACTCCGCAGGATGTCCGTGTCGCGCGCACGACACCACGTGACCGAATTCTCACACTAATTGTTGGTGAGTCACGGAACCAAAGCCAAGACGAGCTTCTTGTGCAAGTAGGTCGACGGACCTTGGGAGCCTTCGCCACTCATACATAGCACAAAGTGGAGTTATTGCTCCAGGAAAGGAGCATTGCTGTTGGAGGACAGGCATTCGGGCGGGGGTGCTCTTGCAAATACACCCTGACAGCGCACGCACGATAGCGCACTTGACGCCGACACAAGGGCTGCCCTTTTCCAACGCCCATGATAGTTACTGTAAGCAGCGCCACAGGTAAGACGCGTCGACGACGTTGGCCGCAATGCTGACTGGAGGCGACTAGTCTGCCGATGCTGCAGCGCAGTGCTTGCATGCCGGCAGACGCGTAGTTGTTTCGAAGGGAGCTGGCGCGATCTATCGCCCAGAGTTGTAACGCCACACAGGAAGGCGATTGAGGCGCCGCGTTTCTGTTTATTCTGCAACTGCGAAAGCCGGGCCACGTGGACGCGCAGCGTTTGAAGACTTCAGAAATAAGGAAGCGGATTCAGTTTTCGGTTCGCGGTTCTTTCTTGCGTTCAACGAATGAGTTTTCGTGCGTTTGTGGGTCTTTCGCGAGCGTGTTTTAATAAAGAAGCTGAAATGAGAAAAAAAAATGTCCTGCGTTTTTACTTTTTAGCTAAGGTGTTGAGAGTGCTAGAAACATGGTTCTTATCACAGAAAGGTGCTTAGAAGACAAGTAAAGCAATAGAAATGGGGAAAGTGCCCTCATGTTCCCTCAGAAACTGGCCTTGGCGACGTGGAATTTGACACTAGCTGCCAGGAGGTACTTACCTTCGTATTCGTTAGTGAAAATGAGTTGCCCTCTGCTCCAAAAAAATCAAACACTTCACAGAATATGCTTCTGGAAAATTTGTTTAGGCACTCAAGTAACGATACTAAAGTTATTTTAACATAGATGACGTCCCTATCATGTGCGAGCGCTAATATTCCAGCGCTAAAGAAGGAAGGAAAACTAGAACTTCAATTGCTCTGCTGCTCCCATAATAGAAAAATAAACATGGTATACTGAACGTAGTTCTGAACGTAGTAATAAACGTAGTTCACTGAGAACACTATATCTGTCTAGATTGACTAACTGTTACCATATGGTGTGCGTGCATTATAGAAAAGCTTAATATCACATGTCAAAAGCTGAAGATTTCATCTTTGGCACGCCCAAATTTTTTGCGCGTAAACTTTATTGCCTCATTGCTTGAGTGTTTTCTTTGCAACACGGGCCTCTGGCATTTTCGCCCCCACCGAAAATGCTACCGCCGCAGCCGGGATCGAGACCGCGTTTATGGGGCATATAATCACTACACCACCGCAGCGTACTAGCGTCTGAAACACTCACAGAAATAAGAAAACTCTGCATTAAGTCGCTGCCCACCGAGAATTCTTAGATAATGCTGTACTAGGAAATGGCGGAACGTTTAACACGCACTAAACGTGTATACCACACGCCGTCTGCTATTTTGCGTCATTCTGTGGTTAACCGCTAATGTGAAACAAAAAAAGTCAAAGAATATCTTAGCACGGACCCAGCTTCGACTAGTAGAAGTGCTCCCACCCTACGTGCTCGCGCGAAGAGAATTCGCAGCTAATACGTTTAATTTGCAAGGCACTGCTCATTCTATGCAATGTTGACCTTATGAGGGTGTCCACGAACTAGAATTCCAGTTTTAACAGAATGGCAAAGACAAAAGAGGAAGAAATAGGAATCAAATCAGCGATTCTCATCGCCAAATAGCAGAAATTGAAAAGAAAAAGCCGCGACAGTAGCACTGCAACATGATTTTGTCGATGTAACAGATTGGTATCTGATGTTGAAACATAATTTACAGGTACATGACTTGATAATCAGGAACACTTGCGCAAGACTTTCTTCTTTCTTTCGGGGGGGGGGGGGGAGGGGGAGGACAGAAGGACTCACATAAAGTGCACACAGCAGAACATGTGCCTGCGAGCATTTCACGTGCAGTCCTACCACATCAAAATAATAAACATGCGAGGCGTTCCTGTATTGTGTGTTACCAACAAGCCCGTCTCATACATATACCTTTTTTTAACCAGCCTGGATAACTTCGAGGTAGTCTTCCGTGCCTTCAGAATGTGAGTTTCCCTTTTAATTAGCTTTTAATTGCCCATCCACGTGGCTGACTAATGTACAAGAATGCGCTTTTTATAGTGGACTGCTTTTATTCTTACGTAAGAGAAGTGCATTAGGTCAGTGGCAGGAAACAGCTAGAAAGTAAACTTTGGACTTCTGACACGTTCATGCTGGTGCATTTATGCCGTCAGTAGATGTTTCAAGTACAACTGCAGCCAGTCACCCCACCCCCACGTGTTTCATCCTTCTGGCATGCTGGCAGCATTTGGGCTGCTATAGCCAGCTGCAGAATGTTCATGCAGAAGCTGTGGAACATTTCTGGGCTTTTTCTCTTGCCCACTAGTTGAAGCTCGGAATGAAAGGGCACTATACCTCTAGCAGCTTCGTTTATTTTTTGTGACGCCTCAGTCTTTTCTTTTCTCCCTCTCTTATTTCGCAATGCATATATATGCAAAGTACCATCAGAAAACACGAGACGCGGAGCAGTGACGGAACTGCAGGCGCAAGAAACCACGCGGCCGCACCTTTACTTCAGCGACGCCGCCTGCCGCCCAAAGTTGGAAGGCATCACCGACCCTGCGACCTCCTCCCATTGGGAGCCCCTCTCACGGAGCACTCTCGGCAGCATATTCTAGGCACTATAGCCGATGTAACTAAGTATGGTAGTTGAATTCGGTGATATGTGACGGCGACCTTTGACAAAGTATAAGGGAGAGATGACGGAGGACATTCTTTAATGCATGAAACGTATTGTTGACACGATGCTGTAAGTGATGGTCAAGAGGGGGAGAAGAAAGACCCCTCTCCTCATTTTTGAGGCAAATCTTTAAGAGGCTCGCACACCGTTTTTTTCAAGGTCAGGAGGGCCCACTAATTGCCCTAAAATTACCTACCCTGGTAGCTACCGGCTAGGTAGCTACCGCGGTAGCTACCTAACTGGTACCTACAAAAAATCACAGTTTCGCCAGAAGAAGGGAGAAGGAATGGATGCAATAGGAATGCACGGTATAATATACGAAGTAAAACTAGCTGCTTTACGGAGAAACATGAACTGCAATGAACGTGGGCTTCTTAAGCAATCATGGAGGTGCGTAAAGTGCCATGTGACGGTGGAGCGGCAAAGACAACGGCCTCGCAGAACTGCGAGCTGGATCATGTTGTTTGGATGTCTTCTGGCACGCACTCCACACCGCGCGACCGCGCTAAGCAGCGTGCACCTTGCACCACTGAGAAACCTTTCCCAGCATAGCGGCATCAAGCGGCGCGTTTTTTCCGGCACTCGTAGACGCATTCGCATGCGCGCCATATGGCGAGGGTATTGAAGGCGTTGCGACAGTAAGCGAGGCGCCTGTAACGGAGTACGCAGTGCGCAGCACGTCTGATGGCTGCTGAGATAGCGCGCGCCAGCGATGGCGACCGCGCAAAGTCCACAGTGGCCGCTAGAGCGACAGCGCCACCCCCGCGTCTTTTCATGCTCGTTAAAGACGGGCGGGGCGTACCCTCTCCGCTTCGAGCAGGCCTCTCGAGCGGGGTGATGTTATCGCATGCGCCCTCCGGGCGACGGAGATGGGCTCGGCTCGTTTGATCGCAGCTTCAGCCGCGTTCGTCGCCCCCGCTCGCGCGCCTTTATCAGCGCGTAGAACGTACGACGCACATAGGATTGTTATCACTTTGGATTTTATAGGGAACATGACGAGGACGGCGAAAACTGGTCGAGATGTCCATACAATTGCGCAGTAAAATAAATACGAAATTAGGAATACACGCAAGTCAAAGAACTGCTATGGAAATGGAAGAACGTAATGCGAAAGAAACCTTTTCTGTTACTCGTGTAATGTTTGTCGTTGCTTCCTGATCTCGCATGAATGCTATGCTGACTGGCGCCGCCTTACAATGGCTACATCCATGGAAGCAAAAAATTCATGACTTGGCATGCCACACACGTATATGCACTGAACTGACAGGTAAAAAAAGAACAATTCGTCTATTTGAGAATACGGAAAATATTCTGCTTTAATATATTCGCTGTCTATCACTGTAGTTATACATTTCTGTAAACCATTTGTTTATTTTACAGGAAAAAGCGGAATGATTGCCACTCTCATAGCGATACCGTTTTGATTATAATAAGCCAGTCTGATAAGCTACAGTTTGAAAATATTCTCTTCTTCAAGAAGAGAGTATTTTGGAAGCATTGAGAACAGCGCGCCTTTTCGCCGTAGCGAAGGTACTAACAGAAAGTAAGAACATGATAAGGGCAGCTTCCGGCACTCTGGGGGCCCATATAACGCTAGAGAGCAGCAGCGAGTGAAGAACATATTGCGAACAAAAGGAAGAGGGGGCAAATAGATTAGTTCTACTCAGATATGGACAATGGTTGAATGTGCGAGCCAAAGGATAAACGTACTTAGAGACTCAAGGATACATACCTGAATTGAGTGCACTTGCGTCACAAAACAGAGCTCAGTGGCCATATGTGCGCTGATAAGCGGGCGTGTCATCTTAATAGGGGCGAAGGAGTCTACGGGTGCTTCAGAGTACCTTAGGCATATTACGCTAGACTGCAAATGACGAAGCAAGAAGGAAGATGTAAAGGACCTACTACAATATGACTAGATTTGTATAAAAATTACCCCGGCCGAACTCTCTTTGTTTACGGCGTGGCTGTCCACAACTAGCCGCAATGTTCAACGGCGCCTGGTGTTCGCAAAAATCAGTACGCGCGCACTGGTGTCTGCCGTATATATATATATATATATATATATATATATATATATATATATATATATATATATATATATATATATATATATGCGTTTTAGTATCGCAACAATTTACGTGAGCCTTTATTGTTTTCGCTAGGCGCACGCTTGCCATCAGCCTACTACTGCAGTAAGGTGTCTATGAAGTGCACAATGTCAAGCAAAAATGGTGGTGAACCCAAGGGCTTCATATGTGTGGCCCCACTAAGAATGAAAAAGACGCAACGGTAATTGTAAAAGACATTATGGAACCATTGGAATCAACCGTGTTCTAAAGACTGAAGGGAAGGTGTGGGCCACCAATTTTATTTTGCCATCTATTTAAGAACTTTTCCTTCGGCTTTAAATTCCCGCCTTTGCTACTGGCCTGCCTTGCGCAAACTTAGTAGCAAATGACGGCAAATAATTTAGTGAGATTTGTAGCTTTTTTGCATACCGTGTTGATGTAGAGTAGCGGATGTATTTTTACTTAAGTATCTAGACAGTGAGAGAAATATGTCAAAATCGAACACTAATGCTGGAGTCGTGCTGCATGAAATGCTGCCACGACTATCGCATAATGATGCACTAAGCCCTGGGTTATCACTTGCCTCACACCGCTGCTTTTCAGATTTTCTGCTGGTCATGCATATTTACTGTCAAGAGATCGTTTGTTTTATATCAACATCAAAACCAAATTATTCACGCAGCAGTGATCAGTGGCAAATGAGACGTGACATGACAAAATGTGCAAGAGGCATCATTACGTCGGTGCCTTTGAGCGTTGTTTTTCCCAAGATTACGTCACGGTACGTAATTGTTGTAACACGACACAAGAAGTTCCTATTCAGGTGTTTATCTATATCTCATCTGCATTTCTTGACCACTCAAGCGCGATATAAAGTATCTCAAAGCACAAGAATACCTTATGTAGAGCACAAATCGCAATAAAGCCATTGAAATTGAACAATACCTCTGAGTTGTGACAGTTTTCTGTGTTCGTAACATTCGGAAATCCAGAACAAGGTATCGCAGCAATAAAAACATGTGCATACTGCACAAGGACTCCTTGGCAGTAAATAATATATCTATCGTTGCAAAGGCGGAATGAAATGGGGCTCCTGTGCCGAGCAAGTTATTGTATGTCCTCAAAATTGATCACCATGTGGTTGACACTGCTGTGATGGAGTCCCTTGTTTTTTACATGTCCTTAAAAGAAATAAGGATGAGTCAACTGATATGGAATGACTATCGTCAGCTAAGTTCCTTTTGGAGGTCTTCCTTGAAATAAAAAACCTGAGCCTCAGCGGCACCCACCGCAGCAGCGGCCCTTTGTGTCACAGTGCATGAGTTAGTAATAAACAGTGAGTTGGTAACCGCATGGTTGGGAACCGTATATCAAAGCGAAGCGCCACAGTGCATGAGCGTTGCGTGCAAGGAGGGGTTTTGTCCAAGTTTAACGATGCGTAGTGAGCGACCGTGAAAGCTTAGTGGCAAAGTGTTGGCTCAGCGAAATCAACCGGCCTCGGCGACAGCAGTTCGATGGGGGCGAAATGCAGGAAGCAACCAGTCATTTATATTTGAGTGCGTGTTTAAGAACGCCCGTAGGTCAAAATTACTCGGAAGCCCTATACTACAGGACGTCCCTCATTACCATACTGTCATTTTAGCACATAAAATACTTCACCAATTAATATTATTACGCTGCGTATTAGCACGCTGTGGTGGGCCAAGGTTCTGGGAGGCGTGGGTTACCAGCACGCAATGTCCCTTTTGAGAGATAAAACGTGTTTGTTGTCAGCCATACTTACATTAACATGTAAAAAGCGAGATGGGGCCCCACTATGTAGAAAATACGGTAGATGCCATGTATGTAGCCTACAGGGCTCCGCCCAGGTTAACCTCCCTGGCTTTCCTATCCTTTTCTCCTCCTCCTCCTCCTCCTCCTCCTCCTCCTCCATGTATTTAGCCAATTGACGCCATGAGAAGCAGCGAGGAAAGTGCCTATGCCGAATTTTGTGACACTAACCTAAGTGCTATTAGTAGGATGAGCGTCTTTGTGTAGGTGGAGTAGTTTTTTGTGTCACTTGGGATTCCGAGACACGTCGACAGCACTGTGGTGGCTAAAGGGTAGCTTATGCTGCGACGTAACGTCGGCACTCACGTGACGGCGCAGGCGTCTTTTCAGAAACGTCTCCTGCTGGAGGATAGCAACGGGGTCGAGCAAAAGGTCATGCATGGTGACTGCAGTTTGCATGTAGCGGTACTTGCACTGCGATAAGAGAACCGAACACATACTACAAATGACGTTAGCCGAGCACCATAATCAGAACCGCACAACCGCATGCAACGTATTTTAATCAATGGCTGTCTATCTGACTATGTTGCTGTTACTTCGGGTGTCCCTCAGGGATCAGTTTTGGCGCCACTACTGTTTTTTGTGTACGCGGACGATATTACTCGGGTTGTGTCATGCAAGGTTCGTATGTATGCGGATGGTTGTGCGATTTATCATCATATTAGATTTCCCACTGTCCACGAATACTTGCACGAAATTTGGACTGTATAACGCGCTGGTGTGTGAGGCGACGCATGTCTCTGAACCCCACTAAGTGTCAATGCATCTTCTTCACTCGTAAATATGATCCACACCTCTTTGATTACACGTTAGACACCGCCTTGCAAACCCGACTGAGTACCTTGGCGTTTATTTTGCATCGGCTCTCGCTTGGACTAAACACGTTGAATATGTTGCAGTGAGAGTCCGTGGAACGTTCAGTTTTGTTAAACGGTACTTCCGGATAGGTCCTCCCAAAATGAAAGAACTACGTTACTTTTTGAACGTCAGACCTACGTCGGCCTTTGGGACCCGCAATGTAAAAATCTAATATGCTAGAGCTTGTGTGAAACAGCGCAGCCCGTTTTGTTAGCAATAATTACTTTACAGCTAGTGTTACTGCAATTAAGGATAGGTTGGGGTGGGAATTATTAGGTACACGTAGAAAAAAAACATTAGGTTTCAAATACTTTTGAACATTTTTTACCACTTGCTCGAAATAACTAAAAGATCGTGCGTTTTACCTCCGCATTGCTTCTCATAAAGAAGATACCACTCATTAAAAATAAGAATTCTTTTGTATAACAAAAGTGTTCCAACACTCCTTTTTTCCACATTCAACTTTCCGCTGGAACCAGCTTCCGCAGAACATTGCCGATTATCGCGCAGAAGCATCGTTCAGAGCACTATTACAGCACTTTCAGCATTTTCTGCGGGCGCTGCAGGCATTTTGAATGAATAAATAAATAAAAATGTAACAGGCGCCATTACGATATGCAGCAGCTTGGGAGAGCTCCCGTAGAGTGTGGTACCTAGGGTGCGGTACCGCTTTGTTAGTACCTAGGGGTTCCGTGTCCAATTGCTATTCCACGTAGGTTACCTTCGGTGATGACAGTCCGTCTGCTGCCCATCTCCCTATTTCAATCACAAGTTGCGGTAAACATCATGCCGTTATCTTGTTCAAACCCCGCTATATGTGTCTTCCTATTTTGTTTGGTGTTTAGTTGACAGCGTATAGTTATTACGTTCACTATCCCAGCTGCGGCGCATAGCCGCAAACCCGGGAAGAGTACTGCAGGTAGGTGAGCCACTCGAGTGTACCGCTGTCAGTCGTGACGTAGATGCCAAGCATGTCAGGCTACTGCTTTCAGTATACGTTATGATCCATGTTTGTAATATATACATGTACAACGACTCCAACTCTTATGTATTCAAAGTGAATGATACGATCAGGAGAGCACAGAGTTGTAAACGGTGCTTTTCTGATCGCAGATATGGAGATGCGGTCAAAGTTGCTCCAGCTCGACAAGAAATGCTTCGATTTCTTTTCAAAAAAGGTCCCGTGTCCAGGAGACGAAACTGCCACCTGCTGTTTTCCGATAACCGTACACACAGACAGTGACGCGCGAAAACGTGACTGTTGTTTCATTTGATCTTAACATGTCATGCACGCACGACTGACAGGTTTTTTACATACACTTGAAACTTGCCTCTTTTTCAGGTAACAGAAATAACAGGAAGACAAGGAATGACACGCGAGCATTGGCGCAAAGTCTTTTTTTTTTTAGCTTAAGTTATCAAATGTATCAAAAAGGACCGATGGTCAGTGACTATAGCCTTTTACGGTCGAGGTCCACAGCGTTTTTCTTTAAATCTTTCAAATAGTCTATATGTAGGCGCGTTTCCTTTTGTGCCGATTACAATACATCTCGACAAGCACACGCCTACGTGAAGATGCGCTTGCCGCGCAGTTTTCGGTAGAGCTACAATGCTATTGTACTGCCTGACATGCAGGTTCGTAGGGGCACACAATTGTTGGTTGCGAGGAAGGAACTCAAGCATGTGGGGAAAAACACGCCACCTTGTTTCTTTGAAATTCGAACTGTTCCACTCTCCTGCGTCATTAAATCTGAGTCGAATCAGAGAAGCTTCGGCGAGTGCAGTTGTGACTTTCAGTGGCAGGAGATATGAGTTTGCTGAAAACATCCCTTCTGAAATTGTCCGGTTCCGTATTGCAATAATTCCACCTGTTCCACAGAAATTCTATAAATGTTCGATATAATTACCCTACATTTTCTGCATATATCCATATGGGTCGTGCGAAACAAATGAATTTGTTGAAACGGCTATACGTAACAATTCACTGGGGATGTTGTGCGGATGCTATTTGCTCCCTATTAAATATGCCGGAGGAATAAAATTTTTTATTTAGGTGAACCTATTCCAAGGTTCAAGTGATCAGTTATTATTATTCATCGAAATTTTGTGTCTTCAAGCATGCAGTGCCCTGCCACGGTTATCTAGTGGTTATGGCACTCGACTGCTCATCCGAAAGTCGTGAGATCTAATTCCGGCTGCGGAGGCTGCTGTTCGATAGAGGCGAAATGTTGAGGCCCGTGTAATGTGCCATGTCAGTGCAAGCGAAGGAAGCTCAGGTGGTCAAAATTTCAGGAGACCTACATTAGGACGTCTCATAATTATTGTTGGTTTAGGATAAAAAACCCCAGAACTCAATCATTAAGCATGAAGTCTAGACGCATACGGTTGGTACGCCGGCCTAAGCTTCGTTGTGAACATGCTAAGAGGGCCGATCAGGACATGACGGTTTGTGAAGGTGAAGCTGCGTATGTGCTGAGTAGCTCTCTGATTATTACCCTTTAGTACACCTCTAAGGCATGTAAGGGTGCAGGCATCTGCAGAGATCTGTTTCCAGCGGGGTGATACCGACCAGTGACTTTTCCCTGGCGTGTTCAGAAGAGCTCACATTATGAAAGTCAGCTTCTGGAAAATGTCATTGTCGGTGTTTGCATCGGCTCTCCTGATTTTAAAAACACCACAGAAGAACTATCACCACAATTGTTCCCGTATATAGGCGATGTGTGGATGCACGCACAAAATTTAAACATTCAACACTACTATTCATACGCGTATGCAGCATGCTCCAGCTTCTAGAGATTGCGGCCATGACGTACACATTTTCTGCGTCCTTACACCAAATAAAGCCAACTAAAACTGGCCTCAGTGAAGAGCGCTAATGCGACCAGTGCCAGTGTATAGCGCTGCTTGCAGTGCGTCTTGTACTGATGCGAGCGGCAGCCCGCCAGTGTTCTGCGCTGTCCAAGGACCATCGAACTGGCTCAAATGATGCCCCGCGATGGCACCGCGGAATGGCACCCCGGAACTGGCACCTCAGATCAGTGTAAGCCAGCGAAAACCAAACGCTGATTGCAGTGCATGTTGCAGTGGTGCGAGAGCGGAGGCCCCCAGTGTTCCATGTAGTACAAGGAGCCTCGTACTGGAATCAGTGATGCCCCAGCGATACCGTCTTGTCTCTTGCAATGGCAGCTCAGATCAGTGTAGGCCAGAGAAAATCAAGCGCTGCTTGCAGTGCGTCTCGTAATGGTGCGAGAAGGCAGCACCCAGTATTCCACGTAGTACGAAAAGACTTTCAGTGGCACCAGGAATGCCCCAGCGACGCCGCCTTACCCAATACAATGGCAGCTCAGGTCAGTGTAAGCCAGCGAAAACCAAGCGCTGCCATCCAGCGAATTTTGAGCGTTACCACTAAGGAAAACGGATTGGAAAGGCACCTGGAAACGCTGGTTTTCGCACAATGGAAAGCTAAGGGAACACCCTAGGGCATAAATTTTAATTCAACCAGAGGAAACAGTAGATAGTAGACTAAGGGCCATCGTGCTCAATTGTGCACCGAAGGGAATGTTTCAATCCCGCTCACCGCTGAAGAATGTACGTACAAGTGACATAGAGCCATCTGTAGTGCGTCAAGTTGACCGTCTACGCTCCTCTCATTACCAAAAAAGAAATGCTACTTTCAGAGCGTTCTCAAACACAGAAGTGTGTGGTCCATAATTTAAACTTTTTTAGCGCGCACGAAAGACACAGACACAGAAAAGAAGGACACACGTGTGTCCTTCTTTTCTGTGTCTGTGTCTTTCGTGCGCGCTAAAAAAGTTTAAATTATGGATAACTACCAACCAGCTCAGCTATCAGTCTTGCTGCGAAGTGTGTGGTGTTACTGGAAAATCGAAGTGTGCATACATGACTGTGTAGCTCCTCGTCTGAGCCTAAGAGTGCACTTTTGTGTGCGTTGGCACTCCTTGGCACGAAATAAAAACGAACAGAGTATGGTCTGCGGGACACGTGGTGCACCAATATTTGTGTTTGACTGAAAAAACGCACACACGCCAACCGAAAGAACTCAAAAGAACAGATTCTGCTGACATTTCTGCGCCTCGTACGGATGACTGGATGCGAGATCAGAGATCGTTGTTTGTGAACTCGGGTGGATTTATTCGCTTTTAAGTGCACTCCATTGGCCGTGGTAATGCTTATTTCCTAAGCAGCGGAGCACGACCACGTTTTCGCATGACCATGTTTTCTGTGCACGCTATGCATTAAGCTCACGAAAAAAAAAAACCTACTCATTTGCATAAATGTCTTACTGGTGAATTTCAGGAATGTTCACCACTTGCCTATTGGTTGCTCTCGCACCTCCCCCCCCCTATATTTTTGGCGTATTTTATGGGTCACCCTGCCAAAAAACAGTACCCACTCAAACAAGGGATAGCGACCAAACCTGCAAGCCTGCACCCCGCTCCGTCGCGTCATATCCGCAGCACATGCAACGAGAACCCCGCCTCCTTTTCGTGACGTTGCAGGGAGCGAATGCGGTGTGTTCCCAACAAGAACTCTGATCCCGCTTTCGTTCACAATGCCGCGATTGGTGCCTTCATAGGAAGCGAGGAACGCGTTGCGGGCACCAAAACGTAAGCAAATTTGCTTTTTTTTGTGTTTCTTCGCGGCTGGCGAGTGAATGTGTGTTCAGTCACGTTCTAAATTTTGGCGCCAGACTAGCTTTTGTCGAACCGTAGGCATTCACAATTAAGCCGCGAACGCGCAGTAGAATGAAGCCCATTCGCTCGTCAGGATGCCTATGCTGCGTGGGCGGCCACGTGGATAAGGAAGATCGTAGCAGCTGGGGCAAAGGACACGGGAGAGGAGTTAACATCGCCAAAACATTATAACTGGCTTCGTGCGCACGGCGTGCTGCTATACCAACGTGAGTACTGCACGTGGGAGTTGGCGTGCTCCTACATGACGATATTTAGCGAAACATGGGAATCTTTAGAAAGGACGCACAAAGTGGGTTGGCTGTGTTGACCATTGCGAAAAATAATGGCAGCAGCAATCCATGGAACAATAAAAATGTGTTAAATAATGCTTATATTAGATAAATATATTGGAAAGCGGCTGCTGTAGGCAAAGTAGCTGGTCCGAAACACTCGTTGGTTGGGATTGGCAATCTGTCTCAAGATCACCGCATGCAAGGCAGGCGCGCCGCCAAAGCAGCACAACGGCTGGACACACTATTGCCTGCTCTACAAGACGGTAGCCGCGTGGTCTGAATACCACGTTCTGTGCCCTTTACGTTTTCCGCCTCCGCTGAAAGGGGATGAGAACCGTGCATGACGCAAGCCTCCAACATTCAACATTACCTTGGAGATAGCGCAACGCCTGTCGCGATTTCGGAGGTGGAAGGAGGCGTACCTGGCGCAACTGCTGCCGAGAAGACGACAAACTTAAAGTGTGCAAAGCCAGACAATATTGCTACAGCGTCAGCCGGTCAACGTGTGAAGCAGGGACGGAAGACGAAGAAGGCGACGTCAGCTGGTGCAGCGGATCGGTGCCATCATGGCTTGATCAACAGCCTCGCCCTGTAAATAAACATCGCTCAACGTTCAACCGTAATATTCTTGTGATGGAGGTGACGTTAAAAGGTGACGCTAAATATCGTCATGTAGGAGCACGCCAACTCCCACGTGCAGTACTCACGTTGGTATAGCAGCACGCAATGCGCAGGAAACCAGTAATATTCTTGTGACACGGTGGCGACGAAGACGGAGCGGCTGAAGCCGATACTAGGACGAATCTGACGCCTCGTTCGACTGCCCCCGCTGAAGATGCCGATGGCTCGCAACGGCAGCAACCAGCCGTCTCTGCCCTCTCGGGTGGGGTCATTCAACGTCCGTATGCACCTGATGGAGCCACCTACTTTCCAGGAAAGTCCACCGAGGATGTTGAGGAATGGCCCACTCAGAAAATACAATGGGTGGAACTCCGTGACTCATCTAGAGAACGTTGTTTTCTTTCTAACAGACACCGCACTCGTATGATCCGAGAAACACGAGAATACGCTAACATACGTGGGACCGCTTTTTTTCTGATATGATGGAGTGCTTTGGAGATTCCATGACCAAAGGGAAGCGGGCGGATGATAATCATTTTTGGGGTTTGACGTCCCAAAACCAGCTTTCATTATGAGAGACGCCGTAGTGGAGGTCTCCGGAAATATCGACCACCTGGGGTTCTTTAACGTGCACTGATATCGCACAGCACACGGGCCTCAACATTTCGCCTCCACCGAAATGCAGCCGCCGCAGCCGGGATTCAATCCCGCGACCTGCGGATCTGCAGCCGAGTGCCATAACCACTAGACCACCGCGGCGGCGCGAGTGGGCGGAGCAGACATTCCTTCAACGTGCCTAAGTCGCAGGTAAGACTTGCACGACTTGTAGATGCAATCATGAAGGCTTGTAAATCCGTTGATACTCGAGTGTCCGAAGATGCCAAAGTCGGACACCTTCTCAAAGGCATCGCCGAGGATGTGTACAACTACTTAAACGGGGAGGAAAGCCTCAGATCGATGACTGATCTCATCAAGCATTGTCGTGCATAGGAGACTTCGAAGCTGCGCCGTATTACGCCAATGTTCGGGAGGGTGGCAAACGTCGAAACTGTTGCACGGATTGACGATAGCCGCAAGAGGAAGCTCGACGTAGCCACAATGCAGATTAGCTGCGAAGAACTGGAACGGCGCACCACAGGCGCGGATGTGGAATAACTTTGTCGTACTCCTGCTCCGAGCCTTATTTGGGAACCTGCATAGGCCATATCTGCCTTCCCTGCCGTGCCAGACGCCGTAGACCATCACGCCGATTAGCGGCGCGAGAAGCGACGTTCCTTCCCCGATGAAACGACGGAGAAGGAACGGTGGCGGCTATTATGTTCGGCGGTAGATCGACGGGGAAGAGCAGGCGACGGCGGCCTAGCGCATGGCTTTTCCCGTAGAAACGTCGTCGTATTCACTCAGTACGCAGTAAAAGCGGCGGCTTTGTTCCCGCGACGCACGCGGTCAGTAATTGCTGCGACGTACATAGCTGCAAAGCAGAGGGGACATGACGGGTGACAGGTCTCTTCACTGCAGCATCGTAGAGCATTTTCGGAGGAAAGGAGGCATCCGAGAAAGGAACAAAAGGGGGAGAGTCGCTTGCAAAAACAGCGGGGGCTCGCTGTCAAAGTAATCCTTTGACCTTTCTGCTCGGTCGACTTGTTGCCAAGGTCGCCCGTTCGGGGGAGATGATCGCGCCATTGATATGCACGGAAGTGCTTTTGACGACAATAGACCTGTCGGGCAGTCCTGTTGAACCGGCAGCATGGATGCATGCTTCCGGGTAAATAGAGTGGCAATTTGGACCTGCTGCAGAGTTCTGGCAACTCATCACGCGACTAGTGACCGATGCTATCTTTAGGAGAAGCTCGGTGCAGCGAGCAGGTCTAAGTGTGGGAACGCGAAGGCGTAGCCATAGGCTGTCATTGAGAGGGTGAACACGTGTTTTATTGGTGAAGCGCTGCATATGAGTTTGTCCCAGAAGGCGGTCGCAGAAGCGATCAGGTGTATTTAATGGAGAAGAGAGAATAGAGGGGGAGATGGGAGCTTACCGCTAACTTGGGTCGCAGACGCGGCAAGGTGGTCAGACGTCGAGCTTGGCGCTGCCTCTGACGAGTTATAATGAGGTTTGAAAGCTTCGTTCTTGTTCACGTTTAAGTGCAAACGTTAAGGGCTCGGAATGAACCGCCTGGTGTGGTTTGAGCCCAGTTGTGTTGATGAGATGTCTGCTGACAGTACTGGCCGCCCCGGCCAAGTTTGTAAATAGTGTAGAGCGTGAATAAACCCACGTGTTTGTCGTGAGGACATCTTGGACCCAGACTCCGTCCTTAAACGTATAGCCGCGGACATCGGAACCATCGAGGGAGAAGAGAAAATTCCCAAAATTAACTGCGGCCACCACTTATAATTCGGAAGGCGGCGTGCACTATTCTCAGCATCCCGAAATCGACGATGTAGCCTATGACGTCGGTCGCGCATCGCCTGTGTGCTACAGCTGCGGCGCCATGACACAGATATATCGTGTTTGTCACCGGCATTGACTGAGGAGACCAATTTAACAAGTCCCGTCTAGCCATGATCATGATCATCACAGTTACAACTATAGCAACGGACTCTGTTGCCACAAGTGCCACGGGAGGCCCAGTCCTACGTATGACCGACACGTTCCATCAATAAAGCAAGAGGAGTGAATCGCCATCTACAGACCGCAGCCTGACGCCACCAACCAGTCGCCAATGCCGTTCCCCATAACCAGGGTAAAGCTCTACGTCAGCAGGAACGCCCTCGGGAAACTTGATTGATTTATCCAAAGCAGAAGCTCAGGGTAAGATAAAGGCTTCTATCGATTAAGAGATCCCTAAAAACCATGTAGAACAGGGAATGTCGGAGGAGCCAACATTTCGACAAGGGGACTTGACTTCGTCAGGCCGGCGACCACGGTTATGTCATCTGCAGACATGCGTCGAGTATCATCAACTTCGGAGCTAGGGGGAGGAGAGCAACGACAACAAGGTGTAGTGCTGGCACCGATTCTTCTGGAACATCTCAATTTGACGAAAATTTTCTAACCGGTTCTCCAGCTAGAGCGAAATGGGAAGTTACATGCTTGAAGCTATCATCATGGCAGCCCATATTCGCTCGGGAATTTCAGCCAGCGGATAATTTCAACGATAGCATCATGGATCCTACAGGTAGTATGCTTTGCGAATGTCCATAGCCAGAATGGTGCGAATACGGTCTGAAGCCGAGGTTAATCTTCTCGGGGCGCTACGAATTCGGAGCAAACGAGAGGGCCTCCAAGTCACTGCACCTTAACTCCCATGCAAACGAGGAGGTTTGGACTCGACGGGCGATCCTTCGAGGATGGAAAGCGCCTTGAGATCTCAGGTAGGTTAGGAGCGCAACATCCAAGTACCATTTCAGGACTCCTTTCATGATATACGTGTTTTCTGACAGCTATTGGTACACGGGTACTTACCACTATACCTGCCGATGTTCCTGGTTTCGAGAAGTAGGTTAGCTTGCCATTCTGTCAGTACATCTTAGTAACAATACTCCCTGTGCTCTAAAATGGCTCTTGAGTGAGGCTTTGCCAACAATAGCTTTATTCTCAGAGTATAAGCCAATAAGTTTCACTGGCTTTAAGTGAACGCCTTCAGTATCTGGAACGCTTAGTACCGGAGTATTCGATGACCTCTTTGTAATGGCGTTCAACTGGAAAGCCATCTTCACCCATGACGAACTTAGGAGCGTTCGCGACGCCTTGGTTCCTGATGACACTTGACTGCTATTCGGAGTCTCCAACGTCTTGTCGCTTGCCTTCAGGAATGCTTGTGCATACCAACTCATGTTTCTGACCTGATATCATGCCATGAGAGGTCATGGCGGAGGGGAATGTGTCAGGGTTGTTTCTGAACACTTTCCACCATTTGGGTTTTAAATGGCCAAAATGAATTGGTCTCGATCTGCCACGGACACTCGTGGACGTCGTCTGTAGCGTCAGTGTCCGTGAATTACCGCTAAATACAGAATTCTGCCTGTTGAAGCAAAGTTTCTACTTCTAGGCTACTTGAACACAGCCTACCGAAATCGCCTGGAAGTTTGCACGGCGGATTGGTGTGCACGAACAGATAGATGCGCGGTGGCCTGTTGCACACCATCATTGGACGTGTCGTGGTCTGACTGTCTGGATGACGTAGTTTCGTGCGCTACAGCAGAAAGCGCCGCATTTACCGCAGCCCTGCGAAAAGCACGCGTCTTTTCTGCCAAAAACGTCGTAATGTTGATGTGCTCAAAGTCAGCGTTACAACTACGTCATGGCCTGCCTCCAGAGAAATTTACAAGGAAGTCCCTGGCGCTCCCTGGGAATTAGCAAGGTGTTCGACTTAAGGTTTGAGTGGATGCCTTTCCAAGTGGGGATTGAAGGAAATGAGAAAGCTAGCGCTCTTGCACAAGTTGCACTGACTTCGGCTCCAAAACCAAGAGCTCCACGACATCAGTAGAACCTTTACAATGTAATCCATAAGAACATTAAGCAAGTCTAGAGCCACATGAACCTGTGTGATCTGCGCATTTTCACGTGCGGAATTGACTTTGCTGTATCGAATTAAGACTGGCACCGCGCACGCCAAGGCGTCGTTATTCAAGACTGGACGATGCATTTCCCCCTTTTGCCTTCTGCGAGGATATGAATGACATTGCACATTTCGTCTGGTTATCTCCGCTAATCTCTGTCTAGAGAGCAGCATTGGCCCGCAGCATTCAACGGAGTGGCCTTCACACAACACTTTTCAGGACATTGTAGTTCCCGAAGGGCCCACGACACTAAGGAAGAAGGTGCAACGATTGCTAAGAAAGTTGCTTAGAGGCACTGGGTTGATCAATGCCGGGTGACACATTCATGATGACCCTTGGGAGACTCGAGCGCAAGAACTGACGGCTCTGCGTGCCAGGCTGTAACAGCCCGATTCAAGAGCAACAACAACACCGCCACCACTGCCACCACCTCTACCACCTACTTCCGGAGCAGCTTCCAGTAAGGACTATGAAAAAGAAGTATGCAAGGCCGTCCTCGGTTCCAAGACTGGGACAAAACCCGATTTGGCCATGAAGACACCAAGAGTAGCACTCCAGCCACCATGAAATGTGCGTCCCTTCCCGAGCGTGCGTTTTGTCAGCTGCCCCAACGTTGAGATTAGCACTATCGGGCGCATGTGAGCAATATCGTCTAGAGGTTTGGCAGGTTTTGGAATGGCCACCATTTCTGCACGCTTCAAAGAATCAGGAATGGCTCCTGTAGACCAGGCAGTGTTTATGGCTTCTGAGAACATACCGAGAACGTTGCCTTTCGTGTTTTTGTAGTTTATGAGGTATCCCACCCGGTCCTGGCGCATTGCCTGGTTTCTACAAGTCTATCGCTGCTAAGACTTCGCCATGGTGAAGGCTGCTTGTATGCTTCTGATGGCGACCTGCGTGGGAAGCGTGCCTGCATTAGTTGGGAAGCGGTTTCGGGCATAGAAGGTTTGGACGTGTCCTGCGGGATTCGTCTACGAGATGGGATTGCTGCAGCGTCAGCCGGTCAAGCTATGAGCAGGCGACGGAAGAGGAAGTTAGCTGGGGCAGCGGGTCGACGCCATAATCGCTTGATAAACAGCCTCGCCCTGTAACTAATTGCTCACCATTCAACCGCAACAATATGTTTTATTTTTATGCTCAGTCTTCTGCACTTGGGTCCACGCAAACGCATATGTGCGCCAATGTTAAGGGTAAGTCATGAAGAACAAGCCGGTCTTGAAAAGAGATGACGTACTTGTAAATGCATTGACAATTTTTTACAGTGAACACTCGAGGCCAAACGAAAATTCTTTCATGTTTCTCATGTTTCTAGAAACTTCTCCATTGGCTGCGCCCTCTGTTACATCGATCTCTACGTCGCGCCCAAGCGCGCGCCATTGGCAGCGCCGTCAGTTTAGCGCCACGCAGCGCTGCAGCACGTAGAGAGGAGCAGTGAAGCAGGCCATAATGGGATGCGCACAGCTGCTGCCGACGCCGACAGGATTTCTCGGCGTATCGCGCCGAATGCGCCCAGTGTGCCTGACTCTAGCGGTCGCCTGACCGCTTGCTACAGCAGAAATCAGTCTGGCAAGTAATTCAGCTCATTGCAGGCTGGCATGGCTAGACCATGCGAATAAAGATGCCAGAAGAACATTAGATATGTTGGAGCCATTAAAAAAAACAAATTAAACGGCCCCGGCCGAATGGCACAAGCATAGCGGGCTTTAAACCAATTGTGCAATGAAATAAACACGACTGCCGCCAAATTTCCGTTTTCATAAACGATAAATAAATATTAATACAATATAGAATAAAAAAAAAGAAAGGGGAGTTGGAAGAAATGGGCTGTTCGTGTGGGGAGCCTGAAGGATGGTTGGGAGAAAAAGAATTATCGGTTGATGTCTTGAAGAAAGACAGTAGTTCGAGATAGCGGGAAAAAAACTTATTTTCCATGTTTTGCAGATGACATGGCAGCGCGCCCACTCATCTGAAAGCCCCCATGATACCCCCAACGCCGACCACTGGCTGCATTTAGTTTTTGGTAGCTACACTATGCTGGATACGCCTTGCTTATTCTGGTCGTGAGGTGTCAAGCCCCAGCTCCTTAGGCTGACCACAGTTTCAGAATGACAAGACATATTTAATGGTAATATTTTCTCTGAGTGTTATTGCAGGTATTCTGCATGACTTTGGGGGGCTTCAATTCATTAACGCGTTTAGCATGCTTTCTAGTATTTTAAAGTAGCCTCTGTGTTTCATAAGCTCGGGCTTATTGTCCGTTGTGTCTGGAAATGATTTCCTCATTCTGTTACGGAATTGGGTGGCTTTATTGCGTGCGTTTAAATAGTGACCCACAATAGAGCCTTGTTCCGCTCATATACATATGTTATTCATTATGCCGAATGTTGTTTGTTACTGCTTCTAGCGTCAAAAGGGTGAAGCTGGCAATGGTGTATAAACTCTACTCAATGTGACACTTTCTAGAACTAGTTGGTCGCATAGAATCGTAGACTAGTGAAATCTGCTGAATATGTGTCACGACCAGGTGTTTTCATAAAATTATATTCTGCAGAAATATGGACCAATATGGCTGTCATCGCTCAACTTTGTCCATCGCCGCAGTTTTTTATGCAATACTTACGAATACAGCCTTGCGCCTTTCGAGGCTTAGCAGCAGCAGCAGCAGCAGCAGCAGCAGCAGCAGCAGCAGCAGCAGCAGCAGCAGCAGCAGCAGCAGCAGCAGCAGCAGCAGCAGCAGCAGCAGCAGCAGCAGCAGCAGCAGCAGCAGAAGCAGCAGCAGCAGGCCAAAAGCGAATATTCATTACAAAAGAATTCAGCTACACAGTTCTCTCGTTCGTTGTGGATGACTGTAGTATATCACACAATAATACATCATCAATCATGCGCACTTCCTTGTACACAACGCCGCATGCGCGAAAGGGAATAACCCGTCATATATAACGGAACGCGGCAGTGAGCTGCATCACACATGGTGGAGGATAAACACGCAATGAAGGGATTTATTTTCGCGCTCGTACTTCTTGTTGCTATAGGTAAGTAATGTCCATAAACTCACGTGGGGAGCTGTTTGCATGCTTCCCCCCATTCCATGAATGCCGGACTTGTTAAGTACACTGGTTTGAATGACAGATTTCTGAAAGCAGCTGATACGGCGTGCATCGAAGGCAGAAGCGAAGGTCAGGAATGCCATAGCCTTGCTTTCGACAAGGATTTATTTTAATTATGGAAAGAATAACTACATTTGTCATTAAGCACACTGATACCATAAAAGTGATTGAACACGCGGACTTCTCTGTGGCTTGTTTAGGAAAAGAAACAGAACAAACGCCGTCACAGGTACATAGAGCTTTAGGACATGCCTCTGGTTTCACAGTGAGAACGTTTTCTGTCTAAGTGGTGTTTTTAAGGTGTGTAAATGTTTCAAAGGTCTCCTATGAAATATACCACAAGAGCTCAGCAGCCGTGGGTGTAGGGCAAAGGCAATAAGAGAGCTGAAAGTAGAAGAAAGCCAGAGTGTGGGAAAATACGACGTACGCGGCCTGGTTAAAACCTACGTCTTTTGGGTGCGCTTTCAAGCAGAATGACCACTAGGCCACCGCATGAGCATACCACGCACACGGGTGAGCTTGACTTCTACCCCTCGGCTAGAACGTTCGTCTGCGTGGGAACAGTGCAGTCCTGTTCCGTCAGGTCTGCATGTTGGCTTATCCCGGTCGACTGGTTTTCCGTGGAAACATGCCGTCTCGTCCCGGAACTTCCTTCGCGACAGGACGGCAACGATTGGTTTGGGCAGCACGCGCTCTGACATCTTCGCAATGCCCAATCGAGGCACTCCACAGGGCTCAATCTTGTCGCCACTTCTCTTCAATGTCGGAATGAGGCGACTGGCCTTAGAACTTTAACAAGTACGGGACCTCGGATGCACAATTTACGACGATGACATCACGTTTTGGGCACACCGGGGTTCTGATGGCGAGAAACAAGATCCGTTACAGGAGGCCATAGACAAAGTGGCCAATTTCACCAAACGCGCGGGTATGACATGCGCACAAGAAAAATCAGACTTCATCACAGTACGCAGTAAGCGCCGCGAGAAAGCCGGTATCCGAAGAATAGATCTCCATCTAGAGGGCCGCGCCCTTCGTGAAGTCACCCAAATGAGAGTGCTTGGCTTACTTATTCAAGAGAACGGCAACGTCTATGCCACAATTTGGAGCTTAAAATTAACCGTCAAGAACGTGGCACGCATGATCCGTCGAGTGGGACGCAGCCGCAACGGGCTCGCAGAGGAAGAAGCAATCAGGCTGGTGCAAGCGTTTGTGATTAACTGCATCAATTACGGCCTTCTGTTCCAAAGACTCAACGAAACTGAAATGAGCGGGTCGACACTCTCATCCAAATGGCTTACAAATCGGCTGTGGGGCGCCCGCACACAGTCAGCACGGAGCGCCTGGAGCGTTTGGGAATTTACAAGTATGATGAACATGCAACTGTGGTGGTCATCTCGCAAAGAGAGGCGGAACTCCACGCCCCAGGGCCGGTCTATCCTCCAGCGGTTGAGATACTACCCTGGACCTCTGTTCTGTGGAGACAAAATAGATTTGTTGCCCCGAGATTTGACAGATCGGCTATACGTCGCACCTCTTCCACGAAATATGAGTGCTAAGTACTACGCAGGCCGCAGGCAGGCCAGAACGAGAGCCCTGCAGAAGCGATTGGGTAATGACCCAACAGCCTACTACACGGACGCGAGCGCAACTTCTCGCAGGGACTTCTACACGATTGCCGCAAGCAACAGAGTCACCACGATTAGTGTCACGGTTAAGACCACCTCGGTATGCACAGCCGAGGCTGCAGCCATTGCGCTGGCCATAGGAGACGTCGAGTTTAAGGGTCAGCCGGCTTACGTACTCACAGACTTGCAGGCAGTGTGTCGACTCTTCATGCGGGGAATGCTACCGCGCATCTTCGCAAGAATTCTCGGCTCACGCCTCGACAGTGAAAACAGCGTAATGTGGTGTCCAGCGCACAACGGACTCGAAGGTAACGAAAGTGCACAGACCACATAGATCGAAGAAGCTACGACCGAGCAGCAGGAAGCGCTCTAGAGGTCCGTAGTGCGCGATATATTATAGATACAGAGGAGGGAGCGACGCTCCTTCAGGCCTCCGCACCATAAACTCAACAGAACGCAAGCACACCGACTGGCGTCGTATACAAACCAATTCATACCCGCACCTCAACCTACTCTGAAAGATGCATCCGGCCTATTACACAGACGCCTGTCCGTGGTGTGGCGAAAAACCTACGCTAGCCCACATCACGCTCGAATGCGCGACTAAACCAGAAAACATCAACTCACCCCTTCTGAGGGTAGCGGACTTCGTTCGGCAGTGGAGGCACTGCTCGCAAGCGAGGACCGGGAGAGCCAAATGGCTCTCGTAGACCAAGCTCAGCGAGCCGCAAGAGCAAGTGGAGCCCTGAGGGAGGGCCCCACCCTAAACTGCCTTTAAATTTTCCTCCTCCTCCTCCTCCTGCTCCCGTCGGGCCGTCGTGAAGCCGCTGGCTCGGTACTTCAGGTTCCTCGCGTTCGTACACCCAAGTCTAGCGTGGCAGAGCTATCTCACACAATCCAAGACCTTCGGCTTTCGCGTAGCTCAAATGAACTTTGTATTCTTGAAAGGGAAAAGTAGCGTCCACCTGTATTGTAGCGCAACGCTACAACGAAATCCATACGGATTTCTCAGAAATGAAAGCATCCTAGTCGCCGAAAAATTCGTGCTGGTCCGGGGATTAAACCGGAGACTAAGGCCTGACTGGGGCGCTTGCTGTGCCAAGTGCGCTAACCAGGAGGCCAGCGATTGACAGTGCGAGGGCGAATCTATCAACAACTCGACGCACATGGGCGTGAATAAGATCCCCAGGTGGTCTAAATTTCCGGAGCCCTCCACTACGGCCTTTCTCTCCTCTCTATCTCTTTCACTCTCTTTCCCCACCCCCCCGGACGCTTAGCCGTGCTCCCTACATGGGCTGCAGAAAGTAGCGTCCTTTCCTAACCGAACCACAATCAATCAATCAATCAATCAATCAATCAATCAATCAATCAATCAATCAATCAATATGGCAAGTGAGTTCTGCGGAAACCCGCAAGGTGGAGTAACGATTATGAAAGGTAAAAGCCCTTTCATAACTGTTATTCCACCTTGCGGGTTTCCGCAGAACTTCAGCAGTTGCTGCAGTATGCTCTTGCCACAGCAGCCTGTATTGCACATTTTCGCCGCAGGAGAGAAAGGCACTCTAACGTTACATCTCAGCGCCAGTTGGCCACAGGCAGAGTAAGCTTGGCGTCTCCCGCCAATGACCCTACCTGCATTTTACTGATCTCTATTGGCGACATGCTCATCGATGTTGTGCTTTCTATAAAATTGCAGTGGTCATGTGGCATCATTGGTCATGTGTAAATGCAGTGGTAATTGTGTAAAGGAACACCCAGCTGTGTATATTCTGGCTGTAATAAATGAATTTTCATTTCCGACTTAAATTTATTGATGAGGTTTTACGTCCCAAACCACGATTTGAGTACGAAAGAAGCCGTACAGGGGGGATCCTCAAGTTTCGGCCTCCTGGGCTTCTTTTACGTGCACGGACCTCGCACAGTACATGACCCTCAGCGTTTCGCCTCCATCCAAATGGAATCGTCACGGCTAGGATTCGATCCCACAACTCTCACATTAGCAGCAGACTTCATTTCTCAACAGAGATACGTTGGCATTCATTTTCGCGACTGCCCCACATTATAAGACAGCTGAACACCGTTGCAAACGGTGAAGCGATCCTTTTGGACCTATACCAAGGAGAAGGAGGTTAAGGAGCTTTTTAAGATCAAGTAATACAGTGAATGTTCAATTCTTTGAAGTTCATTTAGACTTCTTGCAAGTACTTGAAGCGGATATTGACATTTCTTCCAAGTACAGCGTTAAGATGGCGATACGCTATGCAGTACATTTGGTGATTATTGTTGCAGTTAGCGAAGTTATATAATTCTGTCAATTTATTATTTGCCCGCTCAGGACACTGCAGTTTAGTTACTCATTAAAAGATTGTCTAAGAGCTCCTGGACTCTATCTTGTGGAGCGGTGATTTTGCGAAAAATAGGTTTCTTTTTCAGAATTCCAGAGCGCCTTGCTATCGTGTCTGACGCACTTAAGCTACAGGGCACGCAGCTCGTCGGCATCGCGCCGCTCGCTTCGTTTTGAACTGCTTTGTGGCGGAGCCAAGTATATATTTCAGTAGAAGCTCGAACATCGGCATCACAATCGAAGGGCCGACGAAGGGGCGTTAGCCACCCCTTCGTAGTCTTTATTTTGTAACGGCTTCCTTCTCTCGCCATCTCTAAGAGTCGTGCATGATCCCAAAACCCTTTCACACCGATTTTTTTAGATGTGACAGTTACAACGAGGGGTCATCATTAACTGTGAGAGCGATTGAAAACGCGATGTATTTAATTTTGTTGTGCATTCATTCCATGTGGATGACGTGTCACTTTTGCGGAAATGTGTGGTGCGCGTGCTCAGAAAAATCTAATTTGTTTACTTGGTGACTGCTAGAAATGGCAGGGAACTTCTCATTCATTTTCTGTGCGAAGAAGAGTGACCATGATTTGCATTGCGACAGCATTGGAATAAACATAATATTCATGAAACCTGTAAAATCAGCGTTTCTGCTGAAATGCAGTGAATTTTAAGTAGCCAGTCTTTGACGTAAGAAAAATAATGCTTCAAGCTTCCGAATGTGCCTGTCACTCTAAACTATGTGCAGAAATATTTTTGCCTCCGATGTCTTTCACATGCTTAACGTTAAGGTCCCAACGGAAGACAGCAGTTTTCTTAGTGAAATCCTAGTCGTCAAAGATGGGTTAGGACACCATAAGGTATTACGAACCGATTCAAGGTAATCTCGCTTGCACGGCTGCAGATAAATTTTAAGCAAAACTGCCTAAATGTTTCCATATTTCGGAAATATTGTTGCGTTGACAAAAGAACTTGGAAACTACAGTAAATGTATTGAAATTGACAAGCGGAGAACCGCGCGACAGTCAAAGTGTGCTCGTCGTCGTCCTCCTCTTTTCTCTTCCAACGGACACCACCGAGCATAGGTTCCACTGCAGTTACTGGAAGTTGAGTGTGTGTGCTCTCGCGTCATGTAACAATATCAATATTGTTTCTAAGCATGATATAGCTTTACAAACCTTATTTTTTTTTACGCAAGCACAAATTCATGTCATTATTCCTATTTTAGAAGTTGTACCTTTCGATAAGTGGCCAGATAGTGAAAGCAGCGACAATCAATCTAAACCCGATAAGTGAACATGGTGAGAACTAAAGATATGCAAGGAAGCAAAATGTCTCGGGAGATAGCTGGGTGTGTAGATCTAGGCCAGACACATCCTGTATGGGTGTGTTTCTTCCTTTTTGTGTCGTCGCCTAACGCCCCAGATAGGAGTTTCGTTTTTTAAGCAAGCATTATGAACATGCTGTCCACCACTCGGAAAATTTTTAAGACTGCGGTAAAAGTGGGCAGATCGTGAGTCACATTTATGGGAACGAGGACGCTCCCATACCACCAAAAAAAAGGAATTATATTTTTAATTTTGCTCTGAAAGTGGTGCAAAGAATGCCGCTAGCCACACTCAGCAGAGTATTTGTCGATTTCCAAGAGTACAAGGACAAAGTCATGCAGGCATATGGCACAGGCGGCGCTGCCTTCGTCTGCCTGTACAGGCGCGTAGTACTGCGCTTTTGATGCATGCGGCGCTGCAGGTCCGAGGCGCACCCCCCCGCGCGCCGACTTTCGCTCGCCTCTCCGCTTCGTCATCTCTGCAATGTCGTGCTTAGAACCGGTTGCTGTTGAGAAGAAGCCTCCCACACCCAAAAGGGTTGACAGGGAGACTATGACACATTGCGCCCAGTACCACAGTTGTCCTGTACACGTACAGTAATGGAGAGACTTCATAGATGAAAAAATCCTGTTTCAATAATTCCTGCTCAGTTTCTGGAGAAACCAGTGCGCGCAGGGACACTTCGAAAGGTACGCTTACTATTAAATAAAAAAAGTCACAGTTTCGCCGCAAGGGCGAAGCAATGAATGCGATAGCAAGAAACTGTAATGCTATACGAAGTGAGGCTCGCAGCTTCAGGAGCAATATTAATTGTAGCAAACATGCACTTGCTAAGTTAGCGCCTCCCGTGGGCTGCGCGTGCTGGTACGAAGGGCTTTATACGTTGTGTGTCACAAAGATACACATGCAAAGCTAGGGGAGGCCGCTAAATGAACAAACAGAAGATGAGCGCGAACTATCAAGTGAAGCACGCATGAAACGAACGCACAGATATACACTGAACGAGCGAAAATAAGCTGTCACAATGGATACTCTCAGTTTTAACAGCGCTCCTGTTGCAAAGGCGGTCGAAGCAGCGAAGGAAACTAGCGTGCTTCAAGTTTCGAGCTGGGACACTTGATAGTCCTTCCCAATTGTGGGAACCTTCCCAATTGTAGGAATGTATATGGCGAACGGTTAATTCAGTTCACTGGTGCTAAAATTTGGAACACAATTCCAATTGAAGTTAAACTTGCCCGCAAATTCAATTCGACTTGCAAAATACATTTTGTCAATCAGTCGTGTTCTTGACCACAGTGAAGATCACGTCCATAATGTCTCACCTGGTACATATCTCTCCTTTTCTTGTTTCTTTTTTTTTTCTTCTTTGTTCTGATGCAAGTTCGACTGTTATTTATTCTTCAACGCAGCCTTATGCAAAAATTCTGCCCATTCTTTTCGGGTGCCCTGTCTTTGTACTTTTTTACACAATGTATGCCATTAGTTCTTCTTTATTACTTGGGTACTTAGGACTTAGCAGCAATTTCGTATTTATTGTCATGTGCGTTTCAATATATATAATATACCTTTGAAGCTACTCAATCATTGAACTTCTATAAAGATTCGTAATCATATCATGTGCTCCTCTGCTCCTGACATGTAAAAAATATTCATGTATTAGATTGGACCAGTAACTAGCCACACAGGCTAATGGTCCAAATACTTTGTAACCACTTTTTTATTAAGTTCATTGAATAAACACTGATTGATTGATTGATTGTTGGCTTAGCGGCGTCGCTTGAGCTCGAGTGGCTTTCGTACGCTCCCTTGCGCTCCTCGCGCAATCTCGCTGGTAATAAAGAAACGCTTATAAGCGCCTGCCATCTCTGAATCCTGCCAGCAGTAAAGGGTGTGTATATAAGGCTCGCCGTTAGCTCCCGAAGGATCTGCTTTTTGTGGCGTAGGGGTTAGCGCCGCGCGCTGCGGAGCGAGAGGTTCCTCGTTCGATTCCGCGCTTGGGAAGCATTTATCTGAAATATTTTTCTTTCGCATTTATATATATATATATATATATATATATATATATATATGCTTATACATATACGGTTCATGACGGCGGCGACGGGGACGGCAAAAACCAGCCGAGACTGTCCATCTTATTGCTATCGCAATAAAAAAAAAACGGGAGAGCGATGACGGGCGTTAGACAGTCGTTTTAAGAGTCCATGTTTCCTCTATTAGTGTTAAGCGAATCGCTGGCGGCTCATCACGCAGTCGCAAAGAGCCGTGACAATTTCTAATTTCTGTTAACAAAAAGGAGCCATAGAAGGCGTCCAGCACGTCTCACTAAATCACATCATCTACTACTTGTTCCAAATCTGTTAATGAACTTGCGATTGGGCAGCTTTTCCACATATTAAAGTTATGTGTGAATATGTATAAAGATGAAAGGTGATAATGCGATCGCATTTGACTGTTTCTATTTCTGCATCGCAGACACAGCAGTCCTGAAGACAGAGAATCGATGCCTTGAACCGCCTGGCGGATGCCCCAGTAGTGCAGTAGGCAATGGCCAGGAGCGCTGGTTTCAGAGAAATGGAACCTCGACATGTTACAAGAGAGGTGTTGACGGCTGCCAAGGATATGGATTCGGTAGTGCTGGCGATTGTTACAGCTGGTGCATAAGCGGTGATGACTAAAATGGCTGCAGACAGCACAGGGATAAAATGTGTGGTGCCATGGGTGTCCTGGGCAACATGTTTTCCACTTACACATACATGTGCTTATTTCACTGTTGCAACCCGAATCGGTTTTATTCTAGTGGTAAGAAAAACAGGTTATCGGAATACGGAGTACTTTCAGGAGGTTGGATTATTGCTGAGCAGGTGGCTGTAACTTCACAAGTAAATGCACAAAATAAATAATTAGTTAAATTCTTTCGTTTCGTTTTCTAATGGTGCATAGCCCGATGACAAGGGCCATTCATGGGATATCCTGATATGTGTGTAGCTCACACATACATGCTGCATCACCGGCGCATTTGACACATCAGAGTTCAGCAATTACTAGAACACAAGTAAGCCTCTTGGCAATCGCTCAAAATACACAGCTTAGCATAGCAATGAGCGGGTAGTCTCGTTGAAACAGGTGCTCGATCTCCGCAACCCGTGCTTTCCGCCGTCGTTGTCGTTTTCGCAGGGAAGGGCTATCACACTGCCACCTGCAAGCAAACACATTTCTGAGCCTCTTCTCGTTACGCAACTTCTATGCGGACCGCTACGGTGTGGCAGATCCAACGATGTTCCATGTCGCGTTGTAGTGAGCCAGAAAATTATTTTCGGCATTCCATAGGTTAGTGTATAAGCATCTATTCGATGTAGGAAAACGCGATAGTTCGCTCATTCGGTTAATCGCACAAAGGGACCGACAGGTCTAGCCTAGCTACAGGCCCTGTCAAGGGCGCGCTGGAAGACCAAGATTTGGTCTTCAAATAAGAAACTTCATAGGACCGTGTCCCACGCTTCCTTGGGGACCTTCGGCTCCAAATACCCGCATTCGGATAGCACGGGCCACAAAGTCGTAGCCTCACCAGCGGACGCGCAAGAGCAGTTCGGATAAATGTCACGGTATGTGCCTTTAAGGGAGGGCAGGTTTGAGTAGGAACTAGTCTACGGGAGTGTGAACGCGACAGCCTGTAGCTTGCTTAGCTTGAATGGAGGCGGGAATCGCATGATTCGCAGATTGCGGCACTATTGCTGCCCAAGAGCGCGTAGTGCTCGAATACTTATTGCTACCAAGATTGTTGCAGTAGTTTCTGCCGGGCAGACCACGTGCCCTCTGACGTATTCATACAACGGGACTTACTGGGTCGCATACTGTCCTGAATGACTCAGCTGCCGACGTTCCCGTTGTTCCGAGTGACTCAGTATGCGTCGATGTTCCCGTTCCGGATATGCAGTCTGAACACGCTCTGCACTATAGGATATCACCCAAGCTTCCTAGAGTGAAACGACCTTGGTAGCGCAGGAGTCGCGAGGACCGCTAAGGCCGCCGCTGAGAAGATGGCCATAGCTACCGAAAGTACTAGAAGGGCGCACGACCTTCATAAACTTCTAGCGTGTTCTTAGCAAGTGACTCACAGATATTATATAAAAACTTTACGTGTTAGGCTATAATAGAGAGTTTTCGAACTTTTGGGGCCCCAAAGTGCTTTGCGTGTGCTAACTGGAGATCACGTAGGAAGTACGACTTTTCGAATTGGATTTTGCGCTCGCTCCTTGCGTCTTGCGCTTGCAGCGCCGATGTGGCCAAAAGGGCAGGCTGTGATAAGCAAAAATTGAAGATTAGCAAACGCATTTCCCTTTGACAAGAGTACCCTTTAAAACTGCTATTTCAAGCATACAGTGGCAATGAATTTGCTTGCAATCCCCGTCGTTCTGCGAGCCCTAAGAAATTGGCATCATGAGCCAAGGAAATCGAGCTTTCAGCTACCGGTTGCGTTAAGCCTACGAGCTCTCAATTCAACAACCGATCTTAAGAAAGCGGGCTATTTCACGGCCAGTTTTGTTGTATGCGTCAGGTGGAAGAAAGCGATAGCCTGCGCCACCATTCAGTGATTGATAAAGTCGCCACTTAATTAGAAATAAGCTCAGTTTTGTCCTAAGCGAGAGCAGTCGCTTCGATGGGCGCCGCCATGTCTGTTTACGCTAACAAGTTTGGGGCAAGCTCTGGGGCTCACACTAAATTCCAGAAATAGCGTGCCCAACCAAAATCGAAAGGCAGTTTGGGTGTCGCGCATGCGCAGTGGTGTCGACGCTATTTCTTTGGGGCCCCAAACTATTCGAAAACTCCCTAATAGCGAAGGTAACTAGGATAGACGGAGAGCTGAAGCTATATATTGTCATGTCTTTCCTTGGCCTGCACTGCAGCGGTTGATGTCGAATGTCAGTGAGAAAAGAGCAGATAAACGCAAACACATATGAATCCCCGTGCTTCCTTCATCTTTCACGTTGAGTTGAACTGCACTGAAATATTCGTAGAGCAGAGAGCGCGACAATTCTACATAAGGTGTAAGCGTCTCTCATTTTTGCACTTTGGGACGCACGTAAATGCAACACGTTATTGTACCATAAAAGTTGTGGATGAAAATTAGCTCTGAATATAGAGCGAGAGTCGTCGTTCTTCTTTGTGGCAAGGGTTTCATGTGTTAGCAAGAAACACGTGAGAAATGAAACTTAAGGCTCAGTGCATTTGTGTAATATGTCCAGCTGATTTCACGAAACCTAAGATACAGTATTAAGCGACTACGACTGTTGCTCAAGATCTAAAATTCTAATTGTGCTTTGCTGAATGCGAAGCCTCCAAATAAATTAAAGTAGCTGATACTCACTCAGACAGATTGTGTCAAGTTTGGTTTTAATCCTCGGAGTGGGGCTGACTCCTACTTAGAATCAAAGATGACCACCTCGATGCGGCTCATTCGAAGTCGGACTCACGATTATTGAAAATCCTGCTTTAGTGAGCTCACTCAGACCCAAACTCATCAAAATTTTTCTGAGAGGGAATAACTCGGACTGAAAATTACCACAATTCAACTCAGTAAGCTCCCTCGGACCCAGAATCGCGAACTTCCTACTGAACCGCTGAACCCGGCTCCCTGACACACAAACTCAGGAAAAATTCGCCCTGCAAATCATAGTCGAGCTCAAGCGCATAAATAGTATGCTGAGTTGCACTCACTCAAAGTGACACTCACAAGTTCTGAGTCTGAGTGAACTTGAGTGAGTGGACTTCGCCGACGTTTGCCTTAGCAAGAGAAATCTTTGGGGCCCTAATATTACGATACGCGGGAGTCTTCGTCAGACACGCAACGACGTCATTTGCGAAATCTTTAATACGCCTCTTCTTGATGTCACTTCGCCTCATTTGGCGCTGTTCCCAGGAATGCTCTGGAGATGGCGTAGTTCCTGCCAAACTATATATCCAGGCACCAATTTCTACAGAAGTAGAGGCTTTCAAGGCCCCGTCCTTGACAATTTGTTGCTTTAACAGCGTAACACGTAGATGGCTCTCTTAGAAACCAAAATAGTTTTTGAGGGCCCTTAGTGTCATTGAGGCACCCACCACTCGGGAGAGTACATCTGTCTACTTCATTCGCTCTTGATGACAGCACTGAAATTGAAAAAGGGGGAACAATTTCAGAGATGAAAAGAGAGTTCATGCGAAATATTTCGGCTTCCAAACATTTATTTGATGCAGTAAAACGAAAATGACGTTTCGGCGGCTGCTGCTTGAAGAGCTGCGCAGAGAAATTTGCGGAAAGGCTGCGTTTGTAGAGTGGTAATATGTTGTTGTTTCCTCCATTATGCTTACCAGTTCTGTTCAAAGCAACAGGCAGTCTACAAATATTTTTCGATTCCAATGGAATTTCTTTTATGCAAAGAAACGGAAAGCTTTAAAAGAACTGCAAGGCAGCACAGCACCTGACAAAGATCAAATAACCGTAGATCTCTTCGATGATGCTGCACAGTTTATACTCAGAAAACAGACAGCTCTTTGTACGCAATCCCTAATGACCGAGAACGTGCCGGAATATTCAAAGAATGCGAACACCATCGTTATCTATTACAAAGGCGACATGGATAAATTTAAAAACTACAGGCCGGTCAGCGTATTGCCAGTTGTCTATAACGTATTTACGAACGTGACCGTTGACAAAATTCATTTAACTTGAGCTTTCACTCAGCCTAACGAACGAGCAGTGTTTCGTAAAGGATATTCAACAATGCATCATATTCACACGATCAACCAGGTGATAGAGAAACGAACGGAGTATAAGCAACTCGAGTATATAGTCTCCATAAGTTACGAGAAAGTATTTGGCTCGGTCGAAACCTCAGCAATCATGCAGGCATTGCATAATCAGTGCGTAGATGAGAATTATGTACGAATATTCCAATATGTCTGTAGTGGCTCCGATGGCACCAAGTTCCTTCACAAAAAGAGCAGTAAAACACAAGTAGGGGAGTCTGTAAGGCAGGGTGATGTAACCTCTCCAATGGGTAGTAAGACGGCAGCTTCGGCGAGTTCGTATTGGTTCATATTTCAAAGTAACAGCGCGCAATAAAACAAGCAGAGTGGTAGAAGAAGAAATGACGAACACAAAGCGCTGCTACATTTTTGTGAATCCAATGGGATTCAGAAAGAAAGTTTATAGGAGGTGTTTAGAAAATTAGGTAGAGAACAGATGGACCCAGCGATTAACGGAGAATACTTCAGTTACGTCAGATTTGCTGGTGAAACTGCCGTGCTAAGCAACTCTGGGAATGATCTGTACTAGCCAGGCAAAGCAGAACGGTGCGTCTGAAAATAGACGTGCTGAAAACTAAGGTAATTCTTAATAGCCTTGGCACCGAACAGTGGTTTCATATGGGTGGCGTGGAAGTCGAAGTGATAAGCGAATACGCCTACTCGGGCCGGACAGTGACCCTTGGTTGCATTCATAAGGCTGAGGTATTTAGAAGGTTAAGAATGCGATGCAGTGAATTCGGCAGGCATTCTCTGATAATGGCAGATTACGTCCCTGAAGAGGAAGCTGTAGGACAGCTGGATCTTTTGTGGTACTCACCTACGGGGGAGAAACTTGGAGGCTCACTTTAAGCGTTCAACTAAAACTGAGGATGACGAAGAGAGCCGTGGAACGGAAAATAATGGGGAAATTTTTAAGAGACAAGAAGACAGAAGACAGCGGCATGGGTCAGTGAACGAACTTGTTTTAAGGACACTTTAGCAGAAATTTCGATGAAGAATGGACGCGGGCAGGGCATGTCATTCGAAGGCAGTATAAGCGTTGGCCATTCAGGGTGGCATAGTGGACCTCTAGAGAGGGCAAGCGTGGCAGGGCGCGGAAGCAAGTTAGATGGGCAGATGACATGAGATAAGAAGACGCTCGCAGGGGTAAAGTGGTCGCAGTTAGCACAGGACCTGGATGGTTGCAGATCAATGGGAGAGGCCTTAGTCCTGCGGTGAGCATATAGAAGCTGATGATGATTATTATAATGACATGATCATGAGATCACGGGAAATGCGCGACCACGTTGGCTTAATTCGCTTCAATATCTTACCGACTGCGACGAGAACAAGGATTGAGAGAAACGCAGCGCACATCGTTATCCTAAATAATATTTCCCACTTCTTAGTCTTTCTGCCTGTGTTCGTCGCTGAATGCGTACACAGCGGCCCTGCTACCTTTCCTTGTAGGGTCGCCCTAATTTTATGTTCAAATTTTTAAGCGAATATGTAGGTCACTTGAACAATAAGAATTCTTCCATTTCCGTGCCAGGTGCATTTTAAACGTCATATTTCTACAGATATAACGGATACCTGTTGTTGAAACCTTCACTTCAGTGTATTCCCGCAGCTGCTTTTGAAGTACGCAATAAAGAGTAGCCTATACATCTGTGGTGCAAGGATACACACACACACAAAAAAAAAACGGCTTCATCAAACCGAGGTCCTTGTGTCATGCAAACGCAAATAAACGCGTTGTAGAGGTTTCTTCCTAACGCTCTAAAGAATATTGCGAAGCCACAGCAGGAACAAAAACAAGGAGCCCAGTTTTTCTTGAAATGACTCTCCCGTGCGAAAGACCACCGATCCGCCAAGGCAGACGCTAACTAATTCTGGTTCAGAGGACACTTATAGATCTCAAGAATAATTTTAGATAATGCAGTCGCGATCACAATCTGGCTGTTCTTACTACGAACACAGCTTTATGAAGGGAGAAAGTAGATAAGATACAAGAAGGATATATGCTCAGGCCTCATCTAATTTTCCCCACTACATGCAGGGGACATCAGCTACCGGATGTGCAGTCCACGCGATATTGGTCGAGTAGGATTTCTGGCTGTTTATTAACAAGTTAGTGTTTCGATCTATTTGACTGTGTACGTACGTTATTCGCTTGTGTTAGGGCGTTTAACGCGTATGTTTTGTATTAGTGTCGCAGCGTCCCAGGTGAAGACGGTATTACGTACCAAGCGTTGCGTAGCATCGATGAGACCTTTCATGAGAACATCTTGGACCTATTTAACGAAGTGTTGCGGACGAGTCTTAATCCCAACGAATGGAAATCATCGGTGGTGATACCAGTCATGAAGCCCGGGCGCCCTGCCAAACTCCTAAACTCATACCGACCGATATCATTGACCTACAATCTTATCAACCTGATGGAGCGAATGATCCTGTTTCGTCTAGATGACAGACTTCTTGAGTTAAATTTCTTTCCTGATGTCATGAGCGGCATCCGTCACCACCGTTCAGCCCTCGAAAGCATAGCAGATCTTGCCTCATCGCTAGAGTCTGCTCGTGCAAGCAAGCACACTGCTTGTATGCTTTTCTTCGACATACAGCGGGCTTTTGATTCGGTTCTACATACGGCTATCATCTTTACGCTTGTGAATGCGGGAATCTCTGGTCAACTGCTTCGTGTTGTGCGTAATTTTCTATTGGAGCGCACCATGAAAGTTCGCGTCGGAGTAACAACAGGCGAATCTCGGCCAGTTAAGTGCGGTGTCCCGCAAGGCAGTGTGTCGTCGCCGCTTCTCTTCAGCTGCGTACTTGCTGCAATTCCAAGCCGATTGCCTCAGGAATGCGATTTTCCGTTAGGCATAGCAATCTATGTTGATAACATCGTACTGCAGAGGAGCGGTCTTCCGCATCATAGCCAGCGTCTACGTGGGATCTTCCAGCTAGCACTGAATGCGACTTCAAGTACTTAGAAGAAGTTTGCAAATATCCCCAGCCAAGTCAGTCGCGACTGCCTAGCATCCCAGGCAACGCGCTCTTTGAAGCATGAGGTGGCTATACTTCGGAGGTACACGAATACAATGGGTGCCACAGCACCACTACCTGGCAGTTATTATCGATGATCGCCTCTCTGGCGCCCTGCTGTTGCCTCCGTGCCGCGCAAATACAAGTCGGTGTTCAAGTATGTTGCCGCATTGACTGCTAGGGGCAACGGTTGCGACCAGGCGACAGCACTTCAGGTATACCCCTCATCTGTACTCTCCCGCGTGATTTATGCCTTGCCAGTCTTGAACGTGCCGCCGAGTCTGATTTCTCAATTGGAGCGGGATCATCGTGTCGCCCTCAGACTTATCCTTGGTCTTCCTCGCCAGGCACAATTTCTTCCGTTACTTACAGAAGCACACCAGTTGCCCTGCGACTTCAAGCAGATGAGAGAGCCTTGAACCATATCGAACGTCTACGCCGAGCACCAGATGGCCAAGCTCTCATCAATCGGCTGTTTCAGCGCCCTCATTCCCGCATGGGGAAAATGGCGGCGTTATTTAGTGATATTACTGGCACTTGATCTGCACCTCCGGAAGCGCGCAACAAATGTGCCTTTTCCATTTACCTCTCAATTCCAGAGAGAGAGAGAGAGATTATGGGTGGAAGGAAGGGAGGTTAACCGGAAGGGAAAACTGTCAATTGCAGGAATATATATATATATATAATATATATATATATATATATATAGGCACTGTATCTTGACTTGCAATGAAGTGCCGGTGGGAGATTTCACTTGTGCATAGTTGAACCATAAGGATTCGTAGCGTGCCCGTTAACTAAATTAATCCAGAACTCGGCACGATCTACGATGAACATCCCGAGCTTCGCCCACTCATCATCATTGACTCCGTGGATATGCTGTAACTTTTTTTGTTGTGTTTTGCCTGTGTATTCATATGTTATTACTTTGTATTTCTTTCCTCTCTCCCCTTTCCCCTCCTCCTTTCCCTTCTGACAAAAGAGTAGGCAGGGGTTGTGCCCCTCCCGGTGGCGGTTATCAGCCTGCTCTATTGTGATGTCCTTGTGCCGTACATGTTTACGCATACCAAATAAATTTACTGTTTACTTGATACGAAGTTTACAGAAAGAGATTTCAGCAACGCAATGCTTCGCCTTGCATGTACGAAAACGAAGGTTCTATTTAGTAGGCGTGGTCGGCGGGCAACCGGAACTCGCCTTACTGATTATTCCTTCACCCTCAGCTTCGCCAAGCTTCGGAAGGCGAGCATCGTGACGACTTGGCTATATTTTTATTTCTTCATTACATGCAAAAGAAAACTGAAGTCGTTTAAATGTCATTACAGTATATGTAGACATCTTAACAACTTCGGTGTACACCCGCTTTTGCAGAACATGCATTTAAGGGAGCCATGTGATTGTGCTCTACCGACGACTGTAACAAAACTCGTTATGGGCGACATAAACGCAAACTGAGACCAAGAGAAAGATCAAGAGAGAGAGAGAGACAGAAAAAGAAAGTAGGGAAGAGAGGGAGGACTTACAGAGTGCAAGAAATGTTTGGTGTAGCTTGCTGAAAAATTGCTTCTTCTTTGCTTAAGTTTCCAATGCCTTGCTAGATCCCCCGGTCATTGCCATTTGGATATCGGAGTCCCGCCTTAACTTCCTTTGTTACAGACTGTTCATGCAATCGTAAGTGATTATTTCTTTACGCAATTTTAGACAAAATGGGAGAAGGCAGAAAAAATTTTTGTTTTTCTGCAAAGCGCGCTGTAACTCTCCAGCTCAAGCAGCCGACACCTGATTGGCAACCAACAGCAAGTACGGGACATGGAGTGATGGCATAAAGACAGCTAGGGAGAAGATACAGGTCATGTATTCATGTAGAGTGGTTTATTTCTGGGGTTTTTGCGTCCCAAAACCTACTATGATTACGAGAGACGCCTTAGTGGAGGGCTCCGGAAATCTCAAACAACTGTGGTTCTTTAACCTGCACTGACACTGCACAGTACGCGGGACTCAACATTTCGTCTCCATTGAAATGCAGACACGTATAGGTATGTGGAAAGTCTAACGCCTCACAGTAACTCTATCAACTGCGCTTTTCGAGAAACTGGAAAACGCTATTGCTTACTTCAGAATTGTGCTGCTGAAGGCTACTTTCCAAGTCCCCACTTTTTTCAAGTGTGCATGTAGTCACAATTCGCTCATGGCACAACGTATATCACCCAATGGAATTTATCTTCGGGTAACTTGTCTTTAACATTGACGAGAAATTGCGGCGGTTTCTCGTTTGGAATATGTGCCACTTGGGCGTTGTAGAAGCCCGGAACACAGCTCAGAGCTTCACTCATGCAAGGAATTTATGGCATTCCCGCGCCCCTTTCACCAGAAGCAGCGCTGGGTAGTAGCTGATGTGCCATTTCTCGTTGAAGAGAGTTTACGAAGGAATTGGGATAGCCACAGGTTGACTATTCCCGCTGAATCAAGCGCACGTCGGCTGCGTAGTCATATTAGCTTGTGCAGAACCGGGAGTGTAGAACGAACAACGTCGGTTTTACGCTGTCGGTTACACAAAGTGCAGGGCTTCAAAAATTTTGTTACCGTGCACTGGCATGGAAAGTAGGCGGGCCACAACATTTCACCTCCATCGAAATGCAACCACCGCCGCCTCCGGGATCTAACCCCGTGACTATTCCTAAACCTAGATGCAGGACTAGAAGTGGCGTGAAAGTAATCGCACAAAAGAGAAAGGTATTGTTCACAGCACATCCGCTCACAATAAAAATGCGATGCCAGCTGCGTTCACTCTTCCTGGACACTGTAGCTTCATTTCTTAAGAGCAATTTTGTGAATCTTTAGAAGCACTTACACGACTGAAAAAGTTTGCGGGAGAAATGTTGTGCCACTGACTTTGGTATGTGGTTATGTTTTGCTCGAACGTGAGAAGCGCACATACTTTACGATCTCTTGAAAACAGCTTTCCAAGAAACATCCTGATGCAAAATATTCATAAGTGCGCGTATGTCGACAGAACGCTACGGCACAGGCTGTTATGACGCAAGTTACCACTTGTAGCGCTCAGTTTGTAAGTCGGGGAAAGGTTATAACGACAGCGCTCTCTTTATCTGCTTGAAAACAGAAGTGAAGAGTTGTGTTTTCACAGTAACTGACGCTATCGGCCGGCGCGAAAAACGCCTCGACATAGATGTGCGGGATAGAACTCACAGAGCCAGGCTGTTCGGACAACTTGTGCAAGATTACAGCCAATATCATCGCGGAATGCAGGGCCGACATTTCCGTCGAAGAGAAGCGAACGAAGTTGCGCAATGGATGCTGCAACATGCGATGCGGAATGTGTAACCTTGTCGCCCAATTTCACTTTTCAGCCCGCATCCTCGCGCGTAGAAAGCCGCCACCTATAGCCGCCACCTACCGTTTAACTGCGAATTCTGACACGTCTCTGCAATGACTACTACACCCAACCGGTTCTACTGCGCGGCCTCAACGAATGACAGAGGAGCCGCCAAGCCTATGGTTGTCAATACTAGCGGCATTTGGGTGAAGTGCGGACACCGATTACCCTTGCCTCGTATCCCGAGAGGCAGCCGCATTCCACGTTCGTTCATCGGTGTCAACGCTGCAAACGGTTTCGAGTGTCCCAACGACCACCTGTACCATCATTTTGGAGTCAACCGAGTGGAGACTTGAAAACACAGTGACGGAAACGCACACAATTGAGGTTCATGTGACCAAGCTGTTTTCCACGGATGGGCTTCTTCAATGCTTCGACAGTACACGAATAAAACTTTTCCTCGCAACAGAGTATTGGACGAGTGTCTTGGCTCATACTGGACATGGTGGATTAGCTGGCTGTCTAGTACGATAATGGAGAAGTACATCTTGGTGCAAAACTAGGGGCTAGATGAACTTTCGTACAGCGGCAGCAGCGTAACACCCACTGCCTCCTTCGTCGCTTACTGTCCGCCGGAGCGTGTTGAAAATAAAAACGTGGGGCACGAGCTTGCGGGAAGCACCTTAGAGGAAGAAGCAAGGAAAACCGAACGCGGCCTTGGGTGACTAAATACGTGTTCATCTGTAGCCACGCCCCGCCGCGGTGATCTAGTTGTTATGACACTCGGATAAATACCCAAAGGCCGCGGGATCGAATCCCGGCCGTGGTGGCTGCATTTCGATGGAGACGAAATGCTGAGGCCCGTGTGCTGTGAGCTGTTACTGCAGTTTAAAAAAACCCAAGGTGGTCGAAATTCCTGCGGCCCTCCACTACGGCGTCTCTCATAATCATGTCGTGGTTTTTCGGCATAAAACCCCATGAATGAATGATCTGCAGCCACGTGTCTTCGATTTCTATAGATGGCCTGAACTCGCGTTTACTGTACCTGCGTCAGTGGCTTAAGAAGATGGACCTTTTTAGTGTTCTGAGGCGAATAAAAAATTTTACGACACATTTGAACGACGAAAAAAACCCTGACACATCTTCTCCTCTTCCTTATGCACAAGAACAGCTGCGCAACTGCACTTGTATGTCATTATCACACATTTCATTTCAAGAATGGCAGAACGAACGAAAATCTAACTACTTCGGCAACCTCTCCTGCTCAATGCCCTCTTCTCAGGCCTTCCATGAAGCTGGTAAAACTGCGACAACAGCTTTGTACATATCGCCTTTTTTTCTTCTACTTGTATGATATCTACTAGTACTAGTTCAAATTAGCTTCACTGCGCGAGCAAATGCAAAATAATGAAAAATATTCTTTTGGAGCTTACGAACCAGCTTCGTCGTTTGCGCGGGTTTGGAGAGCTTTTGAAGTTTTCAACCGTTTATACTCTGTATGCCACTGCATGATAAAGGAGAATAAATAAAGCGCGATGTATATATATAGCGAGTAAAATGACGTAAAACATGAATGATACTATTTATTAAATTATTAAAATGCAATGTAAATGCATAACTCTACGCAAATACCGAGAATAATATATTCAACACAACATACAAAGACGCGTCGTCCCCATTCCCTCCTAAAAACGCTCCGTAGTCCCAACCTTCACTACTTATTATAATTGAGAGTTGAGTGTTATCTGTAAGTTCGTCTTACAATAAGCATCATCACCGTCACCATAGCAGACTTGCGCGAGAGCGCGCGAGACACTAGACGACGAAGAAGAAGCGTCTTGTCGTTCGAAGCGGCTGCGTTTTCGACAAACTCCGTCATTTTTTCGAAAATCTCGACTCTGCTTGTACAACCAAGGAACATCGAACGGCAGAAAAGCTTGTTTCGCGATCTCTCCTTTGATTCGGTAAGCCAACAGCGAGTTTCTTTACTTTTAGGGGCGAAGCTCCTCTTAGTCTACCCTTGTCACGCGTCAGTCGTCAGGCGTAACCCGCGTGCCTCCCGGCAAGCGCTCGCCCTCGGCGCGTGCCTCTCTCTCTCTCCCGGCGCGTGCCTCCCGGCGCGTGCCTCTGCTGTCTTGTGAGAGAGAGAGAGAGAGAGAGAGACAGAGAGAGAGTGAAAGGCGCGCGTTGGCTATGGAAACGCTCTTTCTTAGAGGAACGCTGTACCAGCTCGCAAAAAAGGAGAACGCGCCCTACCCGCGAGAGACAACGTTGGCGCAGGCAGCGTCTCCTAGCGAGTTTCTTGAATGAGAAATATCGACTGCTCGCGTTGGAGAAGCGTTCACCGGCAACCCATATATATATATATATATATATATATATATATATATATATATGCACTGGATCTCGACTTGCAATGAAGTGCCGGCGGGAGATTTCACTTGTGCATAGTTGAACCATGAGGATTCGTAGCGTGCGCGTTAACTAAATTAATCCGGAACTCGGCATGAACCTCCCGAGCTTCGCCAACTCATCATCATTCACTCCGTGGATATGCTGTAATTTTTTTATGCTACAATTTGCTGTCATTGCAACCTGAAAAGATATTTGGACGAGATCGTACTAGCGTCGGAGCCGCAGATTCTCAGCCTCATATAAGGATGACATACAGGAGCTGATGGAAACGCGAAAGATTACTTCTTCGTGCGGATCATCGCATGATTTACTTAAGGGGCGTATGTGTGACTGACGTTTCAGTCAACTTCATGCAAATACTTTTCGAACGCTATGCTGTGTTGTTTGAGCAGAGTAGCTGTTTAAGTTAGTGGTCATACGTTGGGAGCGACGTTCCCAGCCAACAACGCAGCTTTCCCGAAGAAGGGGAAAGCGCACCAGCTATTTCTCTTGACTCTTTACACACACTGCTACATGACTGTCATTATACGAAGGGCAATATATAAGGATATCAAGTAAGGGAGAAAAATAAAGATGGGTGGAGAGTTCGAAGCCTGAAAAGAACGAGAAAGGAGGGTAACAAATGAAGACACAAATGAGCGAATGCCTTCGGTTGGCAGATGGGAAAAGCAGACCTGCACTTTCCTTCCCTTAACCCACCACCCACAAACTTCCCCTGAGCCCGCTGGGACATTACACAAGGAGGGATAGAAAACGCACATTATGATAGCGATGAGGATAATGATTGTGCTACACAACACTGATTGATTTGATTGATTTGTGGGGTTTAACGTCCCAAAACCAGCTCTGATTATGAGAGACGCCGTAGTGGAGGGCTCCGGAAATTTCGACCACCTGGGGTTCTTTAGCGTGCACTGACATCGCACAGCACACGGGCCTCAACATTTCGCCTCCATCGAAATGCAGCCGCCGCGGCCTGGATTCGATCCCGCGACCCTCGGATCAGCAGCCGAGTACCATAGCCACTAGACCAGCACAAACACTGATACTGAACTTGAGACACGTGCTCCACCTCCCCCGTTGACTCAGATTACACAGTCGTATAACCGATTTTACTGTTTGTTGGCTTTTGCCGAGAAACCACTCCTTTTTTTTTGTAACTGGATGAGTTGAGCGCGCTCTATCTGACCTCTGATGCTTTCGAGTACAACTGCGGTCTTCTTAATGCCATTCTGGAGATCGAGATATGTATGTTTAAGATCGTTACCTTTCAGACATTATTTAAGAATTCGCAAGGAAAGCTATGCGATATAACAAAATGTAAACGAAATTGCTACTGTGATTTTAGGTAGCTTAGTTTTTCCAAAGATTGTTAGGAAAGCTGGGTTCGCAAGGGGACACCAAACAGTGTCACGTCGGCTGCATTCTCGTGAAGCACGTGAGTTAATTTATGCTTTTTCGAATTAGGTTGTATACCCTGCAGTTCTTAAATATACCCCAGTACATGTATGTCTTATTTTACGGTCTTAGAACTTCAATCTGTGCCAACTCAACCTTACTGGATATATACGTATGTTCTTACAGGAAGACGAAGGAAACCAAGGGAGCCACGGGCAGGCGAGCCGGGGTGCGCTTACTCCGTGCTCCGAGATGCGGGATAGCCAAAGTAAGAATTTGGCTTAGCATACATCTTTTGTAACATGGTTTCGTGTGTATTTACGGCCCGGGGATATCTCTGAAGGCCGCGTAAAATTGATGCGCCTGCCCGAGCAGAACACAAGCGCCCAGTCGAAGTAATTTGCAGAAATATTGGACAAACATGAGATTTTATGCAAAAGGTAGCAAGCAAACATTATTTTTATGCTTGTAGAGAAGATAAAAGTGGGCACAAACTGATGTGCTGTTCCTGTTCTACATAATTAGGGTAAATAATGAATAGAACAGGTAACACAACAACCTGAGGAGCTTTCACCTTGGGTCATAAGCCCTGTATTGTTTGATGAAAAGGCCTACAAGTGTTTTGTAATGCCTATTCCTAACGTTATGGCGGAGCGCATTAAGTACAAGACTACAAATGCCGGAAACACAAGACACGCTCCATCAGCCCCTTTGCTGCGTTGCTTCAGTGCCCCAAGTTTGCGCCGCTATGTCATAATGTTCATGAACCAGCTAGCCCAGTTAAGACCTTCAACCTATTCCTCACCGGGACTCCATGATTAGAAGCATTTGGAACCGCAAAGTCAAAGCATCCGCTACTTAGGGTCTTATATGCCACAACAACACAGCGTAGCGTAACATCCCTACGGACGGCAGCTACATTTTTCCGTTCACATGAATTCATTTCCATTTATGTCATAACTGCTGCACGACACCTAAAAATTAGGAATTAGCCATTAGCCGCGTCATTAGCCTTTTTGCCTGTTGGATATATTAGGGTGTGCCTAACGGAGGGACGAGCCGGTGAACTACTCCCATTTAGTGATATTCAACGGTTGCTTATGGGAGATAAGAGAGAAGAACATGAGAGTAAAATTATTTTGATATTCCATCGTCGTCGGCGTTAGTACTATACTACTGGACAGTTATGTTAAGTCAAAGATAAAAAATCATGCAGCCCACGCGACATCCTAAAATCGGGAGGAATCATGACATAAAATAACGTAAACTCTATAAACGAGTTTAATGCACCGAACAGACAGTACACTTTTATGGAATAGATGTCCAAAGCGTCCTCCCGCATCGAATAGAACATGGCTGGTTGTCGATATTTTTCACCACAGACACTAGTATTTGCAGTCTATGACGACTTCATTTGCGTACGCTATTTTGAATGCACTGTTATTAAAAGACTTGCTGCTAACTTTCTTGGAATATGGGAGCCTTCGAGCAATAAGGAATAGCTATCGAATGAAAGGCGCAGGTGGACCACCCTCTACTACACCTTACTTCTGCGGTAGCTCAGCTTTGCAAAACGCTAGCCCCTTCTGCGTGCTCACTGAGTCATATATCAGCACGGCACAAAAGAAACCGTGCCAAAGGAGACAATGGCGTTTCTTTTTGTGTTACTAGGGGGACATTTGATTTGGCTCTTATGTAAGTGCCCGTCGTTTCCATCCGAGCTGTCGTCGGTAGTGATGAAATTGCGATTTCACTGAAAACGAAATAGAAACACGTGAGAATAAGCGTTCGATGTTCATAATAGCTGAACATTTACGCATCAGAAGGATGATGAAGTTTCACGTGTCACAACGAGGCCCGCCGTAAAGGAAAACACGGCAGATATGAACCACCCGGATTTTTTACCGTGCAAGAAAACGCACCACAGGAGGCTTTCTAGCACTTTGGCCTCTATAGAATATGTGACTGCTGCGACTTCGATAGACCCTGTGTACTTTGAGAGAGTAAGCGGTCATCATAACCACTGTATCACTCCAGCCGCCGCGTATAACGCTTCTGGTATCCCGGAACCGATTTCAACGTTTCCCCTTGTTATCGAGTAGTTTAGCACCCATGTAGCAGGAGGCAGCTTTCTTGTCACACTGAGCTCGAATGAACATACTGCACCATAGAATATCAACATTGGTTGATGGCGGCAAGTTTCTCCTTTGCGAATGCATCCACCACTTAAATTGATGCGTATCACAGCTCCAGGTGATGAGGATCTGTATCGAATGAAAAGCAACTCTCCACAATAATTGTTACTAAGTAAGCCATGCTCTTCGCAACATATAGATAATTAAATGAGTAGCATGCCAATAATTTGATGCCGCCAAACGAATGTGGATGATTGCGCATCTGAGCAAGGCTTTATACGCAGCAAATAAGTGGCTTAAACAAAAAAAGGACGTCACGTTTCCATGTATAGTAAGGCACACGTATTTCACATGATCTCTATAAGACAATACGACATATTTAAGACGCGGCTGTGGCGAAAAAGCGAACTTTCATTCAGCGTTACCGTCACTGTTTGATTTGCGTGAATAGAACATTGGCTCGCATAAAGACCACGTAAGAAAAGAAGCATTTTGCTTGCTTTGTTGGGTATGCGGCGTAAGTTGGAATACGTTGAAACCCGCCAATTCTGAAAAATAAGAGGAATCGGCACTTTCAGTTTCGGCACTTTCACGCACTGTTCTTAGCCGCGTGACGTAGTCGCATTCAAAATAATTCATTCTCTTTGCGATTACCATCGACTTCACACACTCCTAGGTGACGTCAGGGCAGGAAATTAAAAAAAAGGGTCATGTTTTCGGATTCGGATAAATATTCTGCGGACAGTACCAACACACTGCAGTGTTGTCACAAAAAGAAATAAAAGAAAAAAAAAATGGCCGCGTATCTGCATGTTTCGCTGGAAATGTCGTCGAAAGACAATTGTCTACTGCCGGCCGTACTACGCTGCGTGAGATATGGACGCCATTTGGCAGCGCCGTTGGCAAACATGAGGTTGTGCAGAAACCCTGGACAACTGCCAGGTGACAGCACGAAAACATCGGCAGAGGCCCTTTTCGCGCATAGCGTCGCATTTTTAGCGCAGCCTCACAAACAATACGGTCTTTAGAATTACGTATCTACGTATTTTCTAGGCACACACCACCTAATAAAAACGTGTTGATGTTGTGCCTCAGATATGCGCAATATTTGCTTTTTGATCGACAATGTTCACAAGTGTGGATGCAGCTACCAGTTCAAGATGGCTTGGCGTTAGGCAGGTGCTTAAACTTTGGCCGGGTGGCTGAATCGTGTGGCGGACCCGACAAACAGAAAGACAGACCAAAATTTCTGCGTTTAAGTATACCAAGAGAGACTATCGTCTTTAAAAAAAAAATCCATGCATCTCCACGAAGTGAAACATCACGAGTGGGCGAAGCACTAGGGATTGTTCGGTGTTACCGTAAATTACCCATGGCATGGCCCACTCATGCATGTAAATGAATGAAAACGCGTGTGTATGCTTACACATGCGCTGTCATTTGTGCTCCTGGTCGCCATCCCTCCCTGCACCACATATGCTGATAATGCGGTTGGTACTGCACACGACTGCTTCGAATGATGTCAGCGGGCTCTTTCAAAAGCAGCTGTAACCTAATCGTTACCAGGAACGCATGGGAAGGCGTTCCCATTGTTCACAGGCGCCTTGTCATCCATCATGCGGTTTTGATGCCTAGTTTGTGGTTTTCTTTCTGCGTTTTCGGGTTTTCTTTCTTTTCGGGCGCAATAGTGGCACAAGGTTTCTTAGTATGATCTTGTAAGTGTTGCAGGCTGCGAAAATATTTATGTTATTTCAGCCCAGAATACTACTTTCGGCAGCTAACACATAAGCTTTCACCGAAAGGTTTGAAAGATAAAAACAAGCCCTCGTTTGTGCAGAATTATTATTATTGATTACTGAGCTCTGTGCTGTATGCCTGATTTCAAAGAAAGATACTTCATATGCCTTGATTTCATATTTAGGCCACTAAATTTTTCGACCAAGGAGACGTATACAGCTTCACCGTGTACGTCTCCTTGGTCGAAAAATTTAGCAGCACAGGTCATTTCCCGGCGCGGAAAATGCTACAGTCCTTTCAAGCTACGCAAACAGATCGCGATATATGCTAAATTCGATGTAAAACATGGGTACATTGATATGCTGGTTTATATATAGCTGATGAGTTAATAAGAGGCGGCAGTTACGTTTTTAATTACAAACGTATGGCAATGTCAGAAGTATAACGATATACTCCCTTTTGAATGGCTACAATGCCTGCCGCGGAAGAGGATATGCTCTAAACATGCTATGGGAGCTGCTTCAATACCATAGACGTTAGCTTGAAATTGAGCACAGGAAGCAAGTATAGTGAATGTTCCCATACATGCTACTATACATGTACACAGGGAAGCGAGTACAATAACAAAATCACAGTGTCATCTAACACACATCATCGACTTCATCTATAACTGAAACCTGACTCACTTTTTGGACGAGACGTTATGCGAAGTGGCGATGTTTTCCTCTGGTAGAGCTTTGCAAACGATGTCCAAATACTTGCAGCGCTGTTGCATGGTACAGCACAGCAGTGGTTACTCCATAGTGAGGATGAGTGAGTGGTTTCGTCTTTAGAATGACGGCACGGACCCCAGAATAGTTTTGAAGGAAGTAGCCTGTAAATGGAGCGTATGTGATGAAAGAAACCTTATTGGTTTGGCATATGTGGATAGACTTGCTTCATAAATAAATATTGAAAAGATGGCGAGCTCTAAAACGGCATATATCTGTGGTTTCGAAGGCGACGCATAGGTTTTATTATTATTTTTTTTTTTGTGATTACAGATGTGGGGGGAGCACCTGCGATAGAGACATCATCGACTACGGACACGTCAGGTGAGTGCAGTTCAGGTACAAAAAGTGGACTGGTGTCGATCATACTGCACGTTCACTAAGCACGCAAACACGGAATCATATCAGGCACCATGTTAGTTTATATGAATCACTACTTATGCAAATGCACTAGCCGCATTGGTGCTACTCATTCGAAACATAACACATGTAGATAGAAGAGACCAAATGGCTATCGTGACATCAAATTGCATTATTTTCAATAATTACATGAAAGTATTTTAACGTTCTGTGGACTGGCCAGAACTGATCATCTGGTGACACTCATGAGCAACCTAAATGAAACATTTTTCGCCGTAAGTGGTTCCGTAGGGCAGAATGTAAATCGTTCTAGTGTCATTGGTGATCCATGTCGCAGTAAACATAGAAGTAGCACGAGATTCTGAAATATAAAGCATATCTGATATACATTTAACGCATACCGGCAAAACGAAGAAGAGTGTCCCACGTTGCCATTAAAAGCATGCCTGCTTAACCCTGCCGTAGAGCATTTGCTAGGCTGAAATCTCTCCAAAACCTTTACTGTCACAAATTTAACATAATTTTAGGCACACGCTTAGCCCTTGAAGGCTACGTCGCGGGCCCTTTACCAATAAACGTGATGCATTGCCACGAAAACAATTTTTAGGAGAGTTTTGTCATGCAACAATGTACCTTTTCTATGAACCCCTCTTTCTTTTCCATCAATCTTCTTTTCTCTCATGTGTTACAGCGTATAAATGTAATTCAGAAAGACCCAATTTGTGTAAATATTTCTGTAAGCAGTGTCGCTTACTTTCCAGGGACGTCAAGTAAGACATCCGTAAGCATTGTCAACTTCCATTATGTTTTAATACCTGATAATTTGCTGCTACTATCATTCACATGCTATACAGTGTGTGAAACAGAGCTTTTAATAGACAGATCAGTGAGGGCAGAGAACAATGTTACAAGGGCGCTTCGGTAAAAAAGTAAGAGCGTTCTCGCGGAAATTATCAATGGTCAAAAAGCACCGTGTTCCATGATTAACGGTGCTACATGGCGACGGTGCGTTTCATAGACCTGCGTCACCAGAAGTCGGCGATGCTGCGCGCTGCTCGCTGACACCCAGGATACCACAGCACATGAGAATGAATGGCTGAATAACGCCTCGACCGATAGGCGTATATGCCCTCTCTGGTAGTGTGGAGGACGCTAAGAACAAGAGACAATCGCGACAAATTAGTGATAAACTACGCGCATTAATTACTAGCCGCCTGAGTCACGGCGTGCCGACACCGATGAAGTAGGAAAGCCGCACACTTAAGTTTCGACGGTCGCTACACGTAGAAGTTCTACTTGCGCATTTTCGAATGAGGGCTCATTGACGTCCTTTTGACGAAACGCAGCAACAACATGATTTTGAAAAAGAGAATGACTTTGGCACACTGAGCTGATACTGCACAGGAATACAGTTCCGAAATCCGCGACGCCAATCAGCTCTAATGAGACAGGTGCATTTTGCGATTTCTTTACACGCTAATAAAGAAAAAATCCGTTAGCTCCATGGAGGCGAATATGGACCGTTGCAAAAATTTTAACATCAAGGATCACCAGAGTGGAAATGACATAGCCTTTCTGAATCGATGACGCCATTCTTATACCACATGAGTTATTAGGTGGGTCGACCATAATAATTTACGGAAGCATGAAAGCCAAGTAGCCAGGGGTGGGTGGGGAGGGGGCGAGTGCTTTTTTAATGCTAGAGCAATGCCATACTTTTTGGTCTCATACACTGCGTGTTTCAGAGAAAAGTTGTGTACAGCATAAACGTACTTCTTGGACGCAGGTGCATACGGAAACAGTGGTGCCTGATTATTGCGCCAAGGGGTGCTTTATACAATCCCTCATAAGTGAATCCTGTCATCCCGAGGCAATGCATAAGCGACAATCTTGCGAATGGAGGGGTGGGAGATGGGTTGGGTACTCGGTACAGGTGAACGCTTTGAATGTACACATCAGCGGCACGTCGACACTGCACAGACGCATTCGGCAGTTGCGCACAAGCGAAAGTTCGCAAACGCCTCACATGTATCGGCATGCACTGTATTGAACACACTGGCGCTCTACGTAAAACTTCCATGAAGCAGGAGCGTCCGCAAAGGGTGAAACCTTGAAAGCGAAACTGAACTGTTTGTCACCGGATCATTTTATGAACGCACACTTCGCTGTCCGAAACGCACATCATTTGCTTGTCGATGGTTGTCTTTCCTTTCCTGGAGTAGAGCGCATCGCAACAATACTATAATATAGGTCACACAAGATAAATGATGCTTACTACTAATTACTACTTACTAATTCCAACATTACCCGCTTTTCCTCAAATAACAACTGTGGAATTCTTTGCCATACAACATTAAATGTGCTTTTTCTGTGTCATCATTCAAACATCAGCTTTGCATATTCATTTTTAATAACACCACTTATTGAATGTTCTTAAATTACAAATTTATTCTGTTCTTTTTGTTGTATTTGAGTGGTGTTTGCTTTGTATTTTGTTAGATTTTCACACCCTTACTGTTTTATTTTCCATTATATTACTGTTTGCCTACATGTTTGATTCGCTGTGTTTATTTTCTTCTTTTATTTCTTACTTTATACTCTAAATATTTCCTGTTTGCTGCTAAGTAATGTTCATTTCTCTACCATTTTAATAATGTCCCCTTACAGTGTTTACACTATGGGACCTTTTTCTGTATAATAATTGTCTATTTCTGTATATGTCTGTATATATATGCATCAACTTTGAGTAAACTTCAAACTTCAAAAAACTTCACATGATGGTCACACAAGACAAAAGGTGCTGATTACATAGGCTGCTGATGCCAACCGTGTAAGGTTTGGCTTCAAGCTGCCATTGCGATCGAGGAAATGCGACGCGCCATGCAGATTTCTAAGACCAGTTCGTCTAGTACGGGCCCAAGCGCCGCATTGCAGAGCAGTTCAGCCGCCAGCAGCAAGACGGCAGTATCTCCGGGCGAGCCGTCAGGAACAGAAACTTCAACAGTGATCAGATTGACCCGCCGCATTCTGTCTGAAGCCGAGCTTCCACAAGCCAGTGCGTCGGCAGTGGCAACCACAATGTAAGTTTGAAGTTGGATGTTGCTTACAGGCCTGCCTTTAATATACAGGAGTGCGAGAGGTACTGGAATTGACTTACGTGGTCTGGTATTTTAAGCCAAGAGTTGTGTCATCCCTGAACTGTGTGCACCAAGGTGAAAAGCAGCTTAATTTCTGTGGGAACTCTGCTTGCGTCAAAGAAAGGAAAAGTTTCTTTACGCTTTGGCCTGGTGGCTTGAAGACGTCATAGTAGGTCGCCGGTTGCACTGAGAATTTCCTAAAGCAGCAAGGAGCCATGGTTTTATTAGCACAACGAGATTGACCGTTTTATAATGAAATGAGAAGAACATAATATGAAACACAAAGACGTGCAGATTTAAGGCTAGGCGTTTCGCACTTGACAGTGTTATTCCATTTTTCATAATAAATACAGTACGCGTGCAAGCGGCGCGCCTTCCTCTACCCTCTCTCATTTTCGTCGGGTTACTTTCAATTTGTCACGGAGCCGCGTCATTTACGGACCTACGGAGAACGCAGTTAAGCGTTCCTGAAGTGCACCCATGGAATGTAGAATTCTGATTGCTTTTACTTTCCTGTGGAATTACTTCAAGTGATTACAGTCTATACAGATGCTTGACGTCAGAGATTTAATTCTACTACCGATAGGAAGGAGTGACATGTCTATGTTTGTAATTGTACCTTTATTGTTTCCCACAAAAACTTTCTTCAGTGTTCCCGTGGAAGGGAGAGGCATAGTGTGGCTCTTGGTACTCTTCGCTTGTTTCCTGGTGGTAATATTGGTGGCGGGCGCCCTCTTCTTGTACGTTCTCCTGTGTAAGTAAATGTGCTCCCGGTCCAGATAACGCCATTGGTTAATGTTGTGCGGCTCTCTATCTTTTAGTGACTTGTGGAAACATAATATGCTGCGTGATCTAAAGAGTGCTGATGTTTTGCATTCCGCAAGGTTAGCGCTATTTATAGGCTCATATAAGTCGCAACGATCATTGTACAGAAATATGTGATGCCAAACGAATGGGTTTCACTGACACTACTGCGAAACGTGTGCGGATCTTCGTGCTGTAATAGGTATAGAAAGACAACCAATCCACCAACTGAAACCATTGGAAGTCACGTCAAAATGCACTAAAGCAACCGAACCAACCTAACTTTGAACCAAAGTAAACCAATCCCGATGAAGCAAATAGCCAACGATATCCCTAAGTGATGTTTAGCTTAGTAGGGTCACCCAAGTAGCCTGAGCCATTTTCTCGTTGTTAGAAATTTCAATTTATTTGACATTGTTAATGATGTACCGACCCACAACTGCTACACTGCGTTGCTTACGTAAAGGTGAAAGAGTTAGGAATTGTACCACTCGGTTACGTACATTTGCTTCAGCTGCGATCGTTTAATTCTTGTTGCCAACATCTGCCTTAACGAGCGCTGCATCACGGGGGTTAGTACGAATAATTAGGCTATTTCTCAGCTCCCTTTAGGTAGTAGTCACCTCTTGTGCACAAGCAGGACTTGTGTATCAGGGCTGATTGATCAGCATTTTACGAACACCGAGAACTACATGGCAGACGAGTACATAGGAGAATACAAGAAAAGTTAGATGACGCCGTCATCTCTCTCTCCATTTCTCTCTCATGCACACACAAAGAGAGAGAAATGAGAGACAGACAGACTTATCTTGTGTTTTTGACTGGCAATGGCTGTCCAATAACGCAGAAACATGACGTTGGAGTCAGCTCTTAACTCTCGTAAATGTTTCGACACGCCGAAGTATCTTCGAACCACATTTAGCATTGTGATTTTACGGTCATTTATATTTGCTTCTAAACAACAATGGTATGAATGCTTTGTTGAATAGCACCTATTGTTTAATCTTTCCTAAGTATTCACTATGTATCTGCAAGATACTGGAATTTCCAGTACCAGCAATTTCGAGTGGAAAGAGAGATGGTGATTGTGAAAAAATTATGTTTGAGTGAGTTAAAAGGGAACAAGCAGAGAGTCCATAATTATTTATTCAGGCATTCCTTATGTGGTCAATTCATTTTATTTCTAATTCAGCAGCGTGGAATATTGTAATCCGAGACAGTTTCATTCGGACACTTCTTCGCTACGGATGCCTCTCATGGTGATCTAAGGGTCAGGAAAACTGGGCTTAAATGAGAACAAGAAGTAACGAATGAATAAATGTGCATTTATAAAAACTTAAATATTGAAGGCATAGACACTTCGTATATGGCTAGCTATAATGTACTAAAGAAAAAGAGGAAAAGAAAGGGGAAGATTACTATCAGCTAGTCGCTACCAGAGATACGAACCAACTAGTGAATCACGGCACTCAGTGAATAATGATTAGTGATTAGCTGGATAATGCTCGTTATATGATCATGTTAATCTTCTGGACCCATATAGCTCAGTTCAGTTCAATGCCTTTATTCCTTGAGGAATGAAGCGGGCGGCGAGGACTAAGGCTTGATAGCCTGACAAAGTTCCCCGCCCCGCATACACTTCTGACAACGTTTAGCATTCAGACTGAAGCGGCACTCAAACAAAGAAAAACACTCTTAACTAAAGATATGATATATGCGCTTACAAAATATATACATATTTATACGACGTTCACAACTACATCACCAAATATCCTATGAATAACATAAATATCCGATATATAGATGCTTCTCTACCTTTGTCGATGTTCCTATGGCTTGATCCTCGGTCTGAAGGTTTATTGAACAACCATGTTAGTTTTCCATAGAAGTGTCTACGAGATTGGTGGATAAAGTATCGCGTTTCATTTGAGTCAAGCATTACTCGGTCGTGTTTGTCCCCGCAAAATGTCGTGATCAAGAGGTAGTGGGAAAAAACACAAAGCGAGATATCGCGTGATTATTTGTACCACGCAGCTGGTGAACCGGGACCCTCTACGAAAGTTCGAACGCACCGCACGGTGAGAACCATGAGGACAACCATCCTTTCGAAGTCGACGAAATCCCGCACAGGTGCTCCACCTTCTAGAGCTCCGCCGGTTCAACAATACCCAGGCCTCCAATTACTCACCCTACGACAAGAGTACCCAACGCAACGGAGCAGAACCCGGCTGAAGACACTTCCTCGACTTACGACTATCCGTCTTCGACCGCCGATCTCACGACCTCGGATGCTCCTTTGACCTCAGACCTTAGTACGACAGCTACAAGTGCTACGCCGCCCTCAGTCGGAATGCCTCCAAGTAAGTCCTATTCCGCGCGAATCCTTACCGTTTATTTCTTTCTGTTAGCACATAAAACTAGCCTCAGGAAGAAACGCAAGTGCACATTAATCTTCAGACTGCAAGGTCAAATAGATTCAAAATGTCAGCAGGAGCTTTTTGAGAGAACACAAAAGAAACATAACTGAAACAGCAAGAACGCGCACCGGGAGCTAAATGTATGCCCAGGGAATAGTTTTCAGCAACGCGATGGCCGGGCGCGGAGAAAAGAAAACAAGAAAAGATGTAGAAAGTAGCATGTTAGGCAACCGAAGGATTGGAAAAAAAAATTCAGACTTGCATGACTAGGTTAGATATCGCGCTGTATCCACATTGCATAGATTGACTAGAAAGCGCTGTAGTTAATTATTCACAACTGTTTCCGTAAAAGGAA
>CM023490.1:42761069-42812514 GCA_013339685.2 Hyalomma asiaticum
GTGGCCATAATTTTCTCGAAAGGAAGCGTGTCCAACACACAACTGTAACAGAAAAGGTAAGGATGCAGGTGTGGAAGCACACTCCAACATTTTGGAGCAGGTCTGGGAGCAGAAAAATGACCGTCTTGGAGCAGTTTTGGAGCTGCAAATATGCTCTTTTGGAGCAGGAAATTTGTAGTTTTGTAGCAGGGAAAGCGAGTTTGGAGCACATAGCCATTCTAAGAACATTATACTATCAAACATTTTATTTCAGCACAGAGAAATTGTTTGCTAATTCAAATGTTTTTAGGGTTGTGAACTGCTTGAAACCTTCAAATCACACCACAAATTAACAAAACTGATCGCTCGCACAATTCATAGTTGCAGAATTTCGTCGGTGGGAAAGGTCCTCTGCAAGACCACACAAGTTCATAAAATATGGTTGCTGTGACTTGTTCTTAGGTCCCTGCAAGCACACCCGTGGTTCATTGCATCGAACCCTCGATAACTAAGGCGTACTTGGCTGCACATTGTGTTCACATGGCCCTCAGCGTGCCGAGTGCAGAGCGCTACGACTGTGAGTTGCATTACGTGTGCTATGACCATATGAAAATGAAGTGCTGAAACTCCCTGCTGGTATGGTCATCTGCGACCGGCAGGAAAGCAAGAATGCTTCGTGCCTTTTGATGCCTTTACATCGTCTGAGCTGCCTCGGTGTTGGCTGCGCTATTTTGGAGCTGCGTAGTTGCTATCAGTGATCGCGATGAAAGTGAGCCCGTTCTCGTCCTCAGCTGACAGCAATCTGTAGTTCCTAAGAGGACGAGCTCCGTGTACGCTCGCCACGTGCGTCCATTCATCATTGCTACGTCGTTTCCATCCGAGCTGTCGTCGGTAGTGATGAAATTGCGATTTCACTGAAAACGAAATAGAAACACGTGAGAATAAGCGTTCGATGTTCATAATAGCTGAACATTACGCATCAGAAGGATGATGAAGTTTCACGTGTCACAACGAGGCCCGCCGTAAAGGAAAACACGGCAGATATGAACCACCCGGATTTTTTACCGTGCAAGAAAACGCACCACAGGAGGCTTTCTAGCACTTTGGCCTCTAATATATGTTACTGCTGCGACTTCGATAGACCCTGTGTACTTGTAGAGAGTAAGCGGTCATCATAACCACTGTATCACTCCAGCCCGCCGCGTAGTAACGCTTCTGGTATCCCGGAACCGATTTCAACGTTTCCCCTTGTTATCGAGTAGTTTAGCACCCATGTAGCAGGAGGCATCTTTCTTGTCACACTGAGCTCGAATAACATACTGCCACCATAGAATATCAACATTGGTTTGATGGCGGCAAGTTTCTCCTTTGCGAATGCATCCACCACTTAAATTGTGCGTATCACACTCTCCAGGTGATGAGGATCTGTATCGAATGAAAAGCACTCCTCCACAATAATTGTTACTAGTAAGCCATGCTCTTCGCAACATATAGATAATTAAATGAGTAGCATGCAATAATTTGATGCCGCCAAACGAATGTGGATGATTGCGCATCTAGCAAGGCTGTTATACGCAGCAAGTAAGTGGCTTAAACAAAAAAAGGACGTCACGTTTCCATGTATAGGTAAGGCACACGTAGTCACATGATCTCTAAGACAATACGACATATTTAAGACGCGGCTGGTGCGAAAAAGCGAACTTCTTCGCGTTACCGTCAACTGTTTGATTTGCGTGAATAGAACATTGGCTCGCATAAAGACCACGAAGAAAAGAAGCATTTTGCTTGCTTTGTTGGGTATGCGGCGTAATTTGGAATACGTTGAAACCCGCCAATTCTGAAAATAAGAGGAATCGGCACTTTCAGTTTCGGCACTTTCACGCACTGTTCTTAGCCGCTGTGACGTAGTCGCATTCAAAATATTCATTCTCTTTGCGATTACCATCGACTTCACACACTCCTAGGTGACGTCAGGGCAGGAAATTAAAAAAAAGGGTCATGTTTCGGATTCGGATAAATATTCTGCGACAGTACCAACACACTGCAGTGTTGGTCACAAAAAGAAATAAAAGAAAAAAAAATGGCCGCGTATCTGCATGTTTCGCTGGAAATGTCGTCGAAAGACAATTGTCTACTGCCGGCCGTACTACGCTGCGTGAGATATGGACGCCATTTGGCAGCGCCGTTGGCAAACATGAGGTTGTGCAGAAACCCTGGACAACTGCCAGGTGACAGCACGAAAACATCGGCAGAGGCCCTTTTCGCGCATAGCGTCGCATTTTTAGCGCAGCCTCACAAACAATACGGTCTTTAGAATTACGTATCTACGTATTTTCTAGCACACACCACCTAATAAAAACGTGTTGATGTTGTGCCTCAGATATGCGCAATATTTGCTTTTTGATCGACAATGTTCACAAGTGTGGATGCAGCTACCAGTTCAAGATGGCTTGGCGTTAGGCAGGTGCTTAAACTTTGGCCGGGTGGCTGAATCGTGTGGCGGACCCGACAAACAGAAAGACAGACCAAAATTTCTGCGTTTAAGTATACCAAGAGAGACTATCGTCTTTAAAAAAAAAATCCATGCATCTCCACGAAGTGAAACTCACGAGGGGCGAAGCACTAGGGATTGTTCGGTGTTACCGTAATTACCCATGGCATGGCCCACTCATGCATGTAAATGAATGAAACGCGTGTGTATGCTTACACATGCGCTGTCATTTGTGCTCCTGGTCGCCATCCCTCCCTGCACCACATATGCTGATAATGCGGTTGGTACTGCACACGACTGCTTCGAATGATGTCAGCGGGCTCTTTCAAAAGCAGCTGTAACCTAATCGTTACCAGGAACGCATGGGAAGGCGTCCCATTGTTCACAGGCGCCTTGTCATCCATCATGCGGTTTTGATGCCTAGTTTGTGGTTTTCTTTCTGCGTTTTCGGGTTTTCTTTCTTTTCGGGCGCAATAGTGGCACAAGGTTCTTAGTATGATCTTGTAAGTGTTGCAGGCTGCGAAAATATTTATGTTATTTCAGCCCAGAATACTACTTTCGGCAGCTAACACATAAGCTTTCACCGAAAGGTTTGAAAGATAAAAACAAGCCCTCGTTTGTGCAGAATTATTATTATTGATTACTGAGCTCTGTGCTGTATGCCTGATTTCAAGAAAGATACTTCATATGCCTTGATTTCATATTTAGGCCACTAAATTTTTCGACCAAGGAGACGTATACAGCTTCACCGTGTACGTCTCCTTGGTCGAAAAATTTAGCAGCACAGGTCATTTCCCGGCGCGGGAAAATGCTACAGTCCTTTCAAGCTACGCAAACAGATCGCGATATATGCTAAATTCGATTGTAAAACATGGGTACATTGATATGCTGGTTTATATATAGCTGATGAGTTAATAAGAGGCGGCAGTTACGTTTTTAATTACAAACGTATGGCAATGTCAGAAGTATAACGATATACTCCCTTTTGAATGGCTACAATGCCTGCCGCGGAAGAGGATATGCTCTAAACATGCTATGCTCTAAATATGCTATGCTCTAAACATGCTATGGGAGCTGCTTCAATACCATAGACGTTAGCTTGAAATTGAGCACAGGAAGCAAGTATAGTGAATGTTCCCATACATGCTACTATACATGTACACAGGGAAGCGAGTACAATAACAAAATCACAGTGTCATCTAACACACATCATCGACTTCATCTATAACTGAAACCTGACTCACTTTTTGGACGAGACGTTATGCGAAGTGGCGATGTTTTCCTCTGGTAGAGCTTTGCAAACGATGTCCAAATACTTGCAGCGCTGTTGCATGGTACAGCACAGCAGTGGGTTACTCCATAGTGAGGATGAGTGAGTGGTTTCGTCTTTAGAATGACGGCACGGACCCCAGAATAGTTTTGAAGGAAGTAGCCTGTAAATGGAGCGTATGTGATGAAAGAAACCTTATTGGTTTGGCATATGTGGATAGACTTGCTTCATAAATAAATATTGAAAAGATGGCGAGCTCTAAAACGGCATATATCTGTGGTTTCGAAGGCGACGCATAGGTTTTATTATTATTTTTTTTTTTGTGATTACAGATGTGGGGGGAGCACCTGCGATAGAGACATCATCGACTACGGACACGTCAGGTGAGTGCAGTTCAGGTACAAAAAGTGGACTGGTGTCGATCATACTGCACGTTCACTAAGCACGCAAACACGGAATCATATCAGGCACCATGTTAGTTTATATGAATCACTACTTATGCAAATGCACTAGCCGCATTGGTGCTACTCATTCGAAACATAACACATGTAGATAGAAGAGACCAAATGGCTATCGTGACATCAAATTGCATTATTTTCAATAATTACATGAAAGTATTTTAACGTTCTGTGGACTGGCCAGAACTGATCATCTGGTGACACTCATGAGCAACCTAAATAAAACATTTTTCGCCGTAAGTGGTTCCGTAGGGCAGAATGTAAATCGTTCTAGTGTCATTGGTGATCCATGTCGCAGTAAACATAGAAGTAGCACGAGATTCTGAAATATAAGCATATCTGATATACATTTAACGCATACCGGCAAAACGAAGAAGAGTGTCCCACGTTGCCATTAAAAGCATGCCTGCTTAACCCTGCCGTAGAGCATTTGCTAGGCTGAAATCTCTCCAAAACCTTTACTGTCACAAATTTAACATAATTTTAGGCACACGCTTAGCCCTTGAAGGCTACGTCGCGGGCCCTTTACCAATAAACGTGATGCATTGCCACGAAAACAATTTTTAGGAGAGTTTGTCATGCAACAATGTACCTTTCTATGAACCCCTCTTTCTTTTCCATCAATCTTCTTTTCTCTCATGTGTTACAGCGTATAAATGTAATTCAGAAAGACCCAATTTGTGTAAATATTTCTGTAAGCAGTGTCGCTTACTTTCCAGGGACGTCAAGTAAGACATCCGTAAGCATTGTCAACTTCCATTATGTTTTATACCTGATAATTTGCTGCTACTATCATTCACATGCTATACAGTGTGTGAAACAGAGCTTTTAATAGACAGATCAGTGAGGGCAGAGAACAATGTTACAAGGGCGCTTCGGTAAAAAAGTAAGAGCGTTCTCGCGGAAATTATCAATGGTCAAAAAGCACCGTGTTCCATGATTAACGGTGCTACATGGCGACGGTGCGTTTCATAGACCTGCGTCACCAGAAGTCGGCGATGCTGCGCGCTGCTCGCTGACACCCAGGATACCACAGCACATGAGAATGAATGGCTGAATAACGCCTCGACCGATAGGCGTATATGCCCTCTCTGGTAGTGTGGAGGACGCTAAGAACAAGAGACAATCGCGACAATTAGTGATAAACTACGCGCATTAATTACTAGCCGCCTGAGTCACGGCGTGCCGACACCGATGAAGTAGGAAAGCCGCACACTTAAGTTTCGACGGTCGCTACACGTAGAAGTTCTACTTGCGCATTTTCGAATGAGGGCTCATTGACGTCCTTTTGACGAAACGCAGCAACAACATGATTTTGAAAAAGAGAATGACTTTGGCACACTGAGCTGATACTGCACAGGAATACAGTTCCGAAATCCGCGACGCCAATCAGCTCTAATGAGACAGGTGCATTTTGCGATTTCTTTACACGCTTATAAAGAAAAAAATCCGTAAGCTCCATGGAGGCGAATATGGACCGTTGCAAAAATTTTAACATCAATGATCACCAGAGTAGAAATGACATAGCCTTTCTGAATCGATGACGCCATTCTTATACCACATGAGTTATTAGGTGGGTCGACCATAATAATTTACGGAGGCATCAAAACCAAGTAGCTGGGGGGGGGGGGGGGGGGAGTGCTTTTTTAATGCTAAAGCAATGCCATACTTTTTGGTCTCATACACTGCGTGTTTCAGAGAAAAGTTGTGTACAGCATAAACGTACTTCTTTGACGCAGGTGCATACGGAAACAGTGGTGCCTCATTATTGCGCCAAGCGGTGCTTTATACAATCCCTAAGTAAATCCTGTCATCCCGAGGCAATGCATAAGCGACAATCTTGCGAATGGAGGGGTGGGAGATGGGTTGGGTACTCGGTACAGGTGAACGCTTTGAATGTACACATCAGCGGCACGTCGACACTGCACAGACGCATTCGGCAGTTGCGCACAAGCGAAAGTTCGCAAACGCCTCACATGTATCGGCATGCACTGTATTGAACACACTGGCGCTCTACGTAAAACTTCCATGAAGCAGGAGCGTCCGCAAAGGGTGAAACCTTGAAAGCGAAACTGAACTGTTTGTCACCGGATCATTTTATGAACGCACACTTCGCTGTCCGAAACGCACATCATTTGCTTGTCGATGGTTGTCTTTCCTTTCCTGGAGTAGAGCGCATCGCAACAATACTATAATATAGGTCACACAAGATAAATGATGCTTACTACTAATTACTACTTACTAATTCCAACATTACCCGCTTTTCCTCAAATAACAACTGTGGAATTCTTTGCCATACAACATTAAATGTGCTTTTTCTGTGTCATCATTCAAACATCAGCTTTGCATATTCATTTTTAATAACACCACTTATTGAATGTTCTTAAATTACAAATTTATTCTGTTCTTTTTGTTGTATTTGAGTGGTGTTTGCTTTGTATTTTGTTAGATTTTCACACCCTTACTGTTTTATTTTCCATTATATTACTGTTTGCCTACATGTTTGATTCGCTGTGTTTATTTTCTTCTTTTATTTCTTACTTTATACTCTAAATATTTCCTGTTTGCTGCTAAGTAATGTTCATTTCTCTACCATTTTAATAATGTCCCCTTACAGTGTTTACACTATGGGACCTTTTTCTGTATAATAATTGTCTATTTCTGTATATGTCTGTATATATATGCATCAACTTTGAGTAAACTTCAAACTTCAAAAAACTTCACATGATGGTCACACAAGACAAAAGGTGCTGATTACATAGGCTGCTGATGCCAACCGTGTAAGGTTTGGCTTCAAGCTGCCATTGCGATCGAGGAAATGCGACGCGCCATGCAGATTTCTAAGACCAGTTCGTCTAGTACGGGCCCAAGCGCCGCATTGCAGAGCAGTTCAGCCGCCAGCAGCAAGACGGCAGTATCTCCGGGCGAGCCGTCAGGAACAGAAACTTCAACAGTGATCAGATTGACCCGCCGCATTCTGTCTGAAGCCGAGCTTCCACAAGCCAGTGCGTCGGCAGTGGCAACCACAATGTAAGTTTGAAGTTGGATGTTGCTTACAGGCCTGCCTTTAATATACAGGAGTGCGAGAGGTACTGGAATTGACTTACGTGGTCTGGTATTTTAAGCCAAGAGTTGTGTCATCCCTGAACTGTGTGCACCAAGGTGAAAAGCAGCTTAATTTCTGTGGGAACTCTGCTTGCGTCAAAGAAAGGAAAAGTTTCTTTACGCTTTGGCCTGGTGGCTTGAAGACGTCATAGTAGGTCGCCGGTTGCACTGAGAATTTCCTAAATCAGCAAGGAGCCATGGTTTTATAAGCACAACGAGATTGACCGTTTTATAATGAAATGAGAAGAACATAATATGAAACACAAAGACGTGCAGATTTAAGGCTAGGCGTTTCGCACTTGACAGTGTTATTCCATTTTTCATAATAATACAGTACGCGTGCAAGCGGCGCGCCTTCCTCTACCCTCTCTCATTTTCGTCGGGTTACTTTCAATTTGTCACGGAGCCGCGTCATTTACGGACCTACGGAGAACGCAGTTAAGCGTTCCTGAAGTGCACCCATGGAATGTAGAATTCTGATTGCTTTTACTTTCCTGTGGAATTACTTCAAGTGATTACAGTCTATACAGATGCTTGACGTCAGAGATTTAATTCTACTACCGATAGGAAGGAGTGACATGTCTATGTTTGTAATTGTACCTTTATTGTTTCCCACAAAAACTTTCTTCAGTGTTCCCGTGGAAGGGAGAGGCATAGTGTGGCTCTTGGTACTCTTCGCTTGTTTCCTGGTGGTAATATTGGTGGCGGGCGCCCTCTTCTTGTACTTTCTCCTGTGTAAGTAAATGTGCTGCCGGTCCAGATAACGCCATTGGTTTAATGTTGTGCGGCTCTCTATCTTTTAGTGACTTGTGGAAACATAATATGCTGCGTGATCTAAAGAGTGCTGATGTTTTGCATTCCGCAAGGTTAGCGCTATTTATAGGCTCATATAAGTCGCAACGATCATTGTACAGAAATATGTGATGCCAAACGAATGGGTTTCACTGACACTACTGCGAAACGTGTGCGGATCTTCGTGCTGTAATAGGTATAGAAAGACAACCAATCCACCAACTGAAACCATTGGAAGTCACGTCAAAATGCACTAAAGCAACCGAACCAACCTAACTTTGAACCAAAGTAAACCAATCCCGATGAAGCAAATAGCCAACGATATCCCTAAGTGATGTTTAGCTTAGTAGGGTCACCCAAGTAGCCTGAGCCATTTTCTCGTTGTTAGAAATTTCAATTTATTTGACATTGTTAATGATGTACCGACCCACAACTGCTACACTGCGTTGCTTACGTAAAGGTGAAAGAGTTAGGAATTGTACCACTCGGTTACGTACATTTGCTTCAGCTGCGATCGTTTAATTCTTGTTGCCAACATCTGCCTTAACGAGCGCTGCATCACGGGGGTTAGTACGAATAATTAGGCTATTTCTCAGCTCCCTTTAGGTAGTAGTCACCTCTTGTGCACAAGCAGGACTTGTGTATCAGGGCTGATTGATCAGCATTTTACGAACACCGAGAACTACATGGCAGACGAGTACATAGGAGAATACAAGAAAAGTTAGATGACGCCGTCATCTCTCTCTCCATTTCTCTCTCATGCACACACAAAGAGAGAGAAATGAGAGACAGACAGACTTATCTTGTGTTTTTGACTGGCAATGGCTGTCCAATAACGCAGAAACATGACGTTGGAGTCAGCTCTTAACTCTCGTAAAATGTTTCGACACGCCGAAGTATCTTCGAACCACATTTAGCATTGTGATTTTACGGTCATTTATATTTGCTTCTAAACAACAATGGTATGAATGCTTTGTTGAATAGCACCTATTGTTTAATCTTTCCTAAGTATTCACTATGTATCTGCAAGATACTGGAATTTCCAGTACCAGCAATTTCGAGTGGAAAGAGAGATGGTGATTGTGAAAAAATTATGTTTGAGTGAGTTAAAAGGGAACAAGCAGAGAGTCCATAATTATTTATTCAGGCATTCCTTATGTGGTCAATTCATTTTATTTCTAATTCAGCAGCGTGGAATATTGTAATCCGAGACAGTTTCATTCGGACACTTCTTCGCTACGGATGCCTCTCATGGTGATCTAAGGGTCAGGAAAACTGGGCTTAAATGAGAACAAGAAGTAACGAATGAATAAATGTGCATTTATAAAAACTTAAATATTGAAGGCATAGACACTTCGTATATGGCTAGCTATAATGTACTAAAGAAAAAAGAGGAAAAGAAAGGGGAAGATTACTATCAGCTAGTCGCTACCAGAGATACGAACCAACTAGTGAATCACGGCACTCAGTGAATAATGATTAGTTGATTAGCTGGATAATGCTCGTTATATGATCATGTTAATCTTCTGGACCCATATAGCTCAGTTCAGTTCAATGCCTTTATTCCTTGAGGAATGAAGCGGGCGGCGAGGACTAAAGGCTTGATAGCCTGACAAAGTTCCCCGCCCCCGCATACACTTCTGACAACGTTTAGCATTCAGACTGAAGCGGCACTCAAACAAAGAAAAACACTCTTAACTAAAGATATGATATATGCGCTTACAAAATATATACATATTTATACGACGTTCACAACTACATCACCAAAATATCCTATGAATAACATAAATATCCGATATATAGATGCTTCTCTACCTTTGTCGATGTTCCTATGGCTTGATCCTCGGTCTGAAGGTTTATTGAACAACCATGTTAGTTTTCCATAGAAGTGTCTACGAGATTGGTGGATAAAGTATCGCGTTTCATTTGAGTCAAGCATTACTCGGTCGTGTTTGTCCCCGCAAAATGTCGTGATCAAGAGGTAGTGGGAAAAAACACAAAGCGAGATATCGCGTGATTATTTGTACCACGCAGCTGGTGAACCGGGACCCTCTACGAAAGTTCGAACGCACCGCACGGTGAGAACCATGAGGACAACCATCCTTTCGAAGTCGACGAAATCCCGCACAGGTGCTCCACCTTCTAGAGCTCCGCCGGTTCCAACAATACCCAGGCCTCCAATTACTCACCCTACGACAAGAGTACCCAACGCAACGGAGCAGAACCCGGCTGAAGACACTTCCTCGACTTACGACTATCCGTCTTCGACCGCCGATCTCACGACCTCGGATGCTCCTTTGACCTCAGACCTTAGTACGACAGCTACAAGTGCTACGCCGCCCTCAGTCGGAATGCCTCCAAGTAAGTCCTATTCCGCGCGAATCCTTACCGTTTATTTCTTTCTGTTAGCACATAAAACTAGCCTCAGGAAGAAACGCAAGTGCACATTAATCTTCAAGACTGCAAGGTCAAATAGATTTCAAAATGTCAGCAGGAGCTTTTTGAGAGAACACAAAAGAAACATAATTGAAACAGCAAGAACGCGTACCGGGAGCTAAATGTATGCCCAGGGAATAGTTTTCAACAACGCGATGGCCGGGCGCGGAGAAAGGAAAAAACAAGAAAAGATGTAGAAAGTAGCATGTTAGGCAACCCAAGGATTGAAAAAAAAATTTCAGACTGGCATGACTAGGTTAGATATCGCGCTGTATCCACATTGCATAAATTGACTAGAAAGCTCTGTAGTTAATTATTCACAACTGTTTCCGTAAAAGGAACGCAAGTCTCAGTGAAGAAAAGGAGATTTATTTAAGCGTAAATTGAAAGTAAGATGATAAAGCGGCCTTCATCATGCGGGACAAAGTTGTTTGAAGTTGCTTGACATGTTGAAACAGTTTAGTATTGTTATGTGATTTAAGCTTTAAGATTTAAGATTTAAGCTCGTCTTCATGAGGCCTATACGACTAAACCACTTTGCAAGAGCGTCTGGAATTCCTTCAACATCAATTGCTGCCTCCTAAAACACCACTCAAAGCTACCCATGCATAAGTAGATGTTGACCCGCTTAAGCCTGGCTGTGTTAACATCAGGATGTGTTATTCCTATTACGTTAAGCGTGACAATCATTTCAGTGGGCCCTTGGCAAAACGCTGGTGACTGCGTCCTCTGCACGCATTGTAGGTGATGCGAACTAGTCATCGGGCAACATAATACGGCGTAACAACATAAAACGTCGTAACATTACATAACATAATACGGCGTAATAAACACACACCGTTCCACATTCCTTGACACTAGGTGCGAAATGTGGCTATGTGTCGTGTGTATTGCCGGTGCTGTTCGCGCAGTGTGTTCTTGTATCTCTCCCTCAGTATAGCCGTGGGCTCCAGTAAGAGCATTCTCTAAGGGGAAGTCGACTGCTTCGGTGTAAATTTTGCTGACAGAAAACGCATTGCGTGTAGTTCACCATTGGCAACAAAGACAGGCGATAGGAGACCCATCCACTGTGGTCTAGTGGCTACGGATATCGGCTGCTGATGCGAGGGTTGCGGGATGGAATCCTGGCAACGGAGGCTGTATTTCCATGGAGGCGAAATGTTGAGGCTCGTGTACTGCACGATGTCAGTGCACGTTAGGAAGTCCGTACGCTCTAAATTTCTGCAGCCCTCCACTACGGCCTCTTTATCATTATGTCGTGGTTTTAGAAAATGGAGTTTATGGCCTTATCTTTTCTAACATCAATACAAAATGGACATGCGCAGGATGCAAACGTCACATCAAGAAAAATTTATAATTGGCTAAAGGGAACAGGATGCAAATGGCAAGCCATTGGCCACAGTGCTGAATCGGCACATGTGAATCTTGAAGAGCGTACACATTTCGATACGCTGTTATGATGGAGGTCGACGATGTAGAAGCTCCTTTTACTCTAGAACAGTGAAACCCGAAAACAGAACTTTGTCCCATTTTGAATACAATGGAACAAAGGAACAATGCCAAAGGAACAAGACCAATGGAACAAGGCCAAAGAATTCTAGGTGGTCAATACTTTCAAAGCATGCAACTGCGGCTCACCTCAACCATACGACGGTTGTCGCTCATTTAATACTTTCATGTAGAAGCAGTGGCGGCATGCTTGTATTGAAATCGCCCCTTGGAGTCGTGGGAAAAAGTTTCTCCTAAATTTGTCTGCAATTCTTATGAATTGGCATAAGGACGGCGTCATATCTTTAGGCTTAGGCTTACTGTAGGTGTGATGGCAAGTCAAATTTTCAGGGGCTTGGAGTGCGATGGCAACACAAGGGCTTTGGTGCCGGAGCGTTCTTAGTTCTTTTCTGTGAGAAAGCGTGCGTGTTTCAAAGTATGAACAAAATAAGTGGACTTGTCTTCGTCACGATGTCAACTGCCGTAATGACGAGGACAAGTCCACTTGCCGAAACGTTGGCTCTAGCGATATTCCCTGTTGTAATCGCTTTTAGCGATCTGTTGATTGATTCAAGCCTCCGTCTTCCCCTGAGCTTCTATTCGAGCTTGGATCTGTTTCGAAGTCGTGACACACGTAAAGAACAACTATGATCAGTGTATAATAAGTGTATTTAGCTAAATTAACAATCCTTTCTCTGACTACAAGAACGGGCGCCTAGAATGGTGACAGAAACGAGTGCCAGTACTGGTAGCGGCGGGAGAGGTAACGCCACATTGAAGCTTCGCAATATGAATTTTCCTGAACTGCAGCGACAATTACATATATTACTTCAAACTTATCATACGGAAAAATTGTGGCCTTTCTGCTGGATTTCCTTGTTGCAATGGACTTTGTTTTTTTTGTGGGGTTTAACATCCCAAAACCAGTTCTGATTATGAGAGACGCCGTAGTTGTTGTTGACGCCGTAGTCTTCGTTGAGCCTAAACATTCTATAACCAGTCTGGTGACCTTGATTCAACAAGCAAGCAATGTATTTACGAGTCTTCACTCTAAGCGCCAGCGTGGAATTTCTGCATCACTTAGCGAGCATAATCGTCTAGTAATGAAGCACAGAGTGTACTTGCAATATACTATAGTCAAAGTGGCCTGTATCGAGGGTTGTGGAAGTGGGTGAATGAATCAAGCCGCTCATCTTGCTGTAAACCACTGATTTCTTTCCCATGTTATCCCCAAACGCAGCGAAAAGCCATCCAATTACACGAAGCCCAACTACGAAAACTACACCGAGGCCCAGTCCAATAACTACGCCAAGCACAACTCCGGAAACTACACCGAGGCCGAGTCCAACAACTACTCCAAACACCACCCGTAGAACAACGCCAATCACAACCCCGAAAACTACGCCAAGCATAACCCCGAAGTCTACGCAGAGCCTGAGCCCTACAACTACACCAAGCACCACCACAAAAACTACGCCAACCCCGAGCCCTACAACTACACCAAGCACGACCCTCGAGAGTACGTCAAGCCCAAGTACAAGTACGCCAAGCGCGACACCGAAAACTACGCCACGCCCTAGTACAACCACTACGTCAAGTACTACACCTAACACGACTAGCCCCACGAATTCAACAAAGCACCGTAAGCCAATAAGTCAAAAGTGTTTTCTAAACATCAATGGGTGAATCTTGAGTGCTTGAATGTACAAAAAAGATTCTGCTTAGGAGCACCGAACACTGGGCGAGCTGGTTTCGCATGGTTGAGACAGTAGAAAGGAAAGGGTAAGCGCTCATGATTGCTTTTGCGTCTGTTCCTGTATGACCATCGCAACCACTCCTGCCTGGCACAACCTTCAATCATTACGCTGTGTGAAATCTTTCTTCAGAAATACTGTGTCTGGATTATGTACCTTCCGGCTTGCAGGCGTGTTAACGATGTCCATGTGTTGAAACAGATGCATAGAATTAATCATAAAACACTGACAGGGAAAGAAAGAAAGGGCAGACACCATAATTTCGATCATTGACAATTAGCCCCTATCAGTTAGCTCATCGTTCACAGATGCATTTCAACCAAATTGCCCACATCGCTTTCCTTATTCAGAGCGTAAACGACATGAACCGTCGAACGCAATAGGCGATTTCTATTAGGGGATAAAGTATTTATGCGATTTATTCGCAGCGAGGGTCCTTGCTGACGCGCTCTACTGCACCGCTTCCGTCGGGCCAGTCGCAATAGCACTGCCAGCTGACGGCGTGTGCGACTACATGTTCTTCGACTCGCTCTACGCGAACAATGACTCCACGTTTATCGACAAGGTACCGAGCGGAGAACTCCAAGTGTATCTCACGGCGGCAAGCTCGGCCCAGAAAACGGAGCATGGGGTTGGCATAAACATCAGGTTAGAGACTGACCTGGACACGTCTAGCAGGATAGCGCCCTACGGCATGGTGCAGCTGCTTTAATGAAGGAAGTTGAAGTTGTCAGAAAAATTGTGAAGTAGGTCATGACTAAGCCGTACAGGAATGGTATCTCTGGCTGTTATTTGACTGGAATCGAAAACACACGTTTGTTACGCGAAAGCTCGAATAACTGCAGCTTTTTTTAAATAAAGAGGCTCTGATATAATGTTCTGTGAGAAGTCATTTCGAATGGCGCCCAATAGCGACATAGCATTCTGCTCTGACAAGCGAAACGTAGGCACCTTCCAACGTTTTCGCAGAGGCGGGAAATCACCAACCGCACCTACAAAAAAGAAAATGCGTTTTCGGAAATGCCCAATATTCATTACTACTTTTTACGGCGCTAGCACTTAGTGACACGTTTTTCTAGCTCGTCACATCAGCAACTCCGAATGGAGGTCTTCACAGAAGTTAAAAAAGTCTGGCAAAACAAAAAAAAAAAAATATTGACGAATCCCCACGAAGTGAACCATGACGAGTGGCGGAAGCACTGGGGACCGTTCGGTGTTACCGCAAATCAGCTGTTACAGTCCCACTTATGCATGTAAATGAGTGACAACGCGTGCGTATATTTACACACGCGTTGTCATTTCTCCTGGTCTCTATGATGTTGCTGCTCTCCCACGTCGTAGATCGTGCCGAGTTCCAGATTACTTTAGTTAACGCGCACCCTGCGAATATTTGTGGTTCAACTGCGCACAAAAGAGGAAATATGCTGAATATAAGGGAATGCATGCAGTCACTCTGAAAGACCGCACGGGCGATGCTGTTAGCTTAAAAACCCATTTGACTACCACATTCTTGCCCTAGAAATAACCGAGGATATTCTAATTGCTTTGCAGGAATGAAATTGTTGGCAGCTTGCACTAGGGGCGCAAAGCCAAGTCACAGCGGAGCTGGTGGCCTTCCCCTTTTTTCCCCATCTTCACCTTCACTTCTGATTCCAACCTCGTTGCTGTACCGTACTGTACATGGGCATGCTACCCTTTACGCTCTCCTCTCTTCATTTATCTCTTCCTCACTCTCACATCAGTTCTAACCCTCTCCTCCAGTTCCTACCCCTCGTTATACTATATTGCGGCGCTGTTTGCATTACACCTCCTCCTTTCTTTCGTGCTCAACTTCCCTTCCGCACCTCCTTGCCACCACACTATACATGGGTAGGCTATGGTTTACCGTCTGCCGCATTTACCTCTTCTCCTCCTCACATCCCACCTCCCGAACCTCAATTTTCTTTGCCGCCTCCCATGCCATACTATCCTTGATGATGATTTGTGGTTCGTTTAGGAAAGGACGTGAATTTCTGCAGCCCATGTTTGGAGCACGGCTAAGAGTCCGTGGGGGTGGGGGGAAATGGAGTGAAAGGGATGGAGATGAAAGGCCGTAGTGGAAGGCTCCGGAAATTTAGACCACCTGGGGTTCTTTAACGTGCATTGACAACGTACAGTACACGGGCCTCTGGCATTTTCGCCTCCATCGAAAATGCGACCGCCGCGGCCATGATCGGACCCACGGTTTTCGGGTGGCAGCCGAGTACCGTAACCACTACACCACCGCGGCGGACTACTATCCCATGCGAGGCTATACTGCGCTTTATTCTCTGCCCTCTTCCTTTTCCTCCTCCTCAGCTTCACTTCCCTTTCCCACCTCCTTGCTATACCACAGTATAGATGGATATGCTTTGCTATTCTACACGTATAGGGGCTTTTTTCCGAAACAGAGTGAGCCGCTGGTGGGGCTGTTTGGTGGAATGCCTGCTTGCCACGCAGACAGTCTGGATTCGACCCTCGCCGGAACGCAGCTAGCTTTGTTCCGATACTTGTTTAAAGTACTTATAAGAATCGTAAATTATGTTCCAGCTGAGGCGTTCCAATCTGGTTGCGCGAAGTGCTAACTAGCTTCAAAGCAGTGTTGTTTTTTGATCCGGAGAAGACACTGAGGCTTGTTTCCGTACCCATCTGGCGTGTGCCTAGTATACTGACGTTGTAGGTCTCGACAGAAATTTTACCTCGAACTAAAACCCCTGTGTGCGCCTTCACTAGCTATGTAGATATCTGTAAACTGTAAACCAATTTAATCGACTCACAAATACCCTTCTGTGCAACACTAAACCACAACCGGTTAAAAGGCTCCCATGATAACGTGAGAAATACTGACCTTGAAAGTGGCCGCTCTCTGTAGAACAATCAACTGGATGCGCTGGTAGAGAATTTATGTATTACTGGTCCAGCACTGACCACCATTTATTTGATATTAATGGATACTCAAGCCCGTAGGCGAAGCAATGAATGCGATAACAATGTATGATATAATATAAGAAGATTAGCAGCTTTATGGTTAATCTGAATTGTAGTGATTGCGGGCTTATTAAGTAAGCGTGGAGGTGCGTAATGTACCATGTGACCGTCGAGCGGCCGAGTCAAGGGCCTAGCAGAGCTGTGAGCGAGGTGATGATCTTTTAATGTCTTCTGGTTTGCGCTTCACACCGCGTGACCACGGTAAGTGACGTGCACTTTGCATCATCGAGATGCTTGGCCCAGCATAGTGGCATCAAACGAGCGCGTCAGATATTCGCGTGAGCGTTATGTGGCGAGGACACTGCCGGCGTTGCGACGATAGGCATTGGGCTCTCGCCTTACGCATAACGTCTGATGGCTGCCGAGATAGCGCGCATGGCAGCGATGGCGACCAGGCAAAGTCCCCCCGTCCTCCCCTACTTCTCGCGTGTATTAATGCTCGTTAAAGACGGGCGGGGCCCTTCCTCTAGGCTTCGACGCGGGCCTGCCGAGCGGGGTGATGTTTTCGTTTGCGCCCTCCGAGCGACGGAGATGGGCCGGAACTCGTTTGATCTCTGCTTCAGCCGGGTTTGTCACCCCTGCTCGCATGATTTATTTACCCGCGGGTAGAATGCTCGATGCGCGGGGGGATCTTATCAATATGGACTTTATACGGCACATGCGGCGATGGCGACGGCAACGGCGGCAGCAAGAACCCATCGAAACTGTGTATATAATAGTTGTCGCAGTTAAAGAATGCTTTAGAAAAGTCACAGTTTCGCCGCAAGTGCGAAGCAATGAATACGATAGCAAGAAACTGTAATGCTATACGAAGTGAGGCTCGCAGCTTCACGAGCAATATTAATTGCAGCAAAGAAGCACTTGCTAAGTGAGCGCGTCCCGTGGGCTGCGCGTGCTTGTACGAAGGGCTTTATACGTTGTGTGTCACAAAGCTACACATACAAAGCTAGGGGAGGCCGCTAAATTAACAAACAGAACGTAAGTGCGAACTGTCAAGTGAAGCACGCACGAAACGACCGCGCGGATATACACCGAACGAGCGCGAATAAGCTGTCACAGTGGATACTTTAAGTTTGAACAGCGCTCCTGTTGCAAAGGCGGCCGCCCGTTGCGCTCCTCGCGCCATCTCGCTGGTAATGAAGAAACGCTTATAAGCGCCTGCCGCCTCTGAGTCCTGCCAACGGCAAAGGATGTTTATATAAGGCTCGCCGTTAACTCCCTGAAGGAGCTGCTCTTTGTGGCGTACTGGTTAGCGCCACGCGCTGCGGAGCGAGAGGTTCCTGGTGCGATTCCGCGCTTCGGAAGCATTTATCCGAATAATTTTTCTTTGGTACTTTTGTATATATATATATATATATATATATATACGGTTCGTGACGGCAGCGACGGGGACCGCAAAAGTCAGCCGAGACTGTCCATATAATTGCTATCACAAAAAAAAGAAGCCACTAGAAGCATTATCGACAGACTCCCCCACACGAATCGCACAAGACCTCACGGAAGATTAGGCACCCGTTCAAGAAAAACAAGACTGAAAACGCGAAGTGGGGAGAGTCAGCAAGACATCGTCTTCCACGTAAGGCCCAAGATTTTGAATGGAAAAATGACACCATCTCCCGCTAAAGGGGACCATGAGGCGATGCGAAACAGCACGGCGGGTACACACCACGTTTGCACCGGGTTGACGTTAGCAGACGCAGCCTGCGTCTGCGTTGTCTCTCGCGGGCTAGGGCTCGTTCTCGTTCCTTGCGAGCTGGTAAAGCGTTCATCGAAGAACGAGCGTCTCCATAGTCAACGCGTGCCGTTCGGAGAAGAGGTGTGTGGAGAGGGCCACGTGGAGAGGGGGAAGTAGAGAGGAGGTTGTGAAGGTTTGCGCATGCGATGTAAGGGTGGACGCGGAGCACACCACCACCACCGGATTGAACTCCGCCATAACCTGCTTCGCATCTATAAGAAGTTGGTAGGTGCTTCCTAGAAAACAACGGCTCCACAAATTCAGTATCGTTCCAAACAACCGGTGCCCTAACTGCAACGCTGTGCAATCCGTCACACATGCGCTATAGGAATTGTTGTTGTTGTTTTGTGGGGTTTAACGTCCCAAAACCAGTTCTGATTATGAGAGACGCCGTAGTGGAGGTCTCCGGAAATTTAGACCACCTGGGGTTCTTTAACGTGCACTGACATCGCACAGCACACGGGCCTCAACATTTCGCCTCCATGGAAATGCAGCCGATGCGCTATAGGAATGTGCGTCCACTAAAATTGTCTGTTGGCTTGTGTCACGGCCTTTGAAAATCGTGGTCTACCAGCACACACAACAAAAAGATATGCAGTTTCCAATTTGGTCGTTGTGAGTACGATGTTCACGACAAGGAAACAGAAGCCCCGCGGAGGCAACCAGAAGAGCAGTAAGGGCAGCATGCCCAGTCCTCAAACGATTATGACTGTTGCTTGTAAGGAACTGTTATGACTGCAAGCTTATTATATAGCTAGAGTCAGGTGGGGAAAATGCGTCCCTGCAGCGTTGGTACACAAAGTATTTTAGGTCAGTGATGGGCAGTTGGCCTGTTATCATAGGATATTAGCCATGATTTTCCGTATGACACCAGCTGTACAATATGTGAAGTGTATATACTATCTGTTGTATTTACAGTGCACTGTACATGGACTCTATTGAACAAAGCGTCCAGCACAACGCAGCAGTGTCCAATACGTGCGTGAGCGCACCGTTCCAAATCTGAACAGTGCGTATTAGTGACGAGCATACGAGTACTTAGTAGGTGTCTAAAAATATCCCTTTGTATGACTATTGAACAAAGACACTAGTCGCCTAGGAAGAATTGTGTAATACTTTACACATAGCAAATTAAAATTGTGAACATGGTTTATCAATTGTCTGTAAACCTGAACCTGCTACGAGTCAAATAAACTTCCCTTTGCAGAACACTTGTGCTGTTAGAGACGCCAAAGACCACTTAAAGAAAAGTTCACGTCCAGAAAGCGAAATTGTGCTCCTGTTCTTCAGCAAGGTTGAACTCCATTTACAGGACGGTTTATGTAAATAAAACTTCAAGGACCAAATATCTTAAGAGAGACGCACCTTTAGCTTGCATTTGGGAAGGCAGATATATAAATTGTGTACACGTGCAACGTTCACACTTGTCCAGCTCCTGAGCATATTTGGGCAATTTGGCATCATTATACCATGCGTGGACAGTCTTTCTCGGATTATACGGCAATTCATATGCTGTGCAATAAGAGGCGACGTTGTTTATAACGGTACATTGCAATAAATGATGCTTGCATGAACTTTATCGCGCTTGTACACGATAAAAATAGCTTTGAGTTCCCGTCCATTTCTTGCACAGGCTAGTTACTACATAATTTTCAGAGATGGGTATTGTAAAGAAGCTCGAAACAAACGCTGAAACATGTCTGCTGTGTGTTCCGTCGGGTCATGCTTCCTTCGCTCTGAACAATACGTAGTTCTTTGAGTGCTTGGTTCTCGGCAACATCAAGTCTCCGAAAGGTAAAAAGAAACTAAAAGAAGCAGTTGCACCCAGATAGCGTGTACAGACTTTATCTTCAATACCTGGTTAAACCACAACGCAATATTCACTTTTGGGCCGCTATTTCAGCAAATCTGTGAATAATTACTGCCATTTGGTTAAGACTGGATCTATGTTTGCCGTGGCAAACATAGATCCAGTCTTAACCAGACCTGTGCTAGCTTCCTGGAATTTTACCACATGCACTCGTTACGTATATTCAAGTAACGCGCGCCTGGTCTGATCTTAAGCCAACAGACCAGAAACATGCATGTTTGAATCATTTAGGGGTGACTGGTTGAAGGCGTACACAAACTTTAGGAGGCTAATTTCCTTATGATTGCGGCAGTGTATGTGTAGTAGGGGGCGATCGATAGGATGGTCTTGCGTGGGGTGGAAGTTTTGTTGTTCATGAAGTTTTTCCTGCTTATACACGGTGTATGAAACAGCTCTGGAGATATATTCTTCATACCGGGCTTGTCAGTGCGTAGCAACATATGCATGTACAGCAGCGTGAAGTCTGTGAACAAAATGTGAAAAGATTGTAGATACGTGATGACTGATCTAGTTGCTTTATTTCTCTCTCAGATACGCAACGGCGGCTACATCTCACCTGCGAGATCATGAAAACGAGTCGAAGGATTTCCTGGATGCACTACTGTCCAAAAGAATTGTAGGATTTGGCATCCTGGCCATCAACAGGCTTCAGTTTTCTAAAGCTATCCTTCGGGGAGCGCTCACTCTTCTATCGGTACGTTAATGGGCGTGTTTGAAGTCCTTTACACGAAAAATGCTCATTAATAAAGTTGCCACTCTAACTTATTAGCATATAAGCACAGATGATCAATAAAGTAAGGTGTAGGAAATGAATGCGTCAAAATTACATAAACCGCCATGAAAATTTTTCCTGATATTCTGATGTATCCGTGACTATAAAGGGGGCAGCAACCGAGCTGGTAAAGGTAAAACCTTTTATCTGGACTTTCTCGTAACCAGGAGGGAAAGTAAATTTTGAAGTGCGAAAGGACGCCCCACGGGTCAGTGCTCAAGCACCATAACCGCTGGACCGATGCCAGAACAGATTCCATTGCACTACAGTCTGATTAAAGAGTACTTAAGTTTATACAAAGCAACACTTTCAACATAGTGAATAGCTACATTAACAGACGCTATACGTGTGGTCTTGATCCTTGGATTTAGATCTGTTAATTAAAGCGTCATATTTCCCGCCTTATTTATTCAAAACATTTAGGAAGAGTTGACCCTTATATTAACTGACTTAACGAAACATGTTGAACGAAATGTTGAAGGCGCTCAGGGATTGTCTCCCGTTGTATGTACTGTTTTCAGAGACTGAAAAAGTTCATAAAGAAACAGCTGGGCCGAAATGACATATTTACTGTTCTCGGAATATATGTTAGCGGCGAGGAACCGAAACCTCCAATGACAAACCTTTTCAGGTAAGTACTTATATCAAAGTCAACTATACGACTGCTTTGCTCTCGATGTAACGTTGGGAAACATGCGAGCACTATTTATCAGGCAAGTATTGACGTGGGCTGGTTCGTGGCTCGAAAAAAATCTAACATAAACGGCAATATCACAGAGAAAAAAATTACAGCATATCCACGGAGTGAATGATGATGAGTGGGCGAAGCTCGGGAGGTTCATCGTAGATCGTGCCGGATTAATTTAGTTAACGCGCACGCTACGAATCCTCATCATGGTTCAACTATGCACAAGTGAAATCTCCCACCGGCACTTCATTGCAAGTCAAGATCCAGTGCATATATATATATATATATATATATATATATATATATATATATATATATATGGGTTGCTGGTGAACGCTTCTCCAACGCGAGCAGTCGGTATTTCTCAATCAAGAAACTCGCTAGGAGACGCTGCCTGCGCCAACGTTGTCTCTCGCGGGTGAGGGCGCGTTCTTCTTTGCGAGCTGGTACAGCGTTCCTCTAAGAAAGAGCGTTTCCATAGCCAACGCGCGCCTTTCGCTCTCTCTCTCTCGCAAGACAGCAGAGGCACGCGCCGGGAGGCACGCGCCGAGGCGAAGGCCGAGGGCGAGCGCGTGCCGGGAGGCACGCGGGTTACGCCTGACGACTGACGCGTGACAAGGTTAGACTAAGAGGAGCTTCGCCTCTAAAAAGAACGCTTATGAACGACATGCATTAATGGATAGTCTCTACTAAAGTGGGAACAGTGAAAATAATGAACGCCTTTTAGGATTCTCGAGAGATTCTGTGGCTCACGTTATCTATTGCTTGTTGAAGTAGTGCCCGGAGTGACTGCATTAATAGTCACTCTAAGTTCCTCTTTAAGGTGATGGTCGGTCACAGTACCAGTCGGTGCAGATGCCCGAGCCAATGGCGTTCGCAAGCTTGCAAAGTCTTTTGCAAGAAAATATTGTTGAGGCAGAAAGCGAAAGTGCAGACCTAAAACTGCTGCCGTAGCCGCAAGAGGCGCATGTTTTCAGCAGGCGTAGCACCATGGCCACAACCTGAGCGGGCTGGCTTCATCTTACACCTTCGTCTAGCTTCTGAAGGTTGACTCCAAGAGGAAAACGTTTATTGGTCAGGCAGCTTCAGCACTAGGTGCGAACGTTTCTTCCTTTAAAGAATAGCACAGTCCAGTCAAGCTAGTCTGCACGTGGTTGCTCTGGTGCGGGACATTCGTTCACCGAAGGAACGCGCGAGTTTTCTCCCGGCTGGTCTGGTAGCATGTAAAGTCCCTAGATTTTTTTCCGCTTTTTAAGTAGCGACAACTACCTTCTCTCCCGGCACCCTCTCGCTCAAAGCCCGCGTCGGCAGCCATGTTCTTCCTAAACACGTGGAGCGGAGCGCGCGCGCGCACATAGCGTCCGGCCGGCCGTCAACATACGCGTTCCTATCAAATATGATAGTGGACGTGCCATATGTAATGAAACGCCTACTGAAACGCGCAACTTTCTTTGGCGTTCTCTCGCTGTAGCGTTCAAGCCTGGCGTTCAAGTAACAGCTTTAGGAAGAACATGGCTGCGAAAAGCAACGCCGACCAATCAGATGCGCCAGCGGCACATCAAAGCTTTTCGCTACTTCAGAAAACGGAAAAAAATATCTAGGGACTTAGAAAACGGAAAGAAATATCTAGGGACTTTAGTAGCATGCACTCAGTCAATCCGATTCCACGGCTTGAACGCGAAAACGCACTCGCAGGTCTGACAGCCATATGCAATTTTTTCCAATAGTTCGAATATTGCAATGTTGCTCGTTCGTCTGCGGTGGCCTCCTTCGTTTCCAGGTTGTTTCTTCCTGCAGAAAGCAGTGCTCCCTTTTGTGGCACGGTGCAGTGCAAGAATCGGCAACATTTAATTTCAGGTAGATAAGTCAATGGGAAAATATAGTTTCATAATGTTTTGCAAAGGCCCTTCCGGGAGGACACAAAAACCGCGCCAGAGGCACCAACTATGTTTCGCTGTAATCCGCATACACTGGTGATCGTTCGCGAACGCAAGCCTGTTTTTGAATTTTTAACGTGTTTCAAATCGCTGAGTGCAGTCGTCGGTAACATTACATACAACGCAACGGACAGTAAAATACTACAGGGGCTTTCGATAATTTAGAAAACCATCAAGAAGCGCCACAGGCTGCTGCGGTGCGTTTACTACCCATACGAGATGAAGTTTATCTCGAAACAGGGATCAATGCAGAAGTGCTTTCCGTCAATTAACTGTATTCGTTCCGTGTAGAAAGCAAAATCTTGGGCAAAGATAAATCACGTCACTTCTTTTCAGAGTGCTTGGAGCTCCCGACGTCGTCATTGGCCTTGGACACATCGCCTACCCAAATAACAATATGACAGACTGCATAATGATACCGCATAGCATGTTCCTTAACGACACCAAGGCAAACCAGCTACGGATGAAGTACGGAAGTCTCTATTCTCTGGTAAGTTCGCCATGGCTGCGAGTTTGACGAAAAATATATAACACGTCTTACACTAGAGGCGTGGTAGCTTTTGCAGGTTATGTAAACTGAGAAACAAAAATAAGAAATCGCGGCTATTATCTGAACAACACAACCGTTAGACTTAGCCATGGACATGCATACACCTTGAGCACTCATTTCCAATTAGTACGCTCGCCGCATTTTGAAACGCATGGTTTCTTAGTGCCCTAGAAAGGTTTAGCCCATGGATTTAAGGCAATGGTACGTCGCCATTGAATAAAAGATAGCTTTTGGGAAGAGAATAAGACCACGTCAACTTATTCTCTTTTTTATTGAATTTCACCGGGTTGGATCGAAAAGTATGATTGCCCAGTACATCATGACGCACTGGGCGTGTAGTGTCGATCACTTGCATAAGAAAGTGTGCGCTGTAAGGTAATGCTGTTAAGAAAGACTGATATTTTGTAACAGCTGCATAAAGCCAGTTACTTAATGGTGTTACTCTGAGTGTAAATTTGTGTCGTTCTCTTTAAAGCATGCTTCAACAAACGGCACCTAAACGGACATTATTTCAAAACGAAATTCCATGCTACCAAGGGATCAATGCAAAAGAATGTGCTCATGTGACTGTGGCCCACACCCATATTCTCTGAAGCAATAAGGTGAAACGATTTGCCAGGCGCTTCAATAGGACTGTGTAAGAACACGGCGACGGCAATAATTAACTAGATGAAAGTAATGCACGCACCCCTTAGCTGCAATACTTTGATTTACGAAATGGTGTCCTGAAGATATTATGGACACAATTTTAGGACGAGAATGGGTAGCTAGCATATGAAGAGATAGCTCTTGGGGAGATGACTAACTCTACGTAAGCACATTCTCGCTTTTATTCTTGGTAAAAATTAATTTCAGAATGCATCACAACTCTTAGACGTGGTAGTTCGCTCACACTGTATTTATTTTATTCGGCAGCGTATGCGTCTTGATGCACTTGTGTAGTCGCTGCAGCCGCTGTAAATGCCACTATCAGTACAGCGTATCTCTTGGCAGTGCAGACTGTAGCAAACGTGCTTTGTAGGCACAAAGAGCGAACATATTGCTACCGGAATCGGAAAGAAAATTTCAGCTGCACCGATTTAAGCATTTTGTTACTTTACAATCCCAATATGAGCGCCATGGAACACATGCTGAAAGATGTTTTTATACTAAATATTAGAAGCGGGGTTTTTCCAGATTTTGCATTTGTTGTTGAGCCACTGAATAGTCTCCAAAGCTTTGCTCGTCTCTATTTTTTTTGTTTGGGCTGCGATACGTTCGGCGAGTGAGTTTGCGTAACATTGCGGTCCAACAGCAAGAGCCACGTCCACTTGGGGCTACAAATGTACATGGTATGTCGGTTGCATGTTGTGAATGTTCACAAGGGCGAAAAAGCATCACCTCCCGGCACTACAAGGCCTACCTGTAATATCGACACTGCGCAATAAGAACACTTTCTCGAGCCAGCTGGTTTCTTCAAAACTTCTAAAACTTCAGCGGAAAAGAATGACCAGAAGGTCTCGAAATTAATCCTCTGTGATATTAATTGCACTACAAGTAGTGACCAGCATTAATTAGCCTGCCTGTACGTCCTCTCAAGTGCATAAACACTCGCAAAAGATTCAAATATGTTACTATTAGCCAGGAACGCTTGTTGTCGTTTACGCAGATGGGAAGTAATGCGCTTGCCGTATCGGTTCACGTAACACGCCAACTCTCTGAGATGGCAGCGCATCAATGAGCTCTTTTCTCTGCAGTCAAACGTCGGGCACACGCCACCCTTCAGGAATGCACCCTACGGTGTCGTGTCTTGGGATAGCCAGCTAAAGCATTCGTTCGCAAAAATGACGACGACGAGAAGGCGAATAACAGGATGACACCGACGATGAAGGAAAGAGCGAAGCAGAGGGAATCTCGGAGACGAGGCAGATGAAGACGACGATGAGAAAAAAATATAGGAAAGATAGACGTAGATTCTTGCAAAGAAAGTGAAGAAAATAGAATGAAGAGTGCAGGGTAACTGTCTCTCAGTGAGGACACCACAACCGATACACTCAGAGGATGGGGGAATTAAAGGGACAGAGAGAAGAAAGAAGATACGACTTCGAAGAAGAGGAATGATAAAAGGAGGTGCAGAAGAGGGGGAAAGAGAAAATACAATGCAAGAAATTAATGCAAAAATTCGTCCCGGTCCAGGGTTCCAACGCCGGACCAACTGCAGTTCGGGCGCTCGCACTGCCAATAGAACTAACCAGGAGGCTAGGAATTATGAACGCGTGGGCGAATTCATGGACAACTCGAAGTACATGAACATGATAACGAATGAGTTCTGCGGAATCCCGTAAAGTGAAGTAACGTTCATGATGTCAGCTGGCAGAGCGAGCGCCCTGAACAGGCGTTGGTCCCGGGTTGGAGCCCCGGACCAGGACGAATTTTTCGTTAAATATGAAGCTGGCGTTTTGATATATCAGTATAGATCTGTTTATAGCCTTGTGTTACGAACGGGTGGACGCCAATCTTCCCTTCCCTTCTACGAAAGAAGAAAGAAGAGGAGGTAGAGGAAGAGAAAGAAGACAAAATTCGAACAAAATGGGCAAGAGGGAAAGTTCACCTTACGCTGTCGCTGTGCTGCCTGCTCTCCTCAGGCCTGGCTGATTTAAATGCAAAATAGTTCTTGGCTAACTTGAGCAGTATTGATCTATCGATCTAACCATTTATATGGCCGCTTACGTTTCGGTGCTCTCCTTGTTGTCTCGTTCACTAGATATACACCAAAAATGATATGGTACGGTATATATCAAAAACATGAGTTGTTGATTATCTCACGTTATCTAACGTTATACACTTCTCAAGCACGTTACTATTAACAATAGTAGCATCGTGCGTGCCTCATACCCTTAAAGCTAGGCCAGATGTAGACTGGTACGCCCCGTAAGCGATTGAATGCTAACACTTCAGCTTATCTTAATAGAAACCAACGAAAGTAGGCGTTGAAAATTTTATCACAACGAAGTTTTCACGGGTTCGTCAAGAGAAGGATGCTATTTTTGTGGTAACTGGGGGACAAACCTACACATAAGCAGACAAAGAGAGAGAAAAGAGCTGTGACGAGCTAAGGCAAACTACGGGCGTTAGGCGGGTGCGAACCGAACCCGGGACTAGCAAGCACGCAACCATCCGATCATGGAGGCTCCTCCCAAGGGCTTCGTACCATTGCATCAGGAGTTGTGCTGGTGCAAAGACAACTGAGGTTCTGTTGTGTGTTAACGGCTCCTGCAGCGAAGTAAGTAGCAATACACGTGCATTACTCTCTACATGCTTTTGTCTAGCTTTGTTGTCAGCCTCCCGTTGACACACTCTAAATATCGCTCTGATGACCTAAGCACAATGTAACATACATTCTCCTCCCACAATATGGACTCCTGCGGAACAGCGTGAGTGGTGACGTAACATCCTGCCATCAGGTACCCTCTTGTCTCCAAAGTGTCGACTTGCCTTGTGAACTTAAGTTATGCACACGACCAATCGATTTGCACAAAGGTGTGGCTCTTACTCGCAACACTTAGCTGAGCGTGAAATAATTTACAATAGGCAGTTTTCTCACTCCGTGTTTCGCTTGACACTGATTCACATAATGCTTGCGGTGTACACGAGTTTATGTCGCCTGTGTATTGTGATCTTTCTTTTATTTTCACCACGGGGCAAAGTTAGCAGAATCATTGCTCACTAGAACTATTGCACAGATGGTAAATGCTTAAAATCAAAAAGGGCACCAAAGCCTGTTAAAGAGGCCGACCTCTCTTTTACTCTTCCATTGTTTTCGCTGGTTCCCCTGTCAGAAACGTGTCGCGATCATCATTTGGTTGAGTTTTGCTCTGTGAGTAAGTGTAAGACTGCAAGGATTACGTGAGAGATGTTTGATGATGTACGTGTTTAAAAGCAGTGATTGCATTCTTAGGACCTTTCCTCTTTTTTTCATTTTCACTGAAAGCGCCTAAAAGTAATTGACATGGCAACCATAATGAAGAATTTTCCTGGGCAGTCTTGGGCAATTGCATCCACACTATCGGCGAGGGTGTACAAACCTTCAGCCAAATACGACTTATATGAGCGGTGCGACCGTGCCGGTGCTGATGAACAATATGACTCGCCCGTAAAGGTCAGTAAGATTCTTATAGAGAGAGGCTGTGGATGGCTAGAGTTTAATGTCTTCTTTTGTTGTTGTTGCTAATCCCAGTTCAAACTAGCAGCAAAAAAAATGTGGTTGATCCCTTTGTGAAAGGGATCTGTATAAAAGAAAGTGAAACGTACGTTCTTTTATGTATCGGTCACTGTACTGAAACTGAAATGTGTCTTCGCATGAGCAGTCAAATATTCACTGTTGCATCGAGGCGAACTCGCGCATTGCTATCGGTGTTTCGCTGGTACGGCAGCATTTGTCGCGGATGAAAAGCTGTGGTAAGTGAAGTAGGTTACATAATGACTGCACACCGTCCATGGTAAATGCGTCGCGAGAAAGGTATCGGTCATATTGTGCCGAATTGACCCGTCAACGTCGCAGAAGTGTTTTTGTTGCCATTACTCCCGAAGAGTGGTCGGCGGGCGAAGACTACCGAAGACGAAGGGCAACCTGCGCTCTACCACAGCGCTGTCGGCGCACATATGCTGTGCGAACCAACGTTGTTACAAACACGGCTATGTTCTTTCTTATCACGCTTCTTTCTGATGCACGCGCGGCTCCGCAGAAGGGCATCGAAGCGCACTTTGGAGCGCGCCTGGAATGGTGCCGCCGTCTAGGAGAGGCGAGGTAAAGCTGCAGTGAATCACTTCGCCTCTCCTGGATGCCGGCACTGTTGCAGACAATGTGCGCCTCGATCTACACCACCTTTTCTAGGTGGTGTAGCCTGGATGCGCTCGCGCTCAGCCGGACAAGAGCGTCGCAGAAAAAAGGAATAAAGACGCGTGTGCGGAGTTTGCGCAGTGGTTGTAGAGCACTGGCCACCTTGCGTCGTGGAGAAGGCTGCTGCGAGTTCAATTTCCAGCGCATCAACAGAAGTTTTTCTGAGTGTTTTCTTTGTTGTTCATGTTTATTTCACTGCGTCATATCCGCTGCGGTAGTGATGTATGGGGTCGTAGTGGATTCCGGCAGAAAACAGTTTTGTGTTAAAACGCGCGCTCCACCGGGCGCTGCGAAGAAAGTTTTCGCGAGGGCCAATATTCGTGAAAAGCGGTGGAAAATTAAGACAGCTGTTTTCATTGCATGAAATGAAATAGCGCATACACGAACAAGAACGGGGAAGACAGATACGAATACAGGACGTTGGCCCTTTCTGTCCTTGTTCACGTACGCACTTCAACGGTTAACATGGAGGACCAACACGCCCAAGCTTTCGCTCTCCCCGCTTCAATTAGTCCCGCTTTTTTTGCCACACGAGAAAAATGAAGATAATTCAAAAGCAAGCCACCCAGTCATGGCGTCAACTCTTTCACAATAGGAACCACAGTACACTCATAGGCTCCGGGATCTGAAACCAGCATGGTTATGGCCGAACCTAGGCCATGTCTGCACCAGACATTTGGTTAAAGGTTATCTGCGGTGATTTTCTTGTCATGTTACGGTAATGACAATTCTATTTTCGTGAGATGCTCCTTGGATGCGCCTGGTATGTAAGGACAGCGGACTCGAAATTATTTATAGTCACCAAAAAGAAAAAAAAAATACAGCATATCCACGCAGTGAACGATGATGACTCGGCGAAGCTCGGGAGGTTCATCGTAGATCGTGCCGAGTTCCGGATTAATTTAGTTAACGCGCACGCTACGAATCCTTATGGTTCAACTATGCACAAGTGAAATCTCCCACCGGCACTTCATTGCGAGTCAAGATCCAGTACCTATATATTTATGGGTGGTCGGTGAACGGTTCTCCGACGCGGGCAGTCGGTATTTCTCAATCAAGAAACTCGCTAGGAGACGCTGCCTGCGCCAACGTTGTCTCTCTCGGGTGAGGGCGCGTTCTCCTTCTTTCCGAGCTGGTAGAGCGTTCATCTAAGAAAGAGCGTTTGCATAGTCAACGTGCGCCTTTCGCTCTCTCTCTCTCTCACAAGACAGCAGATGGAAGAGTGAGAGAGAGAGGGGCACGCGCCGGGAGGCACACGCCGAGGGTGAGCGCGCGCCTCCCGGCACGCCGGTTACGCCTGACGCCTGACGCAGGACAGGGTTAGACTAAGAGGAGCTTCGCCCTTAAAAACCGGGCCTAGGCTACACTAATACGGCGCAAGGTTAGACACAGCGGAGCTAATCGGCAGCTAGCTGGTCCTGGATTTTTCTAAGTCTCGTGCGAATATAGAAAGCTGTGCTTCCTTGGCGGGGTGCACGAGACCCTTCGCCATGGTTAAGTGTGACACCTTGCCACTGAGCAGAGATACCAGCCATTCGCCGTGGTCTCAAGCTTTAGGAGACGCTCGGCGAGTTAATCCGAGGCTGAGCGAACTGGACACTGTCACAAAAGGAGCACGCGTGCTTGAACGAGTGTGGTTCAGTTAAAGGAAAAGCGCTATTTTCCGCAACCCATTTCGGAACGATGGCTCAGCGTACTTGACGTTAGGGGAAAGGGAGTAGAAGATATACTTCTGCGTTTTATTAATTATGAATAAAGACGCCGAGTAATGCCTGTAGCACATTTATATTAACCAATGTTGAGTAGTAGCAATCATCCTCATAGTTATCAGCATAATTCCAGCCGCGCAATACCAGCCACGCGAGGCTAGGAGATTTGATTACGAAGGCCATTTTATAAGCGCGTCTGTTCGTGCCAGCCGTAAAAACTTCGGTGTCCGCAAAAGACTGCCTCGGAGTACTTTGAACTGCCTAGCAACTGCCAATACCACAGCTGTGCTGCACGCGCCCCACGAGAAACAAATCCTCATATACGGTCCTCCATACGCGAGGACTCTGTACGGCGACATTATCCCGTGCACTCCTTTCTTGAATTCTAAAAATGTTTAGCGGATTCACACGAGAGCCACACTGTTTTCGGAATTCATTACCTGCAACACTGCCTACCAGAGCCAGAGGGCTGTCAAAAGCAAACGGCGATGCTGCAGCGCTCAAATCACCGCTGTCAAGTTCAGAAGAGCTCAATACATCGCCGGATGACCTCGCTAATCTCATTTTCCTGGCGCCAGCTCCATATTTATGATGGCGTGGACGTTGTGACGCCATCGCATATGCTGCACGAAGCGTCTACCCGTTTCGGTTTTGGTTTGAACACGCCATTCATTCGCTTATTTCAAATTATTGGCGAGTTTCTGGGCAAATTAGGTGACCCTGGCTGCTTCAGCGCTATCAATACTATAGGAAAACAACGACATCAGAATACGAGGGGAAAACCGCCGGAGTTGCCCTTTAAGTGATAGGCGTTCAGAAGGCTCGTCCGCGCACGTTCCTATGGCAGGAATGGAAGAACGTCATGGAGCACCGCGTTTATCGAAGAGCGGTGTGCCTCTGCACAGCTGACCATAACAGCCTGTAGCAGCGCTGCTCTAGGCACGACTCTGCATAACTACCGTCAGCTGCGCATGCGCTGTGACGTCGATTCGTTGCACCTGCGCTGAGCTCCGCCAACCTTTAAGCACGGTAGAGCATAGCATAGCCTTGTATATTGTAGCAATGAATAGGTGATGAGCGTCAGGAGGAGGAAGGGGAAAGGGGTACAGCACGGCATCGCTTGGCATAGAATGGTGTAGCAAGGAGTGGAAAGGGGATGCCAGGATGAGGAAGAGAACCATAAGGCTAAGGAGGAGGGAAGAGCATAGCATAGTACGCTACTGGATAGCGTAACAAATAGTGCGAAAGGGGAGCGAGGGCTATGAGGATGATTCCAGCCATTAATAGTATTATTTCACTGAAGTACGGAACAACGGTCGTCCTTATATTTCCATCTGGTCAGAAACGTAACCTTGCAAAGTAGCCAAGAAGTGTGTGTCACGGCAATCACAATAGAATTTTCCTTACTCTTGCCAGATCAAGAAGATTACTAATATTAGCTTTGCGCAATAGATTGTCACCTACGCTTCGCTGGTAATTCACCGTCAAAGAGAGGAATGGATTCTCATATCCTTCAATGTGCACGCCTGAAGCCATGATGAGGAAAAATGGCCCGTACAGCTGCGTTATATTCTGGCTTAGATGCTTCCACTTCCTTAAGAAACACTTTCAGTCACAGCATCAGAGCAAATACCTTGAACAGAGGTGTTAGTGCACAAGAAACCGGGAACACGAATGGTTTACACCAGTCTTCGCACCTATTGTTGATGCTAGCTGAGCATCAGTGGGCTACTAATGAAAATATCTGGCCTCTTCTGGGAGCATGACCTCCATTTGCAAGAGACCTGGTGGCCTAGCAAAAAAAAGAAAAAAAAACGTTGCCGCACCTTTTGAAAGTGCTCCGAGGAGCGTACGTCCTTATATCGATACCCTTCTGCTCTTTACGGCCCTCTGAGAAAGTCCTCCCCGGCAAATCTCATCGCTGAAGCTTTGAAGTATGAACTGGCAGCACGCAAGCGAAGCACTTATACAAGTAGTGTGAGCTGTGTTGCACGTTTATAATCACAGTATTCGCAGTGCCTATGGCTATACGTTCATAATGGAAGCCGTGGAAAGCGATCATCGCGCTGATACGACAGTATCATTGATCGTTCTGAGAGGAATAAAGCGGCATGATTGAAGCAACAGGTACAGCGAGCAGGGGCAGCACATCCGAACTACCTACGACAACATAACTTATAATATCTAGTGGAAACTGCGATACACCCCGCATGTTATCTGCGCGACTGGACTTACAACACATAAGTAGCAAGCCACGTTCTTCAGAGTGCTAAAAAACATCACTACATTTCGCCATTATCAGAGATATCCCGCAGTATATCTTTTTCGTTGCAGGGCTGCGACGGTATCACCTTACCCTCATCGCAACAAGGTCCGGATTTGCCTTTTCAACCAATTTCCGGATTTATAGGTGCTCAGATTAGCAACCGAAATATTTCGCGATATTTTGTCTTCGACTATTTCGACAGCCTCGTTCGTAAGGTAAGTACGAAGCCGAACACGTGTTTCAAATGTGGAAAAATTGTGTTAAAGCCTCATTTTTTCTCTCTCTCCGCCTTGCGAATGGGAAGAATTTTCGTTAATGTTAGGCTACTCTGACTGCATCTATCTATCTATCTATCTATCTATCTATCTATCTATCTATCTATCTATCTATCTATCTATCTATCTATCTATCTATCTATCTATCTATCTATCTATCTAATGTAGCAAGTAATATCGCAACATCGCAGGGAACTATGTCAAAGCGTCATATCAGAATGGAGAATAGGACAGACCTCTAAAGACTATAGCGGGCGTTTCGGAAAACGTGACCGAAAATGTCATAATTGACTGATATATGGTGTTTATGTGCCGAAACTACGATGCAGTTATGAGAGACGCCGTACTGGGGGGTTCCGGAATTTACGAACCCCTGGGGTTCTTTTAACGCGCACTGACATCGCAGAGCACACGGGCCTCATCAGTTCGCCTTCGTCGAAATGCAGCCAGCGCGGCCGGAATTGGATGCTGCAAATTTAGGATCAGCAGCCGAGTGCCATAGCTACCTGAGCGCCATGGCGGTGCTGAAGCTCTTCTAAATACTGAGAAGATGTTAGCGCACTTTTGCGGAATTGCTCAGTTCATGGTGGCACACACCGCAAGGTGCGAAGGAGTTGTATCGCGAGCGGTAATTTTCAAGATCAGACAACTTAACTTTTAAACCAAAACATCTACGTGCTCAAATGCAATTTAGGAGTACAGCTAATACATTACCTGTTGTAATATTTGCGAAAGGGCTAAGGCGCTAATTTGCATGGACCGCCGAAATCTGGATGAGTGCACCCATGAAACCGATACCAAACGGCGAAAGAGCACTGTTGCCGCTATCTTCGGCACTGGCCCATGCGACAATACACGCATGCCTAGCGGTCGAGTGCCTATTACGAAAACCGCGATCAGGCGCGGCAACGAAACGATAAAATCCGCTGCTTAGAAGACGATTGCCAGTAATCGATCGTCAATGTAAGAGCAACAACTGGGTGGCACAGGCCACTACCGTAGATAGCAGCAACTGCATTTTTCAACTGTTCAGTTTTGGTGTCCTGCTTGTAGTTAGCCAAATTTCGGCGATCTGTAGAAGTTTCCAGCGTTGCCCTTCAGGAAATATTACAACTGATCTGGATTCCCTCTCCAAATGACGCATTCGTCAATGTGGTTTGGGCGTTCAGGTGTTTTGGTTAAAATGCTAGTTTTCGGAATTTGTGCTCAAAATATTACTCCTACCCACATTCCGGTGCATGCCAGCATGAGCTAAGCAATTCCACAAAAAGTGCACAAATGTATGCTTTTCCGCATTGATAAAATTTTCTTGAACATTCGGTAAGCGTTCATACACTAGCTCCTTCTTCACGCTTGTGCTGTTCCGCTCACCGCATGCAACGACACTTTGGTATCGCTTAAATGAGGAGCGGGGCGTGAGGGCGGCGAACTTGAAAGCAGGCGCAGTTTAACAAAGATTATACTACCTTTGTAGACTAGAAAATAGGAATGTTTAGTCGATGTGGAATCTCTGGAGACTTTACCTACTGGTGCCACGTGCCAATTTGAGATAACCAGAAAGCAATGCACATAAGTCGAGGAGGGTCCCGTGAACATGTCAGTGAAAGATTATTGCGCTGGACGCACCACGAAGTACGTCATTTGCTTTCATACACAGGCACAAAGTGCCAGCACTCCTCTCAACATATAAAGCGTCACGTGTCGCGCAGAGGCAAGTCGCTTGGATTTTTCCATTAGACTTTAAAAGGTGTATACCCGTATTTTCTTTATTGATTGATTGATTTGTGGGGTTTAACTTCTCAGAACCTGCTCTGTTTGAGAGACGCCGTAGTGGAGGTCTCCGGAAATTTCGACCACCTAGGGTTCTTTAACGTGCACTGACATCGCACAGCACACGGGCCCCAACATTTCACCTCCATCGAAATGCAGCCGCCGCGGCCGAGATTCGATCCCGCGACCTTCGGATCTGCAGCCGAGTGCCACAACCACTAGACCACCGTGGCGGGGCGTATTTTCTTTATTAATTGTGTTCAAGATGAACAAGTACAGCATAGTAGATGGCGGGTGCTTTCGAGGTGTGTTTTTGAAACCAAACTGGTGCGTGCATTGGAAGGGTGCTCGGCTCGCAGGTTGACAGGAACCTCGACGATTGATCGGCATCGTCTTCTGACTTCGAAAAGTGTTGCACGGCTTGTTTAAATAAAGTGTTCCTGTAGAATTTCGGGAAATGTTCTCTAGTGCGTGAGTTTTCTTTCTTATAGTACACTGGGACGTCTAGAACATTTCTGTCCCAATGAAATCTAGAAAAGTGATTGCAGATATATATGCCAGCGTCTCCGGGCTGCTTTCGCGTCGCAGTCTTGGTTACTTACTTCCCGTGAAATGGGGCAACATTCTGGAAGATTAGCTCGCAATTCTTCAGCTGGTGGCATGACTGTACAAATGACGAGACACGCCTTTATGCTTTGCCTGTAGAGTACCCACATTGGTATTTAGCGGACTTGCATATGTATAACCAGTAATGGACAGGGTGCTCGTGCGCGCGATGCAGCTGCATCATGATAGTTTTACTAAACACAGTATTCTAGCGTCTAGTGGTTTGCTTTTGGCACACCACGCTGGTCTAGTGGCTATGGCATTGGTGTGCATATCCGACTGTTGCGAAAGCGAATCCTGGTCGTGGCTACTGCATTTAGATGGAGGCGAAAGGTTGAGGGCTGTGTACAGTGCGATGTGAGTACTCGTTAAAGAACTGCAGGCGGTTGAAATTAGCGGATCCCTCGACAAAGGCATCGCTCATCCTTATATTGTGGTTTTGATACGTAAAACCTCCCCAAAATTAATCATCTCTGAGTGTGTTTCTTTAGCAATGTCCGTCTCCGCCTTGAGGCAAGAAATGTGTCGTTTTGGAAATTTTCTTGTTCAGTTCATTTCTTTATCTGCTGCGAAAGTGGTAACATGAATTACAAACAAAGAAGCATGTTTTAATTGAAGACTGCAGATTTTTCACCCGATTCTGCTAGTATTGCCAGAATGATATGGCTTGTTTGGACACCGTGCCTTCTGTGTGATTGTCGCGTGACTGCTGTGAGTTTTTCTTGTCGCAGTATTGCGCCGGGAGGGTCACCCTTCGGAACATAACATTTGGTCTCGCCGCCTACGATGTCAACTACGACTACGGCGAGAGCAGCGTGCCATCGTGTGACCCGAATGTCACTAAAATAGGCAACTTCGCTCGGGTTGACGTAATGAGCAAAATGAGGGACGTTTTCCGGAGGCCTGACATTGGCACCCTGGATTTACAGGGGTGCGTTGATGCAGTCCTTAATTAAGGTAGGCTCAGGAGGCGTTCACACTTCTAGATATCGTGGCAGGGTGCATGTTGCGTGGTGGTAGCTTTCCACGAAGACATGACTGGAACATCAGCAAACACACCGCTGCACACAAACCGACAGAAACGCATTATATATATATACATACATACATACATACATATACATACATACATACATACATACATACATACATACATACATACATACATACATACATACATACATACATACATATAAATGCCCAAAGAGATGTTTGCTAAGAACAATGAAAAAATGAATATTTAACTTGCCTTACGGCCGGAACGTTAGTTATTAAATATTAAGTTTATATTGTTTGTTGGTTCGTTAAGCCATTGACGAGCCCTTGACCCTTTCCCTTTCGTCATTTCATAGCTAGTGTCTCATTCTCGCAGACTTTGTGCCTTTAGGTAGCATACGAGGGTTTATACGGCAGCAGGCATCTCGCCGTAAGCTCACGTTCTACCTGACACCTCCTGTCAATAAAGAATGTGCCACACTCTCCGCCATAACTACGAGTGGCGCTACCTAACATCGCCAGGACTATATGTACTATTATGAGCAATATGAAAGCGAACACAGGAGCGCGTGGCGAATAGCCTGGGGAGAGACTCGGACTGTTACGCGAATGGCACTGTGAAAAAGAAAGGGGGTCATTTTGCTGATGAAATATCGTCCGACAGCCTAGAAGACGGTAATCATTGCTGGGACTTGCAGCGATTAGTTTTCTTTTTCTTTTATTTTTTTTATTCATACAAGCGCTTGGTGGCACCTTTAGACCTTGCCCTGTATTTCCAACAGCTGCTTTCAATCGACACGATGAGTTGTCATGGCACTTAAACAGCGGCTCCGCGGCGCTCCAACGAATCACCATAAGAGAATGTAATGAACAATTAAAAAAAGATTCTTTGGTATAATATAACCCATGAGACTTGTTTTGTCTATCAGTGACGCGCTAAGTTCTGAAAGGTTCACAAGTACGGTGCTATCTATGGCCGATGCACAACCGTCAACTGTGATTTTGACGCCTAAAGATGCTTCGAGTATCTCTTAACAGCGAAAGATATCAAACATCTAAAAAACGAAGTTATGCACATATTAAAGAATGGCGAGCATAATCTGGGACGACTCTGTTGCCTTGGTTTATCTGCCTCTGTATATGCTTTTTTAATGTTCTGCAAGTGACAAAAAATTTGTTTTCGACATACCTTACGGCGTTCTTTCAGTTAAAAACAGTGCTACTTTTCAAAACGCTTCAGCGCACAAAATTACCAGTGCAGTAATATCAAACGTTCTTATTCAAACCACCTTCGTGACAACAGTTGTTAGAACAGGGTTCACTTCTCCACTTTGTTTCCGACGGCGGCCGCCCCTTATCACCGATACTTTGGTTTGAGGCTGTTTGCCACGCGTTCCTGTGTTCCCTTTCATATTGCTCACGATAGGCGGGACGACCACCTTCGTAGCTCAGCGGTAGAGCATCGGATGCGTCATTCGAAGCGCGTGGGTTCGGTTGGCGCCGAACGGAGGTTTTTCTATGAGTCTACTTTAATGCCTTACTCCTTATCCAGTATTACGATATTACAGTTACGAACACTATTAACTTTCCCTACGCTTTCCTAGGCGGCTGTATCATTAGAGAGTTTCTATATATATATATATATATATATATATATATATATATATATATATATATATATATATATATATATATATATATATATATATATATATATATATATATATATATATATATATATATATATCTTCGTAGCCAACTAGAATGCCATCGTAAAGACCTCACGTTCTTTCTTATTTCGGTGTTCAATTGTACATCCGATATTATTAGGGTAAACTGTTGTGATTTAATGGTGGCACTTGAAGCCACCATTAAATCAATCTCATTTTTACTTCGATGGGTTACTGCCAAACGTCCCTTCTCTTCCTTTAACGACGATAATTTTCCTTAGGCCACCTAAACGGGTAGAACTGTCTGTCTGTACGACACTCGATTGAGTACGGCAGGCAAAACGAACCGATATACTTGTACTGAATAACATAGCGCAAACATGAGTATTTCACAGCACGAAGTATTAAGTTAAAGTATATGGACACAGCCGTTATCCGCAGCGTTCATTATTTTAAGAAGACGCATTGGACTGGTTTTTGGGCTAGCACATGAAATTTCAACGCTCTATCAATGGCGTCGAAGGGGCGCTTGGCGTTAAGCCTAGCGAAACAAGAGATTCCGACAGATGGCGCAAGAATATGGCGTTCGAGACACTTGTTTCATTTATTTGACAGTTTCTGCTAGGGTGCAGGCGTGAGCGGACGTGTTTTTCGAGGTCTTCGTGACGACCGCGGCAGAGAAGTGTTCTTGCACGCATTGAGCTTGCTTTTCTAGTGCAGACTCATTAGTATGGGGCAAACACACCCACGTACGGACGCGTGCCATATATAGCCAGATATGCGTACATGGCCATATATGCATATCTGGCTAAATATGGGACGTGTCCGTATGTGGCCATAAGGCTACCTTCAAACCGTACGCGAACAGGCTCAACACTGTTAAGAGCATCACGGTGATACTTAGGCGCTCAAATCGTCATTGTCAAGTTCAGGAAAGCTGGCATATAACATATTAACGCCGGATGACACCGCCACTTGAGTTTTTCTGGAACCAGCTCCATATTTCTGATGACGCGAATAATTGCCACGTCACCGCATACGCCCCAAGAAGCATCTATCTGTTTAGGTTTCGGTTTGACCATATAGGTCACTCGGTAATCTAAGATTATTGGCGAGTTTCTGAGCGCATTGAACCACCCTGTCTGCTGCATGACTATCCGTGCCATTGGAGAACAGCGATATCACGATATGGTGAAATAACCGCCGAAGTTGGTCTTTAAGCTTGAGACATCCTCCTATAGCAGTAAACTCCAACCAAGAACTTGTTATATTGTAGGAAAACTGAACAATATAGGCTGTAAGCCCGTGAAATAGTCACCTTAAAGGGCTCCTGGAGCATTTTTTTACCACAGCCAGAAAGCGCTGCTGGTTACTCGTGAAGGATACTCTGAACATGCGAGACGAATAAATATGCTACTGCAAGCAACAGGGATTTTACAATTTCATTTCAAACACAGCTGAAAAGTGCCTATTGTTCTTTCTAGAAATGATGTCAGTGGGGCACCTGCTGCTGCGGTTGACGTTTTCTTTGCTCTTTAAGAGATGGAAGCACATTTCCTTATTGGCCGAATAGTAAAACGAAGAACAGAGCATAGCAGGTGACATTTAGGTGTTAACGAAATCATGCCATGCTATTTCTACCTCAAGAAACTTAGTCGATGCCCCTGGGATGTCATTTGTTGAATGAAGAGTGAGTGCTTTCCAGATGCGTTCAAAACGAAACTGAAATGGATGCTGCATGCAGAGCAAATACATTTGGTCAACGTGCTCGGAAGAGCACTGACGACTGATGAGCATTATTTTCTGACTTTGTTGGATAAACGTAGGAGAACCGCAATATAGCTACTCTAGGAATAATAATAGTGATGTTTCGGTTAAGGAAAGGACGATAAATCCTGTAGCACTCCTCTGCTGTGCGGTTCAGTGTGCGTATTATTAGAAGAAATCGAATCGAACATCAAAAAGGCGCAAAAGCCGCAGTTGAGGGCTCCGGAAATTTTGACCCTCTGGGGATCCTTATCCTGCATGAAGAAGACAGAGAACATTCACCTCTAGTAGCGCACACCCTATTTATCTTCAGGTACCATAATATTCTAAACACTATGACAATAGGTTGCTCATTCCAAGGTCACGGGACCAAATCCCAACCGCTGCGACATCATTTCGATGGAGTCCAAATGTTGAGGCCCGTGTACCGTGCCATGTCCGCGAATAGTAAAGGGGTCGAAGCCCTCCACTGCGGTGCCCCTTACCAAAATACAGTGGCTTTACGGCTTAAAACCCCCGAAATCGATCGAATGCAAGTACCACGGTATTGTGGCCCCACTACTAAAATTTCTTGTATTGAGCGTGGTAGACTGATCCGTCCATGTTGGCCACGTGTAAAAAAAGCGGAAATCGCCACCGCCTGGCTTCAATCCTTGAGCAAGAAGCATGCATCTGACTCTTTGCAAAAGGACGGAATGCAGTAAGTTATTAGCTCTGGGTACCAAACATGTAACACTTTGCAGTATGCAGTGGTGTCGTTGCCTGTGCTGGTTATGGGCATGAAATATTCTTCCAAAGTTTTGGTGCTCATTGAAATGAGCGTTATCCTGAACGCAAAATAGTGTAAAAAGCCGTCGCCAAATGATTGTGCAATATGCTATTGCCAGGAAAATTCAGAAGTCGTTTGAGCCATCTTGCGACTTGTCAAGACCTAGCCGTATAGTTGCAATCATTCCTAAATGCGCGCCTCAACTCTCAACGATCCTCAGAAACTGAGACGAACGGATAGCAGCGACGTAGTTCCAATCGTGAAATCGTCCGAGTTATAGGAGCCTGTGAACTTTCATTGCGTAAAAGATCGCTGGAAGTTATGCGAGAAAACTCGTAAATTATAGGGGATCTGCAAGCAAATCCTTAGTTTTCGTCGTCGCTTTGTGTGTAGGCCTCATTAGTTTGCTAAAGCGCAAGCTTGACGATTATTTTAAATACTTTTCTTACACTCGCGTTGTAAAAGGTCGCAATCTTGTCTTTTTTCAGGTCACAATGCCATATGGCTAGCTGCAATCGCATCAGCAGCTACTTGGTCAAATGGAGCGGGTCCCTTTAAAAGCTAAACTGCGAATCATACCGAATTCTTGCATCGCCATCTATGAAAGAGAGGGAAGATCAGCTAGACACGAGGATACAAAGCAGGGGTCGTTTCTTGTTGTTAATTGTTGTTAAGCCAAATATTATTCGAAGTAACGCATATTTGTTCAAGGCAGCTAGGTTGCCTTATATTATTATTATCTTGCTGACCGAACGTTATTAAAAGATATATCAATATATTTTGTACTTCCCAGAGGAGATGTAAATACTATAGGATCGCCCTCGTATGAGCATGATTTTCGCTATTTACGCCGCACGTTATGCTGTTATGCTGTCAACATATTTCTTTTCAGGGGACGTACAACAACATTTCGTGTATAACATTGAATGTTCGTGCTATGTGTGTTTAGTTTACGCAAGTCTTCCTCAATAAATAAATCCATAACCTATTTATGCAATTGAATGAGATCGCACTGGAGTGAAATTCAGAATTGACTCCAAAATGCTGTTTAACGCGCCTCCATCGGAAGCTAGGGTGGTGTGCTGGCGTACACTAATGCACGCATCGTTCAGTGCCAGATAAGTGAGAAGTGATGATTTTTTGTACAAAAATGATATGAGCGTTACTAACCGGCTGGCCAAACGGGTGACAGTTGACTCTGGTAATGTGCAAGCGGTTAAATTCTCGGGCTGAAAACATCCCTACAGCACAAAATGTAATTTGCAGCGAGAGCTGCGAGATGTTTAAATCAAGCGAAGGCGTTCTCTTGAGACTCATGTTCCTCGCACTTGGCAAACTGCCTTTCTTCGTAATGCTGCCTCTGAAAATCCCAGAGCACACTTCACTATTCTTGGAGTCTGCCCAAACGATAGAGATGGAGTATCGAACAAGGCCTCAAGGTTGACATCCGGCGATGGTCTAAGTAATGGGGGCGCACCTACTCCAAACCTAACGCTGACGTACGGGACCAACGTGTAATTTGGTATGGCAACAGGTGGCAACGCTACAACGAAAGACGGCGGTGACGTGACTACGCTTTCGTAATGGCGTAAGAACAAGTGAGAAGCGACGTAACAGTATTCAGTAAACAGTGTTTCACCTGTTATTTTTAATTTGGAGTGCCTGCATGTTTTTTATACAGGTTCTCGGAAGAAAAATCGCTCGCCAGTGTCTAGAGGGCAAGAACCATTTCCACAAGTTGCAGGAAATCTTGCTTAGGGGACACTGCAGGATGACGGAATCGCAAAGCTGTGTACAGGTGCCCCAGTTGGTATAATGCAAACGTACCACGCACGTTTGTTAAATAAAGCTCTTTTAATGTTTCAGTTTCTCGTGCGCACACAGGTTTGGTAAACAACCTAAAGTTGCTTATATTCCACCTTTCTGCAGACTTACATACGTTATCTTACAGGTCGACATTCCCTATAGTGATATATCTATCTCCACGATTTTCGATAAGCAATCCGCTGTATTCTGTATTGCCATTGTTTGATTGACAAATCGTTGAGTTATCTAAACATAGCTACAGAATATAGAATGTACAGGAATGGTCAAACTACCGCTATGAAGCCCCCACTTCCCAGCTTTGAAGCAATCTTGCTATACATAGCTAGCTAACTGCACTAATGCGTTCACGCCTGCATACGGTCCAGCTTTAACGAATGTATTTGAGCAACCGAGCTACTACTCCCTCTGGAAACGTCATAGCACTAGGCAGGGCTGGGCAGCTTCGCGATACAAGAGTACCGCCACTGTCTCTTACAGATACTTCTGGGTATCTGTATTCCTCTCTCGAGGTACATGTGAAAAAACGTATTTGTATCTCAGTATACTGCAACACTTTTACGATGTATCGGCTGTATCGAGATACTGTTGAAGACAAGGATGTCTTCTTAATTTTTCGCAAATAAGACTGTGTGTTTACAACGGGGGGAACAGCTTTTGTTTTATAAGCGACGAAAAAGGGCGCCGCCATTCGGCGACATAGCAGGTAAGCGAAGGGCGCCCCCACGCATTGAATTGTGCATGCTGCTAGAGGTGTCGTTGGGAGAGTCGATGTTGTCCCAAGACCAGTGCAGGACCCCTAATATTTTTTGAGCAGCCAGCCATTTTTTCATGACCCCAGCGCGGGTAACACCTTGAAACAGGGGCGTTGGTGCCATTTCAACAAGCGCTTCCCGGAGCGGCGGTGGCTTGAAGGTGGCTGTCCTCTTTGTCGCGCTCCCAGCGTGTCAGGCCTAACCTAACCCAACCTGACCTAACCTAACTGATTTGCAAGCGCGCGTCAGTCATATGTGGAACAGGGCTGCCCCACCGCCACAGCCGATTTCTCCTGTTGTGGCGTGTTCAAACGGGCTAGAAAGACCGTTTCTTTCATGGCCCACAGCGGGACGACAGGAATCGATGATGATAAAGGTTTTTTGTCAGTAGACGAGTATCGGCTTTTTCCCACTGCGTGGTCTTCTCAGATGAGAAAGCCAAACGCTGTAGCAGTCAGGCTATCCCTGGTATAAAAAAAAAACAAAAACATATGCACCGCCAAGTTGTCTGACTTCGCCACCTCTTGACTGTTTAGCGTCGTACTTAGGCGTCTGGCCCTGCTCCGTCGGAACTCGGGAGGTGGTTCTCATGGCGCTTTCTGGAGGAGAAGAAAGGTATTTCTCCCACCATGAAGTGTCGAACCCCCAAGTCAACCCTAGAGCAATTATGCAAAGAATTCATACTTTTTCGTCGTCGGTGGCCCTCCGCCACCCAGCTGCTGGTTGTGCACGTGGCTTCCGGGGGCATTTCGATTGCCTGTCGTCATATCGCAACGCTGCACGACTTTCCTGCCATGAAAGCGCTATTTATTTGCTACAATACAAACTTGTGCTCGCCTGCCGCGGTATAGAGAACTTTCTAGTTCGCGAACCTTGTGTTAAGGCCGATCCCACGCTGTTTAGAAGATTGCCGATTTGAGAAGCAGCTGTTCAGTGCAGTTAATGCGATGACCTTCTCATTGTAGCAGATCTACGCGGATAAATGTTTTTATTTCATAATGCATTGATGTTCATTAATGATTAGAACTACACGCCTGACTTATTTATTGCCCCTGCAACATTGCTCACAATACTATACTGCACATAACTGTCTTCGCGAAGCCGCAGCATACCTAAAATTAAAAAAATGTATTACAGTACCTTTTTGCAAAAGTAGCTGTCAAATATCCCAGTACATCATATACCAGTGTATCCCAGGATATGTATTTTAGTCTTGCAACACATGTATTTTGATATCTGTTTTCCAGAATGAATTTCTGAGTATCTCTGCCCAGCCCTGGAACTAGGCCATGAAAAAGGCCATCCTTCGTTACCACTTAGGCGCTAGACCATGAATGCTAGTGGGCTTGGTTTCGGTCTTAGAACATAAGCAATGCAGCGTTATGTTCTTCACGTGGAACGCCAGGCAACCTGTCGCTAAATGTCATGATTTACCGCAGAGGGCACGCTTCTTGCCAGGTTAAAAACATTGCCTTCTTTTTGCTCCAGCTACTTGTACTGCATCCGCCATGAATTTTGCTAGGAGTAGGCAGGTCTCGTTTTGACGTGTGTCATTCCAAATCTAAGTCGCAATATATATATATAATATATATATATATATATATATATATATATATATATATATATATAAATTCCATTTAATTTTTCACCATGTCTGTTGTGCGTATTCCCGGCGTGCAAAGAAGGTGTTACTGCCTTTTGACTCTGCCGACTGAAAGCTTTCGGAAATTAGAATTTGTGTACAGTGCATGCAGTATGCTCTCTAAATGTGGTGCCCACACTGGGGATAAGTATGCTCTGATTGTCAGGTGACCGCCTATGCACCAGACTACCCCACAATGGTGGTAATAGCAGTTTCTCAGTCCCTCCTGCATATAGTGAAACATGCCGCAGAAAAGCAAAGGGTTCATTCCCGAAGTTTTAATGGAAGTCCAGTTTTTATGCCCTTCGTGCACGTCTTGTGGGATGGCCTCTAGACGGCCGCAGGCAGACATGCAGTGGCCGGGTTTTTTTAAAGTCCACAGAAAGGCATAACGACCTTGACCCAGCACCTTCTATCAAAGCAAGCAAGGGTTCAGCACCGAACATAAGGACCCTCTCGTAAAATGCTCTGTGGAGTTGTTTACTAGTTAAACGTCATCAAAAAGAAAATCCGTTCCGTTACAGGGATAGGTGCCATAATGACCATATTAGAAAGTCCACACTAGAAGCGCTGGAGATAGATGATAAGGATGCGCTCTTGGTAGCGCACGTTTGTGCATGTGAGTAAGCCGCAATTCGGTGAAATTAACCATTTTAGGGCGAAGTATAAGTTGTCTCCTGTCGGCTAACCTTGGATGCTTTTATGAACCACAGCTATATTTCGGTAAACGAGGCTTTCTTTACCTTGTCTTCATCTGAGTGATTTCTTACTAGGTGCTATCTGGCATGCGCGGCTGCGTGTTGCGTTTTTTTCATGGCCTTGTTATTGGGGGTTGCGCATGCGCAGCTACATAAAACATCGTTTAAGTCTCATCGCGTGTGGCAAGAATAAACAGCTAGCAGCTCGCGTCCTTGTCTGCCTCTTCTTTGGGAGTGTATATGCGTGTGCCCATCACGCTATACGCTGTTCAAAATGAAACGACCTAGCCCAAGAGTTTGTTTTGTTAACTGAGTATAAAATTTCCTAGCTGCATAAGTATATATCAAAGAAAACATGAACATACCCCACTATATCAAAGAAAACATGAACATACCCCACCATAAGTCTACGTTTTCAAGTCTTTGCATAAATACATGTATGAGGCCTTAGAACCATCTCAAATGCATTTATGAATACAATGTGGCTGGGGAAGCGTGCTTGACAAACCCCTCGTTTAAAGTTACATTATTTGGGAAGATTTTAAGGCTACTTGGTTCTTATCTCATTCATTTTCACCGGCAGCACGATCCTGCGAGGACTGCTTGAGAATAGCTATTTTCGGACACTATGACTGCACTTACGACAGTGGTTTCTGATGTGGAAGGCACGCTGTCGCTAAAAGATAGGTCGGGGAGCACGCTTTATGCGAAATTTGACAGCGCAGTTATGGGCAACTAAGCGGGAGCGGAGACGATATCTAAATTAATGTGTCGCGGCAACTGTAAAGTGCTGTCGTGAATGCTGCATGAACAACTGGCGGCACGCACAACAGCCGAATTCATTAGGCAACTCGAGTTACCGGGGATGCGAGTGTTTTAGTGAACAAAACTTCCATATACCACCACTAGAGCTGTCTGGAGAAGTCGGAACCATTAAAAACCCTGATATCAGGCGGTCGTCAATTTGCTCCACCGTACCATTCAGCTTACAGTTCAAAAAAAGAAGAAAAAAGATGTCCTCTCAAGGAGAACTTGATGTAGTAATTAAGTATTCCACTCAAAGGCTAATGACACATCTTTGCCTTTCTGGCATACCAAGGGTACGCAATACGAACATTGCACATGTAGATCGAGTGAACGCGTTTGTACGTGTGAGAAGTAAACACAAAGCGAGCGTTAGCTATATTGCCAGCGTATTTGCCATGAATATATGGTTTATGTTGTAATCTTGAGGTGAAGACTTCCATCAGAATGTTTGCTCGTTATGTTCCAAATCATTTGATTCTTTTACAATGGTGCGAGCGCTATCGCTAGAGCATCTCAAGTATTCTTGTGCAGCTTTCCGTTTTATGTCATGCCGCACATTGTGCATAGTCACTATCACATTCATACAAATGAAACACCATTGAGTAGAGGCAAACAGTGCGAAAAGTCCAATACACGCATATAATACATGAAAGTGAGGAAAAACGGCGGACGCAGCTGAAGGTCAAGTGTCGGTTTTTTTAGCCCCACACTGAAGTGATTTGAATGAGGAACCGCGCAAGAGTAGAAAGAAGCGTAGAAAGACTACGACTCCTCATCTTGGACGCTGTCCCTGACCAGAAAAAGAAGGAACGTCTGCCAGAGCAAAGGCTACAACCATTACCACTACTACGCAAAGCACCAGATAGAATAACATGGGCGGGGCTCTTCTTCCAGGCCAGGGGTGTCCACATGTTAAGGAATTCTTCGCAGACTCACAGATTTTAAAGAAATGGACATTTCAATTACCAATTAAGAGAAAATAAAGAGTAACAGCGTGCACGACGACTGCCTCCATGGCCGGTCGCCCTCTCTCTCTCCCAATGTTGCCAGCCTCGCGTTCCGATTCCGCTAACACTCGGCCATTCCTGGCAGCGAACTGTCCTCAGTTCATGTGGTGTAGTCCCGAAGATACGCAGGTTTTTGTGCACGAACTTGGTCAGATTATTCCCCAGCACCAATATCCACTGATTCTTCTTGGAACTTTTCACAAACGGACCAAAGCTGTCCACATGAACAACTTGAAAAGGTCTTTTTCCAGGTGGTATCAAGTGCAGAAGTCCAGGCTTCTTTCCTCCTGGTACCTTTGCGATCAGACACTCGAAACACATACGGATGTGCTGGTCCACGTAGCAATTCAGTCGAGGAAACCAATAAAGTTCCTTGATTTTTGTCATCGTTCGGTCTGTACCAAAATGCCCCTGTAGGTCGTGAAACTTGACACACAATGTTTTGCGCATGCTCTTAGGCATCACGAAAAGATGTCGTCCGTCTTCTTCAATGTAGAACAGCTTTCCATCTTTCAGTCGTAAGTTCTTGACTTTCGCACTCTCTTCTTGGGTCCTTTCCCTGACTGGCTTCTCCAATACTTGGGCGAGCTTCGCCAAGTCCGCATCAGAGCGTTGTATGATTACAACTTGGTCCTCTAAATTCATGGTAAGGCACACTTCGATCCTTGTCTCGACAACTTCATCAAGCGTGTCCTCCGGCGCTCCTACAGGTTCACGACTCAAATAGTCCACATGTGCCATTTTCTCACCTGCTCGGTGCTTTACCTCGAAGTCATACTCTTGAAGTAAGTCGAACCACCTTGCTATCTGTGGTTTAAGAGTCTTGTGCGCATTTAGATACACAATTGCTTGGAAATCTGTTACCAGCGTGAACGGAATGCCTAAGAGAAATGGACGAAGTCTTTCCATACTCCAGACTATCGCCATCAGTTCCAGTTTTCCAGCATGGTAATTCTTTTCAGCATCCGTGGTACGTTTACTGACACAAAACACCAAGTGCCAGCGTTCTGACTCATCTTGCTGAAGGATCATCCCCGCAAGTCCATGTCTGCTTGCGTCCGTGTGGAGCTCCGTTGGAGCCGAAGGGTTGTACAACTTCAGACAGGTGGCGCTGTCAGTTCTTTTCGAAGCTGGTCGAAAGCTTCCTGCTGCTCCACTCCCACCTGAACTTCGTGTCCTTTTGGTCAGAGAAGTAAGCGGTTCTGCCTTCAAGGCATAATGGGGGAATGAAACGTCTGAAAAATCCTGTTAGACCCAGAAATCTCCTTGCTCCGTGAACATCAGTTGGCGTGCTAGCTTCCAGTATGGCTTGTTGCTTCACTTCACCTGGCTGCAGGTAGCCCTTCACGATCTTGAAGCCTAAGTAGTCTATTTCGTCACTTCCAAACACGCACTTTGATATTTTTAGGGTTAGGCCAGCAGCATGTAGAGCATCCAGTACTTGTCTGAGTCGAATCAGCAAGTCTTCCCAATCCTTGGCTGGAATCAGCAAGTCGTCCATGTAACGCAGTGCTACAGTGTTACGCAGAGATCCGAGGACCTTGTTCATTAGACGTTGAAATACAGCAGGACCATTTCTCAACCCGAACACCATACGTTCGAATTGCCCGGTCTCATCAGGCGTGATCAATGCAGTTTTCGCCTTCGATTCCTCACTCAGCGGAAGCTGAAGGTATCCGTTCGCACAGTCCAACACACAGTACATTCGTGCTCCGGACAGTCGTTGCAGCTACCGTTATAGGGCGCGAGCTAAGCCGGAAGACAAGGGAGAAGAAGAAGAAGAATACCTACGGTACAGAGGTGGTTGGATCGGCTCCTGCTCTCGGACATTGTGAGTATCTTAAGCGCTCCAGCAAATCAACCGCTGCTTGTGCGTTACTTCTGAAGCCACCGAGCTAGTAAAAGCGGAAGCACTGGGTCTTGTAGCCGACATGACATAATTATGCATAACAGAACATAAGACATACTATGACATCGAATAGCCCATATCAGCCTTGGACAGAGCAATGCTAACAACTCTGCGTACTTACTTTCCCTTACGTAGCCCATCCGCTGCTATGTATGTTACCGGTGCGGCGTCCTCAGTAGCATCGAGAATGGAATACACGAAAAGAAAGTCCCGCAACAGTTTTTCTTTTCCGTTTGACCTCTGACTTACAATTAGTGAGCCAAATAAATGAAAGTATCTGTTTCGGAAGCTTGAAAAGATTTTGCTAGCATATGTGTACGACGACAAGATGACTACATTGTGAACAATACGTTTCTTAAGGCTATCATCTATCTTGCAGCAGCCAGGAAAATATCTGTGAACGTAGGAAATACGAAGCGGCTAACGTTGGTAGTCAGGGCAAACGTGATATGAATGTACCCTGTGTTTGTGCAGGTAGCTCTTCCTACTGCTTGCAGATCTCGTCGTGAGAACTGCGTGAAAAACCGCTCCGACTATGGAAGTGACGGGTAAGTTCACCTGTGAAAAAATACGAAATTTCCCAGATTCTACGCAATGTGGCAATCGCTGCCCCGCGACGCTATCGGCGAAGAAATCACCTATGGCGTATGGTCGGCAATCAGCGAAGTGGTACAAGTTGTACCAAGACCTTGTGTAAATTAGTCGTTGCGTGGATAATTGGGCATACCTGGAACGCCGTCACACAGTCGCGACTAAATCCGAGCTGAAGGTACAGAAATATCAGCGCGATCGTTAGTGGAGATCTCTTCGTTGAAGAGAACTGTCGGTTGTCGAATTTGTACGGCGTAAGGTAAGGCTGGGATAAAGCCGCTGAGTAACCGCTACGCCATACATTGCTTATCAAACTGTTATCAGTGTGCTTGGTGCACAACACACAGCAACGTCTTAAACAAGCACTATCGCCACAAGTACTGATGCAATCGGATTATTTACACTATGGTATGCTAGCAAGATATATTACGGTCAAGTGGTAGCCTGTTTAACAGGCGCCTTGTAGGCCCAGTTTTATTGCTACGACGTTGTAGGCTGTCTTCGTTCATTAGGGCACGCTTGCCTCTCGTTGTCCTTGTTAAATGCCATTTCTGCCGAACTTGAGTCATTTTCCATCCATCATCCACTTGGCGGCTGTTTTGTTACCACCTTACATCCCATTTACCACCCTAATTAGATATTAGATGGTAGGCTGGTATCTATACTTGGATGGTAGGGTGCGAACGTGTGACCCACGTCAGTGATATCCACAACTTATTAGAGAGCAACACACGACACATCCACACACACACACACCCACACCAGGTACCAACCACGTACAGCGCTTGATACGTGTGGTGTGTGTGTGTTGTGTGGTGTGTGTGGTGTGTGTGTGTGGGTGTGTGTGTGTGTGTGTGTGTGTGTGTGTGTGTGTGTGTGTGTGGTGTGTGTGGTGTGTGTGTGTGTGTGTGTGGGTGTGTGTGTGTGTGTGTGTGTGTGTGTGTGTGTGTGTGTTCGTGGGTGGCGCTCTAAATAAGTGTTTGGATATGTTCTACCAACTAGCCCAACAACAAGTTCTTTTAAGACACGTCAGTGATGGATGTTAACATCACCAACACGATATACGCGTGATGTACCTTACGATTCACGACACTGCTACACGTGTTCTCAAACCCTCAGTGCGTGAGCCGTGTTAAGCGGGTATGCGCCACAGATGTTTCAGTTTTATACAGCC